>VWZY01003450.1:205333-259138 GCA_013399075.1 Chloroceryle aenea
TGAACCCTGGCCCTGGAGGGGTTTAAAAGCCATTAAGATGTGGTGCTGGGGGACATGGTTTAGTGGAGACCTGGCACTGCTGGGTTAGCAGTTGGACTTGATGACTTTAAAGGTGTCTTCCAACCAGATCTGTTCTATGATTTATACTCATGTTAGTCTCATATCTATGGGACTCCTGTGCTGAAAAATATTCATGGCAAGAACTATCCTTCTGAGAAGTATCTGCTATAACAATCCTTTTGTAGCCCTTTAGTGATTCTTTTGGCAATAGTTGCATGATATGTTAAACATAAGTTTATTTTTAACACATAGTCCTTGAAAACAGAGTTCCAAATAGTGGCCCGAACACGCACTGGAGCTAAATGATAAATATATTGAAGAGACAAAGCTGTACTATCAACTTTGGTCATTCCAGTTTGACATTCATCCATTATCAAATCTGTCATTTCTTAATCAGAGATAAATTAACCCTAGATCTGGGGCAGCCCTTTTCCCTGACCTTACAAACCATGACCTGTTCTTGTACAGACACATTCTGCAACTATTCCTCCCATCAGAGTTTTTTCTTGGTCGTTAGGTGGTGTGTGGAATTATTTTGGAGCCTAACTATTATTTCTTAACTGCTCTTTTTCCAGGATAAAGATGCCAAAATCAGCTTCCTTCAGAAGGCGATTGATGCTGTTGTGATGGTAACAGGAGAGCCACTGTCGGTAAAACCAGTGCGTGTTGTGGCTGGGCATGAACCTGAAAAAACCAATGAGTTTCTTCAAGCCATTGGGAAGTGTTGCTTAAATAAGGTGCGACATCACATGTATATTTAGTAGACATGGTGATATATTATCAGAGCTTATTTGCAACAGACTTTAGTGACACTTGTGCTATTTTTAATTACACAAGCTAAACCACTTACATCTTCTCTGTCTAATGACATAGACAGTGGCATTGAGTGTGCCCTCAGCAAGTCTGCAGATGACACCAAGCTGGGTGGTGCAGGTGATATGCCAGAGGGATGGGATGTCATCCAGAGGGACCTGGGCAGTCTGGAGAGGTGGGTTCAGGTGAACCTCATGCAGTTCAACAAGGCCAAGTGCAGGGTCCTGCAGCTGGGCCTGGGTAATAAGCATTGTCACTATAGGGTGGGAGAGGACATGCTAGAGAGCAGTCCTTTGGAAAAAGACGTGGGGAGACTAGTAAATGAAAAGCTGGACATGAGCCACTAATGTGCAATCGCAGCCCAGAAGGCAAATTGAATCCTGGGCTGCATCAATAAAAGCATGGCCAGCAGATTGAGAGAGGTGATCCTGCCCCTCTGCTCTGCCCTGGTGGGCAACAAGGATGTGAACTTGTTGGATTGTGTTGAGAGGAGGGTCACAAAAATGATTAGAGGGCTGGAGCACCTCTCCTATGAAGACAGTCTGAGAGAGTTGGGGTGGTTCATCCTGGAGGAGTCTCCAGGGGGACCTTATAGTGACCTTCCAGTACTTGAGAGGGGTCTATAAGAAAGCAGGGGAGGGTTTATTCACAAGGGTTTGTAGTGACAGGACAAGGGGTAATGGCTTTAAGCTAGAAAAGGGTAGATTTATGTTAGACATTAGGAAAACATTCTTTAAGGGTGATAGATCACTGGAATAGGTTGCCCAGAGAGGTGGTGGAGGTCCCATCCCTGGAGACATTCAAGGCCAGGCTTGATAAGACTGAGCAGCCTGACCTAGTTGGAGATGCTGCTACTTATTGCAGGGGCGTTGGACTAGATGACCTTCAGTGGTCCCTTCCAACCCAATACATTCTGTGGTTCTGTTATTCTCTGTTGTTGTTGTTGTTGCTATTATTATATGATCTTTATCAGAGTTTGAGCCAGGTCCACACACAGATATGTTGTGGATATTTTTCTGCTTATTTTTCTGCTTTTAATCATAGAATCATAGAATTGTCTTGACTGGAAGAGACCTTTAAGTTCAACTATTAACCAGCACTGACAGGTCACCACTAGATCCCATCTCTCAGCACTGTGTCTCTGTGTCTTTGAAACCCACTCAGGGATGGGGACTCCACTGCTGCCCTGGGCAGCCTGGGCCAGGTTGGAGAAGAAATTTCTCCTAATGTCCAACTTAAACCTCCCCTGATGCAACTTCGTGCTGTTTCGTCTTGTCCCATTTCTTGCTACATGGGAGAAGATACCAAATGTATACTGATTTTAATTTTTTTACTTGATTCATTGGTCATTTAATAACTTATTAGATGTGAAGAAGAATATGAAGCTTCAGAATTTTTAAAACTTTTGTATGCAGACATTAATTATATGACTAGGTGCTCTCACCTTTATCTCCTTTAAAATTTCAGTCAAATCTCTAATTCTGTAATGAAAATATTTTTTCCAATGTACTGTGGTTTGGGTTGGTGTGTGTTGTTTTTGGGTTTTTTTTAATTTTTAACTTTCTTGAATATGGAAATACAGCAAAGGAGAAATTTGATTACCTGTTGAAATAACTGCAGGGGTTGTTCTTAAAATAATTGTTGCATTCTTAAAATAATTGTTTGATTAAAGTGAGGAGGATTCTTTGCTTATTGATGTTACAGGGATTTTTGAAATACAAAGGTGTTATCTAAACACTGTGAATTAATGCATGTGAAGAAGTTGTGTATATTTAACTGAAATACTACAGTGTTTACAGGCTGTCTGTAAGTTTAATTTGGATTATTTTATGATAATCTACTCATTTAAATTTATTTTACTTTGTTTTAGTTAGCTGAGTGCCATGAGCTTCTTCCTTAGGAACTGCTTGAGATCAGAAAGGGGGAAGTTGATATGCATAGAGACTGACTAAGTTCGAAAATGCACTTGAAGAAACAACTTTGTAGGATGTTGTGATGAGATTTAATATGCAGATAATATATTCTACCCATTTCAGCAGATATAATTAGCCTCTTGCCTTTTCTTGTGCTTGATGTGGCTAAGATTTCCTTCAGTCTCGATCTTGACACTGCTAGTACTGAGCTGAGCATGCTGTTTGGAGTTTCATAATTCAGGGAAGTGTTGCTAATGTGCAGAAGTTTATATCCAAATGTGAAAACCCCACCAAAAATCATAGTTTTGCATTAACAAACTGGGAGGGAAGCAGGAGTCAACCCCCAGGGCAATATTGATTTTAGTGATCTAAAAGCTGTTTCCCTTTCAGGAAGGAGAATTCCCTGGTGCTGAGAATAATTTTTTTTCCTTTTTTTGTTGATATAGTCAAACTCATTACCACTTGGACATGAAAATCATGCCATTAAACTGCTGTCTCAGTCTAATTAATAATTACTTCACATATTAATAAGTGAACTAGAACAGCGCAACTGCAGCTTACTGAAAGTCATTCTTAACATGGTTTTCTTTAGTGACTGTTGCTGATCAAGCAAGTATTAGGTGAAAGTGGAATGGCCTATGAGTGGATGCAAATACAACATAATGTGGTTTTAAGAGTGTTTAACCAATCCAGAACTCATGGTATAAGGAATATCACTGTCATTTACCTGACTGTTTTGAAAACTATTGAAGTTTCTGCAGTGAAAATTGAAGTTGTGCTGCAATACATAAAAAAAGCCATGTATTTATATAGCTCTGGTACATATAACTAAATTATTAAATACATGACACATACTACGTTATATTAATTGCAAGGACATGTTTGACATAAAAGAAGTTGAGGGAGGGGATTCTGCTCCTCTACTCTACTCTGGTGAGACTGCTCTGCATTGTTGGGTCCAGCTCTGGAGTTTTCAGCAAGGAGAGACATGAACCTGTTGAAGCGGGGCCAGAGGAGGCCACAGAAATTACTCAAGGACTAGAGCCCCTCTGCTTGTGACAGGACAAGGGTGATGGTTTTAAACTAAAAGAGGGGAGATTTAGACTAGAGAGAAGGAAAAAGTGTTTTGCACTGAGGATGGTGAGACACTGGCCCAGGTTGCCCAGAGAAGTGGTAGAAGCCCCATCCCTGGAAACATTGCAGGTGAGGTTGGAGTGGGTTCTGAGCAACCTGCTCTAGTTGCAGATGTCCCTGCACACTAAAGGGAACTTGGACTAGATGACCATTGAAGATCCCTTCCAATTCAAACCACTCTGATTTTTCTCAATCTCCTTCATGGGAGTGGTGACATAAAGAGGGCAGGTAGATGGAGGGTTGGACTAGATGACATCTAAAGGCCCATTGTAGTCCAAACTATTCTTTCATTCTGTGATTATTGCTGTGAAACAATGTTTCCACAGGTAGAAATAGAAGGTTTATTAAAAAAAAACCCACACAACACCACCCCCCAAAAAAAAACCAAAAACCCACCAACAACAGAAAAACAAACCCATATCTTATTGATTACAGAATTAGGAAGAAAAGAGATATTTAATAATATACTAATTTCAATTATGTTTTTTTTATTCCTTGCAGCTGTCCAGTGATGCTGCTGTCAAAAGGATCTTAGCTGGGGAAAGAGCTGATGCTAAAGAGAAACCTCTGTCCTCTAAACCCCGAGATAAAGAAATCAGAGAATCCAAACGGGAAGAACAAAAAATCCATAGAGATAAAGAGGTAGGTGTTTGCAACTTCTGTGGGGTATAAGGTGTACCATTCTTTATGGTATATTTGGTTTTGGTTTTGTTTTTTTTTAAGCTTGCATTTTTGTTTGTGTAAAGTAACTCTGTGATAGAGTTGCTGTGTATTTTGATTAATTTTTAGTTTCTGCTTTCATTTTAGGTTAAGGGAGATGCTGAAATTAAAGACAGAAGTTCAAGCAGAGACAGAAAAGCAAAAGCATATTGGAAAGAGAGTGGAGAAGGAGAAAAGGAAAGCGATAAACAGAAGGATAATGAAGACAGGCACAAAGACACAGAAAGAGACACCTTTAAGGAAGGAGAAAAACAAGAAAGGGAAAGAAACAAAAGCAGAACAAACAAACAAGGAAAAGAAACAGAAAAAAACAAGGGGAAAGGAGACATAGAACACAACAATGACCTCAAGCATGATAAAGGGCAGGAAAGAGTGAAAAAAAATGAAGGAGGAAGAGAAAAGGAGAGACTGAAAGGAAGAGACAAAGATAAGGCTAGAGACCGAGAACGAGAGAAGGACAAAGAGAGAGGAAAAGATCGAGAAAGGGATAGACCAAGAGAAAAAGATGAGGAGCATTTGAGAGAACATGTAAAGGATAAAGCAGAGAAAAAGGTAATTGAAATCTTATTTCAGAGAATAACTTTTTGCATGCTGTGGTAGGGACTGAATGTTTGTTCTAATGACCTTACATGCTGGTATTCCTATTAATTTAACAATTAAGTACTTTTTTTAACAGTGATTACTCTCATGAAGTCAAAAGTGTCAGTGTGGATTTGGTCTGGTAAGAGCGTGACTGAGGCTGTGTGTATAAGAAAGACTGGGACAGTCTTCTTAGCAGGGCCTGTTGCAACAGGACAAGGTGATGGTTTTAAACTAAAAGAAGGAGATTTAGATGAGATAAAAGGAAGAAATTTTTTATTCTGACAGTGGTGAGACACTGGCCCATGTTGCCCAGATGTAGATGATGCTTCATCCCTGGAAACATTCCAGATGTGGTTGGATGAGGCTCTGAGCAGCCTGCTGTAGTTGAAGATGTCCCTGCTCCTTGCAGGGGGGTTGGATTAGATGACCATTAAAGATCCCTTCCAACTCAAACCACTCTATGATTTTTCTCAGTCTCCTACACAGGAGAGGTGACAAAAAGGGGGCAGGTAGATGGATAAGGTAGATGGCTGCATGTTGTGACATGCTCAGTTTTACTCTGTGTTCATTATCTCTTTCACATTATTTAGGTAAATACCTTGCTTCTTAGCACACTGAATCTAAAGCGATTAATTTATTTTCAGTCTGTGGTTTCTGAGGACCACACTCAGAAAAATGCAGAGGCCAACTAAAGACAGCAAATGCCAGCCAGGTAATGAGGGTAGTAGCAGAGAAGATCTGGGAAGGTGAGTTTTGAAAATGTTGCATTTTAGAATGAAAGGACTGTAGGATTGAAAGGTGGGTAGATGGTGAGTTAGGGCTGTAATATAGATAAAATCAATGCTTGTCGGGTTGTTTGGGTTTATTTTGGATTTATGTATTTATGTTATTTCTCTGAGCTTGGACCAAAAAAAGTCTCCTCAGTTTATTTCATTTTCCAGTTTTTATTTCTGTGTATTGATATACTGGGTACTTCAGGAAAAATATTGACTTGTTCAGAGTTTTCTGTTTATTCCTCCGAATCTTGCCTGGCGACCTGTTAAGCGGTTTGGGTTTTATTTGTACTTTAATTAGAAGTTACTGTTTTGGAAAGAAAATTGTCTGGGCCCATGTTTTGCAGCTGGATGATGATAGGGCAGAATAGGAACTTACTGATCACCTATGAACAGTAGCTGCTGCTTGTGATACTGCTGTGTCTGCATCTCCTGCTTCTCGATGACCTGAGGCAGTTTGGGTAATTGTGGAGCCATGTGGCTAAAAGTTTAAAGAGTGACACTTCAATAAATTAACCTAAAGCAGCTCAGGCTAGGAAAAAATAGTCAGAAAGCCAAGTCTAGTAGGAGTCTCCGTTGAGAGTCTATGGGCCACTGACATCATCGTGTCTTCTACGTGAGATGACAAATTTATAGCTATTCTTTGACTGAAATCCAACCAAACTTTTAAAATTACTGGCACTTGGAGGGAGAGCTTATAAAATAGTTTTTAGCCTGGCCTGCATGGCCAAGTTAAACTTCCTGCAAATTTGGTCTCTAATGGAAATTCTGAGCCTCATCGCAAACTCTCGTAGTGCTCTTGGGCACCACAATAATACACTGGGGCAGTAAAGTTTCATTTCCCGTCTTAAGTGCTTTTGGGAGTAATTCCAAAGCATGTGGGTTTATTACCTTAAATCTAGATGACATGCTTTCCTCTCCTTGCTTGCATAATGGTAGATGCTGCTTGGTTTTAAGGTGATAAAACCACACACTTTAGACCAGTGCATGACAAATGGTCATTGTCTTAAGACCATGGAGAAAAGCAATTACAATGTTCCCAATGAATTTTAGAGCTGGAAGGCTCAGATAGCTGCACAAAGTGATTTAGAGGAAATTCCAGCATGAAATAATTGGAGAATGCATCTAATGCACTGGGGGTGATCTTGCTGCCCTCACAGTAGTTTCATGGCAGGGTAACATCTTTATATCCAGGGATTTGCCCTGATTTAAACTACTCTTAACTCTATTTAAGTCACATGGTAGTGAAATGAGTGTATTTAGAAAAAGGGAAACAGTTTAGGTCTTTATGCATGTGAAGAATATCAAACCATGTTTTTGTAATCTCTCCTGCATAATTAATAAATCTTCAGCATCTGTCTTGAGCCTTTTGTAAAAATAGTACAAGTAAAACAGTTTGAAGCAGCCCCACCCCAGCAGCCAATATACCAGTGCCCAACATGTCACCCCATCTTTTCTGCCCTAAGGATTAACCTTCATTTCTTGTTTGTCCCTGTCATGCTCATTTCTTTCCAAGTCTAGTCCTTCATGGCTTCACATTGCAGTGAGCTATTTGTCTTCCACTTGACTTTCTTCTTGCTTCTTCTCTTCTGTACTTGAGTATGTATTTTAGGAAGTATTTGTTTTTAGGGAAGTGATTGTCCAGCTGTACTGGGCACTGATGAGGCTGTCTCTCAAATCCTGGGTTCAGTTTTGGCCCTTTGACCAAGAAACCATTGAGGTGCCAGAGCATGTCCAGAGAAGGGCAGTGAAGCTGGTGAAGGATCTAGAGCATAAGTCTTGGGAGGAGCAGACAAGAGAACTTGGGGTGTTCAGTCTGGAGAAAAGGAGGCTCAGGGGGCACATCACTTTTGACAACCCCCTGAAAAGAGGTTGGAGCCATGGGTGGGGGGGTGGTCTCTTTTTACAAGAAACAAGGGATAGGACAAGAGGAAAGCTCTCAAGTTGCACCAGAGCATGTTTAGATTGGACATGAGGCACTATTTCTTCCCTCAAAGTGCTGTCAGGGCCTGTCCCAGGCTGCGCAGGGCAGTGGTGGAGTCCCCGTCCCTGCAGGCATTTCAAACCTGTGTAGATGTGGTGTTGAGGGCCATGGTTTCGTGGTGACCTGGCAGTGCTGGGTTAATGGTTGGAGTTGATGATCTTAAAGGTCTCTTCTAACCAAAGTCATTGTATGATTCTGTGAATTATGTCCTTTCCTCAGACACGTTGCTGAGCAGTGTAAGAACATGGAAAGAGTGAGGGGAAAAAGCAGTGGGGAAATGGGAACTTTTATTTCATTTGAAGTGTCCATGGAATTTCAGGCTGAATGGCTTTTATGCTGCATTGAATTTAGAGAACAAATTAATTTAGATTATTTTTTTAATATTCTACATGTACAGCAAGGCTATCACTTCAAGTTTAGTTTCCTGGCTTTGGTCCTGTGAGATTGAGTCTTAATAAGATTCTATCTATATTCCTGCAAGTCTTATTTTTTCTTGCTGCTTATTATCAGATGCCAGCTTTAAAATGCAACTGGAATTATGACAGATTAACTGCATTTTATTTTTTTTAATGTATGCTGGTACTAAAGAAACTTATGTTACCAGTGTATAATGCACATGAGTATCTGTAATTTTTTTGGAAGTAAGCAAGTGTAAGTAGGAATTAAGAAGAGCTATTTGGCTCCCACATGGCCATCAGAAGAAGGCAACTTGCTGCTTCACAGCTGTCTGTTCCATACCATGCTGTTTGTAAACAGAGTGAGTTGAGGTATATTCCCTTCACTCTCAATTAATTCGTCCCAGTTAAAAGACTTGTGTAAAATGGACTCTTCATAGCATGACTTGTTGACCTTCTAAATAATAAAGATAACTTTGTCTGTTGACAAAAGGGGATTCAGGTCATAGTGCTTTGGAGCATATGGTGCTGTTTATATGAAAGTGGCTTCAGAACAGGTATGTTGTTTGCCCTAAGGCCAAACACATTGGAAAAGTCTCTTCCATTTAACAGACAGCTGCTGAAATTCTTGGCTAAAGCTTTTTGTAATATCCTGTCACTTTTGGCCACTTCTGCAATGCCTTTTCTTTTTGCCCTGCAAATTGTATTGCTGTGGAACTGGTCATTTGAATCAGCCTCTAAGTCATATCTAATGAACTTCTGTTTCTGTTGGAAGTCATCTCAACTGTATAATGAAACAACTACTGAATGAAAATAAGAGAGTTAGTTATAAATGCCCTAAAAAGCAGAGAGAACTGTTTGTGGAAGTCTGCTGGATGTGGCTCACATAGTTCTGTTCTGGTGCTGTGGATTACCCTTTCTTTTTGGTGTCAGTTATTCATGATCAGCTCTCATAATAGAAATCCATCATTGAAAATTAGGTTTTAAAAAGCAGGATTTTAAATTATTTTTTTTTCCTTTTTGGAAGGGTTTAATTAGCAGAAACTAACACCAATAGAATGCTGTCTTGCAAGCCTTTAGTTGAGGAAAAGATAATTGAGCAATATTTTCTTACTAAGTTTTAACACCACAGCAGTCAAATTGACCTTAGCAATCAGAGATCTCTTCTTGTTGCTGTTGCACACTAATAAAATCTGCCTGTTAATGATAGGTGTTACAGGAATAAATGCTGGAAATACAGAGTCTAAAGGAAAGAGCAAAGAAAGTCTTTGAGGGATGTATAGCTTTCAGTAAAAGCATTACAAATAAGCTGTGTTGATTTGTCAAGGAATAATAGTCTGTTGCACAAAACTGAAAAATATGCTTATCTATGTAGTTATAGCTGTGTAAAACTTGTATATACATATTTATGTGGTTTTATTTATATAAAACGTAGACACACAGTATTTAGAGTATACATGTAAATATTCCTCCTAGCACTGCGGATCTAAAGAGAAGAAAAGTTTTGTGGAGGGTTGGTTCAATTAGATTTCTGTTCACAGACTTAAGTCTTGTTTATTATTACTGAACTATCAGTAGATCTGATGAATCAGATGGGTAAAATCTCAATGGCCTGTTTATATAATGGGTTGTCCCCCTCCCTTGTTTGGGTGGGAGTGTTTTTTAGAATCGTAGAATCAGACTGGTTTGGGTTGGAAGGGATTTTTCAAGGTCATCTAATTCAACCCCCCTTCAGTGAGCAGGGACATCTGCAACTAGAGCAGGTTGCTTAGAGCCCTATCCAACCTTGCCTGGAAGGTTTCCAGGGATGGGGCTTCTCCCACCTCTCTGGGCAACCTGGGCCAGTGTCTTGTCACCCTCATCACTTTGTATCATTTCTGTGGCCTCCTCTGGCCCCACTCCAACAGGTCCTTGTATCTCCTGTGCTGCCTTTTTTCTGCCCTTGTTGATAGACAGGTTGGTAGAGGCTAAAAGAGATGGATGTGAGCAGGTACAGCACCAATAAGTAGAGCAGTATTAAAGTCACCGATAGATAGTAGGGGTTGGTTGTTGCAAGGAAAGGAGGAGGAATGAGCAGCTTGGAAGGATACCTTTTCAAAGCATTTTCCTCTTCTTGACCCGCTGAAACATTAGAAATCATTGGGGTTTTATGTATGAAAGTAAAACCTATTTAAAGGTTAATAATGAGGGCAGAGCAGCAGATTGGATGGTTTACAGCACGCTGCTCTATCTTCTTCAAGCAGAAATGTGGTTACTCCAAACTGGGAAGCATGCATACATCCATCTAGGATTCCACTTCAGTATGTTTTTTCCAGGATGATGCAGATGAAGTGTAACACTTTTTTAATGACTCCAGTGACTGTTTGTCAAAGTCTTGGAGCCTCTGAATTGGTAAAAAGAATAACAACCTATATTACCTCCTTTTGGAAAGGCTCAAATCATAAATATTGTGGGATTTATGTTCTTGTGTGCTACCAGAGTGATTAAACTTTCACTTTTACTTTGTACCTGTTGGCAGTGTGCTCATGTGCTACAAAAACGTTGAGCACTGTTTGTAGTCACTACCTGACATAAATAAATGACTGAATCCACTCTTCCAGAAACCCCAGCACCCCTTCTCAGCTCCTTCCCCACCTATGCTAATAATTACATCACCTAAAGAGCTGCTCAAGTCTGAGTGTAGCAGATGTGGCCTGTGTGCTCTTGGAGTCAGTCTCTGGTATGTGAGCTTTAGTTTTACTCCTAGCAAAATGTTGTGATTGCAAAAGATGGAGTAATTAAGAAGAATGATGATTCAGATTAACCACTTCACTATTAGCTGTGCAATGTGGTCATCTGTCTAGTTTTCTTTATAACGTTTTTTCCTAAAGAGTAAAACAAAACTACTGGTAGCTCTGGTTGTGGGTCCAATAATAATTGTAGTAGTTCAGTGAAGATGGTTAGAATCTAAGATCATCACATCCAACCGTTAACCCAGCACTGCCGGGTCACCACTAAACCATGGCCCTCAGCACCTCATCTGCACAGCTTTGAAACCCCTCCAGGGATGGGGACTCCAGCACTGCCCTGGGCAACCTGAGCCAGGGCTTGACAGTCCTTTCAGGGAAGACATTTTTCCTCATGTCCAATGTAAACCTCCCCTGCCATGACTTGATGCCATTTCCTCTTGTCCTGTTACTTGTTTCTTGGGAGAAGAGACTGATGCCCACCTGGCTTCAACCTCCTTTCAGAGAGCTGTTGAGACAGAGGAGGTCTCCTCTGAGCCTTCTTTTCTCCAGGCTGAAGACACCCAGGTCATTCAGCTGCTCCTCTCAACACTTAGTTAATGGCAGATCTTCGCAGACAGTGTCTGCATCAAAGAATGATAATGCTCCATGTTTAGAGTGTGTGCAGAAAAGTTCTTAGTTAAACTTGCTCCTGTGCAGACTGAGGTCACTGCTACATCTTGTGCCCCAGTTTGGGGTGCAACTCGGGGAGGAGAGACCAGGCCAAGTTATCCTAAACAGACCACTGAGGGATTCTACCCCATGTATGGCATGTTCAGTATAAAGATGAGGGATCATAAAGGTCAATCCTCTTCTCTGATAGCCAGCATGGAAAGAGCACTCTATTTGTTCTGCCTTGAATCATGATCCATTTGTTCCTGAATCCAGTTCCCATCTGCTTCTGAGTCCAGTCTGGAACTCCACCATTGCCTGCTCCACAGCATCAGTGGTGATGGTGACAGTGCTGTAATAGCAATCAGAAGGGTTGGATTAAATACTGGTTTTGTATTCATTCGTATGCATTTTATTATTTTCATCATTCATTAAAGCTGTTTTAGTCTCCTTTTCCAACCCTTTCCTCTCCCTTACTCCCTTTCCCTTTGGGAAGGGCAAGGGGTTAATAGAGAACATCTGTCATTCATGTAGGGGCTGGCCCAGCCACAACTCTTTGCAGTAGTGTCACTCAATACTAGTTTACATCGAGGAAGGACCATGTACTGTCCATTTGGATAGATTTTTGTGAGGCTCTCATTTGACTGATTGAATACCTGACATTCCAAGCATGCACATTGTATTGCAGTCATGGAGGGGAAGGAGTTGTAGCTTCTAAAGTACTTAAGTGCAGTGTTGAAGGTGACTATTGTGTAGACCACTCACTTTACTATATAACCTCCAAATAGTTCAACTTCATAGTTATCACATTTTGCATTCTGTCATTGTTGCTAATAAGTAAACCTTTCTTTGTCTAGAACTTCTTTTGAGCTTGTAGAGTACCATAGCATTAAAAAAAGTAGTATTTGTCATCAAATTAAACTTACCAATGTGTTTCTGACATGTCAACCTCATTCCCCTCCATGTAGCTGTCTAGAGATAGTGGGTACTGGGGCCAGTCTCTTCTCACTGGTGCCCAGCAACAGTACAAGAGGCTATAGGCACAAAATGAAAACAGGAGATTCCATCTGAACAGGAGGCAAAAATTCTTTCCTGGGACGGTGCCACAGCCCTGGACCAGGCTGCCCAGAGAGGTTGTGGAGTCTCCTCATCTGGAGAGATTCCAAACCGGCCTAGACACTGTGATCCTGGGCACCCTGCTCTGGGCAACCATGCTGGAGCAAGGAGTTTTGGAGGAGGAGGAGATGATCTGCAGAGGTCCCTTCCAACCCCCACCATGCTGGGATTCTGTGATTCTGTGTGGTTGTTGTAAGCTTGTAGAGGTGGGATGTTTCTCTTTCATGGTCAATGAAAGTAGTTTGAGTAAAAATACCGTTGTGCTATATGCAAGATATTAAGGAAAATTAATGTTTTACATTGTGTAATTTGGCAATTTACACTTGCAAGTTATTGGAACATAAAACATTAACATTTGCATAGAAATGGAATAATTTGTAATTCTCATTTATGTTATCAATATGGTATTTTCAGCAGGGCTGGCAATAAATTTTGGATGCAAGCTTCATGGAGTGTCAATTCACACAAACTTCAAAACAGCAGATAAGGAGGAAATCCTGTGAGGTGCTAAATGTATTTCAAGATTTTGAACTAGATGCTGAGACGTATTATAAGGAGAGAAAGTACAGAAATGTAAAATTATACAGCCATAGACTGATTTGGGTCAGAAGGGATATTTTAGGGTCATCTAATCCAACCCCCCTGCAGTGAGCAGAGACATCAACTAGAGCAGGTTGCTCAGAGCCCCATCCAACCTCACTGGGAACATTTCTAGGAATGGGTTTTCTGCCCCCTCTGTGGGCAACCTGTGCCAGTGTCTCACCACCTTCAGTGTTGAAAATTTCTTCCTTGTAAAAAAATTTCTTCCATAGTTGTTACGATAATAATTCCATAATGATCCCATGTCAAGGAGCTCTATCGGGCAGGCAGGGGTCCTCCATTGCACATTGCACCTTCTTTGGAGGCACTTGGTTCCCAACTGTGCTCAAGTAGAGCAAGCAGTAAATATGTAGCTTACTCTAGCTGTAGTAGTGGCAGCCCTTGTGGACCTACCCCTCTGCCTGCTCTTGCCAGGATGTTTTTTTGATTTTTTTGTTTGTTTGTTTGTTTGTAGGACAAATGTTATAGTTGCTTTGAGCCTCTCGTGCTACCTGTGTATAGGCTTAGCTATGCCTTGGTACACGGGGGACCTCGCAGTCCAGGTGGCCTTGTCTCCTGGGACCAGTGTTGATCTCATCTCTTGAGATGCTGCTGCTTTTGCATGCCTTTTTCCCAAGCTCCCACCAGGTGGACCTGCTGATTTGACTTGCTCCTTTCCAAGGATGTATGACTGTTGAAATGTGTAACATGCAGGAAGTGTTGTCAGTCGGGTGTTCCTGACTTCGGGCTGTGCATGAGAAATCAGAACAATTCTCATTGTGCTTGCCTGCTTTCATTTCCTGGTCTGTCTGAATCACTTTCAGACTAAGCTCAGAGTCCTCAGAAGTGACCTGAATTGTCTTCCAGTTTGATGTTTTCCACTTTTGAACTCTTACCCTCCTCCTTGTACCAGCTGCACCTTCAGATCATCTATTGCTTATCTGCTGGACTTTCTGGCAGGACCTATTTCTTAGTTTGTCTGGGATAGGTATCATGTGAGTAAAGGACTCCAGAAGTTTAGTGGCACAATTATTTTGTCTTTTCTTCTATTTTGGAATGAAATTTAAAAGATTTCCCAGAAGGTTAAAGAGCTGTGTATCTGATGTAGCTGAAACATAGAGGTGAGCACTGTAAGCATCTTGCTCCTTTTGGTAGCTCACTAGTAGCTTGAGCATTGGATCCTAAGATCAGCAGCGGCATCGTAGATGCTCTCTACAGGTATCACAAGATTTCTCTGTCTTGGATACTCTTGGTTCACATTTGGTAGTTGTCTTTACAATAATGAAATCTAGTTGTATAGGTTTCTTTAAAAGAAAAGAGTGAGTACATATCCCAGAAAAATATCTGCAGACTTGGAGGAAAATAGACTTGACATAGACTTACATGTGCTACTTAGTTTGTAAGTGAATATTTTTAATGTATAATTCATAGAGATGAAAAAGCAACATGTTAGTAAATTTTATATATAAATATGTAATTTTTTACTATACAATTATACAAATTTGTGGGCTTTTTTTTTTTTNTTTCTTTTTTTTTTTTTTTTTTCCTAAGAGTGAAAGCCCTGCAGGAATATCAAGGCAGCCTTCCACAAAAGGATCAAGGCAACGTGCCAGACCTGGAGGAGAAGGTAACTAGAGGGAGGATATTATTTCTATGAAATATGCTGGAAGGTTATTCAATAGGAATAACATAAATACTTAAATATCTGTGTTTATTATTTTCAGTGCTTGTTTTATACTCCCAGACTGCATTTATAAGTAAAACAGGCAAATTTTCTGCATGGATTTGATATGTGGAAGATGGTACGTGGCTCAGTTTGCTTGTGTTCTTCATGCACAATTGTATATAGAAATTCAGCCTGCACTTGATATTTATTGTGCTGACCCTGCACTGGGTGCTTTTAGTTGGTCTTCAACTATTTCTTTTTCTATTTGTTTTACAAGAATTGATTTGATAGGATGAGGCCGATTTTATAAGGTTCAACAAGACCAAGTGCTGGGTTCTGCATTTGGGTCACAGCAACCCACTGCAATGCTCCAGGCTGGGGAAAGTGGCTGGAAATTGCTCAGTGGAGAAGGACCTTGGGGTGTTGGGCAACAGGTGCCTGAAGATGAGACAGCATGTGCCCAAATAACCAAGGCCACCAGCATCCTGGCTTGTATCAGCACTGGTGTGGCCAGCAGGACTAGGGCAGGGATCGTCCCCTATACTGGGCACTGGGGAGGCTGCACCTCGAATCCTGGGTTCAGTTTTGGGCCGCTCACTCCAAGAAGGACACTGAGGGGCTGGAGTGTCCCCATAGAAGGGAAATTAAGCCGGTGAAGGGTCTAGAGCCCAAGTCTTGTGAGGACCAGCTGAGGGACTTGGGGTTGTTTATCCTGGAGAAAAGGAGGCTCAGAGGACACCACCTCGCTCAACAACCCCCTGAAAGGAGGTTGGAGCCAGGTGGGGTCAGTCTCTTCTCCCATGGAACAAGTGATAGGACAAGAGGAAATGGCCTCAAGTTGTACCATGAGAGGTTTAGATTGGATATGAGGAACGATGTCTTCTCTGAAAGGGTTGTCAAGGCCTGGCCAAGGATGCCCATGGCAATGGTGAAGTCTCCTCCCCTGGAAGTATTTAAGAAATGTGTAGATGTGGTGCTGAAGAACATGGTTTAGTGGTGACCTGGCGGTGCTGAGTTAACAGTTGGATTTTATGATCTTAAAGGTCTCTTCCAACCAAAAAGATTCTATGATTCTTTGCTTAATAACCTGACAAGTTTAGACAAATATGCCTTGCAAGACTTTGCTTTCTTGTTTTCTTACTATCCTTGAAGATTGGTGAACATTGTGTCTAAGTTGGCAGAACAATGGTACATTAGCTAAACATTACCTACACCTGTATGTTACCACATGAAAGTCACATGTAAAGTTTTGTTAAAAGTTTACAGCAGAGAAATATTCAGCACGATATTTTTGCTTTAGTAAGACTTGAGATAGATATGTTATTTAAGTTTATTTTTGTAAGTTGAAAGATATTTGTGAGGTAAGATGTACTTTGTAGGAATAAATCTTACAGCTGTGAACCCTGAATTTGCCACTTCATCATTTACTCATTCTTGGGAAGAGTAGTCTTCCTAAATTTGTCCAGGAAATCTAAACCTCACTTAGTTTTTCAATTGTTTCTCAAGGATATGAAGTCTTAGTTTTGTCTTCAGAAATTTTGAGTTTATAAATAAAAAGATTGTATTTGTCAAAAAAAAATTCCAACCAACAAAACAAAATGACAAAAAACAGGCAAAAAAGGTCATATTCCCTGAGATGAACAGAGTACTGGCCAGTTCACAAAGGAATTTCCCTGGATGTTTGCTTGATAAGTAGTAGATGAAAGCATCCACATTTGCATTACGCTTTCTGGCCTTGATCCAGTGAGGAGATGGTTTAGTGACTTCAAGACTAGTCAAAACTTTTTGAGTGATTTCCAAAGCTAGAGACAATATACACTCCAGGTGTAAGCTGGAAAGCAGGCAAAGATAAGGTGTTAAGCAGAATCTCTGCCTTGCATCTTATTTAATGATTAGAGAAGATTCCTCCGAGTGTTGAAACAAAGGCCCATCTTTGTAGACCTTTGACTCTCTCCAATGTCTGTCATTACAGCTGTGGTCATCTGTATTGCACCTGGGCTGGTGTCAGGCTAAGACCTTGTGTCTCCTTCTCTGGAGAGATTCCAAACCTGCCTGGATAATGCGATCCTGGGCACCCTGCTCTGGGAGACCCTGCTGGAGCAGGGGGGTTGGACGAGATGATCTCCAGAGGCTCCTTCCAACCTGTACCATTCTGTGATGTGAGTTGGAACAGGGAAAGTCATCTGTGTGTCATGAGTACTGAATCCTGCCCTATTTGGTCTTCCACAGCAACTCAACCAGGTGTAAGGAACCTGCTGCATTTCTGCCAAGAGTTCTGGGGAATGGGGGACAGATACTGATTTATTACAGAAGAATTATCAGCAGGAAATGAGAATCTATAAAAGGCTCATCTCTTTGTGCTGGCCAGGAGTGACTCCTGGTAGTGGTGTGGCCACCAGCCTGAGTCTTGACATCAGATGAGGAGGGTAGCTCTGTAGTCATCTCATCCTTGCTTCACTGCTAAGTCTGTCAAGGCTGTCACTTGTGGTGATTGATCTGTGGTATCTGTGTTTGCCAGTTAGTAAGTGGATTGATATAAACAGTAATTGTATTGATCATAGGCCATTCACCAGCCTTTGGAGGAGAACCTCTTCTGAGTCTTTGTTGACTGCAGCTATTTAACAAATGGTACAATCACATCTCTCCTCATCTGCCTTGCACCTCCGTTAATCATTTCTCTTTGTCTCTTTGGACAAGGTTTAAGTGAAGAGTTTAGTTGTGTGATAGTTTTAACTGAGTTTAGTTGTGCCAGGATTTGCAAATAAGTTAATTATTATTTATTATCCACACCCTAGAGTGAAGGGATGCCATCCAGAGAGACCTTGACTTGTGAAGCAGACCCATGTCAACCTCATAAAGTTCAACGAGGCCAAGTGAAAGGTCCTTCACTTGGATCAGGGTAATTCCAAGTAAAAATACAGGCTGGGTGGAGAGTGGGGTGAGAGTAGTCCTGAGGAGGAAGACTTAGGGTGCTGGTGGATGAAAAGCTCAACATGAGCCATCAATGCAGCCAATAAGTGCAGTCTAGAAAGTCCCAACCATGTCCTAGGGTGCATCCCCATCCACATGGGCAGCAGGTCAAGGGAGGGGGTTCTGTCTCTGTTCTTCTCTGGTGAGACTCCCCTTCAGTGCTGGGTCCACCTCTGGAGCTCCCAACATAGGAAAGACCTGTTGGACCGGGATCAGAGGAGGCCACAGCAATGATGGGAGGGCTGGAACCCCTCTGGATATCATAGGGGGACAGTATCGAAAGCTTTGCTGCAGTGGAGGTATACCACATTCACTGCCCTCCCCTCACCTATCCATCTAGTTGTGCTATCATAAAAGGCTATCAGATTAGTCAAGTATGACTTCCCATTGTTGAATCCATGTTGACTACTTCTGATAAGCTTCCTTTCCTCAACATGCTTTGAGATGGTGGTAAGAAGAAGCTGTTCCAGTACCTTTCCAGGAATGGAGGTGAGGCTGACCTGCCTATAGTTACCCGGGTCCTCCTTCTTGCCCTTTTTGAAGATTGTGATGACAATGGCCTTCCTCCAGTCCTCAGGCACCTCTCCTGTTCTTCAGGACCTCTCGAAGATTATGGAGAGCGGCCTAGCAGTGACCTCTGCCATCTCCCTCAGCACTCACCAGTGCATCCCATCAGGGCCCATGGACTTGTGGATGTTCAGTCTGCTTAACTGCTCTCTAACCCAATCCTCAACTGAAACAAAAATCTTCCTGCCTCCAGACTTCCTCTGTGGTCTTGTAGGACTGGAACCCCTGAGAGCTGGCTTTACCAGTAAAGACCGAGGCAAAGGTGGCATTTAGTAACTCTGCCTTCTCTCTATCCTCGGTCAGCAGGGCTCCCACTTCATTCAGCAGCAGACCCACATTTCCTCTAGACTTCCTTCTACCTCCAGCATACTTGAAAAAGCCTTTCTTGTTGTCCTTGACCTCACTTGCCTGGTTTAGTTCTAAGGAGGCCTTAGCTTTCCTTGTTGCATCCCTGCATCCTCTGACAACCTCTGTACTCTTCCCAAGTGGTCAGCCCCTCCTTCCATGTTCTCTATACTTCCTCCTTCCACTTTATTCATTAGCTCCCTGCCCAGCCATGCACGTCTCCTAGCTCTCTTACTTGATTTCTTGCTCTTTGAGATGCTTTGATCTTGAGCCTGGAGGAAAAGGCACTTGAATATTAGCCAGTTTGCTTGGACCACTTTACCATCTAGAGCCCTGTCCCATGGGACTTTTTCAAGCAGTTCCCTTAAGAGGCTGAAGTTAGCCCTTCTGAAGTTCAGGGTAGCGATCCTGTGTCTGCCGCATGTGATTCTGAACTCTCGTGGTCACTGCAGCCAAGGGTGCCCCCTACTTTGACATACTCAACCAGTCCCTCGTTATTTCTTAGTACGAGGTCCATCACTACTTCTGTTGGCTCCTTCACCACCTGCATCAAGAAGTTATTGTTAGTGCTCTGGAGGAACCTACTGGACTGCACATGCCTGGCTGTGTAGTTTTCCCAGCAAATGTCAGGGTAATTGAAGTCCCCTGTGATGAGCAAAGCCTGTGACTGTGAGGCTACTTCCAGCTGCTTGTAGAAGGCCTCTTCAGCTTCCTTATCCTGATCTGGTGGCCAGTAGTGAACACCCACAACAATGTCTCCAATACTGGTCTGCTCCTTAATCCTTACACACAAGCTTTCAACTCCTTCTTCATTGCCCCCAGGGAGAGCTCAATACGTTCCAGTTGCTCTCTCACATAAAGAGCAACTCCATCACCTTGCCTTGCCAGCCTATCGTTCCTAAAAAGTACATAGCCATCCATGGCAGTGTTCCAGTCTTGCGAGCTATCCCCCTGTGTCTCAGTAATTGCAGTGAGGTTGTGGTCCTGAGATAGCACACAGATCTTTAGTTCATCCTGTTTGTTCCTCAGCTGCGTGTGTTAGTGTATAGGCATTTCAGAGAAGTTCTAATGCTAGAGCACTGCCCACTGGTGCTAACCCAGCTACAACCCCTTCTACCTTCAGATCTAGTTTAAAGCCCTGTCAATAGGCCCTGCTAACTCCTGCCCCAAAATCCTTTTCCCCCTCTGGGACAGGTATATCCCTCCTGTCTCACCTGTTGCCAGCAGACCAGGTGCCATATAAACTTCCCCAGGATCAAAGAACCCAAAATTCCAATGGTGGCAATGGAACTCACTGGATGGATCCTTGTTTCCATCTTCATTTAGCTGACCGTCAAGTTCCAAAGCCCCATACCTATTGTACAATGCAACTGGGAAGGCGAGGGAGGCCAAGAATGTTTTTGCTTGCCTTTCCAAGGAGGGACCTCACTCCATTCCCCCTTGTCCCTTATGTCCCCTCCTTCTGCCTGGTGACAGTAGGGGAGGGGATCCTCCACTTCTTGTAGAGCCTCTTCCTGCTGCCTTTGCCTCAGAGTGTGGCTCCACCAATCTATCTCACTTCCACACTCTCCCATCCTTCTCAATCTTTCTAGCTCCTCTGTACATAAAGCTGTTTAATATCTCTGCTCAGAAGATACAATAACACCTCTGAATTGATACATGTTTAAATAGCTAATTCCAGTTAAAGTCTGGTACTTTTTAAAGTAATGAAGCAGAAAGATCTTCATAGACTTATCTGATGACGTCACTGGTATTAATATATGTGAAGAGAGTGTATCTTGCTGTGTGTCTTCCCAAGCATCCATGTTTTCTTTGGGTTTTAGTAGGTTTCCACGTGTCTGAAGCAAAACACTGAATTCATGTCAGATGTTGGGTAGTGTTCTCAGAACAATTGGTAGCCATGTTTTCAAAAAGACTCTGGGAAAAACTAAAAAGCTCTTTAGGCACCTTAAATACCTTGAAAAAGTTCTGCTGCTTTGGATGTGAACAACTGTTGACTTAGGAGCTTAATTCAAGTGGGTGCTTGAACATCAAAAATTTTACATCACATCTCGTGTGCTTATGTGCTGTGAGGTTGTAATAATTATAAAAATTTTTCAGCTGAAATATACCATCTGGATTCCATCAAACGTAGTCTTATTTTACTATTTAGCAATCCTTAGCTGATCTTTTTTTATTTCCCAAGATTAGAATATTTGTTTTATAGCCTGAACTGGTACTAAACTACAGTGACCAGACACACCCCCCATTTTATAGGATTGTCCTTTCTTTAAAAGCAAGATCCAGTTTTTCTGATAAGTGAAACACAGTTAACAACTTACCCTGTGTTTTGGCTTTAAGGTAAACATTTTGAATTACTCTTTTCATGATGCAGCAGGCCAGTGAATGCACTTTTCAGTTTACCTAAGCACTAAATACTTTGGGGCATTACTCCACTTTTCTTCTAGGGCAGCAGAACTACAAGAGGTGAGAAGAGCTCATGGGAGCTCCAGTAAGTTATCCAGAGCATAGTAAAAACCTTCCAGAGCTGTGCTGATGCCTGTTGAACACTGGTCTCTGTAGTAATGATGAGAGCTTTCTGTGTTTTCTAATACTAACTGGATATATTTAAAATAAAAAAATCATCAGCCTCTTGTCCCACACAACTAGTCACACTCCAGCTCCTTGTTTGAATAATCAGGAGATAAACAATGTTCAGAAATGTTAATTGTATCATTTGGGGTTGTTTTTTTTATTGTTCTTTAAGTAAAGAGAAAGTAAGAGCGATGAATGGGGGAGAGGACGTGAAGAGCATAGAATCATAGGCTGATTTGGGTTGGAAGGGACATTTTAGGGTCATCTTGTCCAACGCCCCTGCAGCATGCAGGGACATCTGCAACTAGAGCAGGTTGCTCAGAGCCCCTACCAACCTCACCTGGAAGGTTTCCAGGGATGGAGCATTGACCCCCTCTCTGGACAACCTGGACCAGGGTCTCACTACCCTCAGCATCAAAATTTTCTTCTTTCTCTTTAGTCTAAATCTCCCCTCTTTTAGTTTAAAACCATCATCCCTTGTCCTGTTGCAACAGACTCTGATAAAAGGTCTGTCCCCATCTTTCTGGTAGGCCCCTTTAAGTGCTGAAAGGCTGAAATAAGTCTCCCCTGAGCCTTGACTTCTCCAGGCTGAACAACCCCAACTCTCTCAGCCCTTCCAGACAGCAAAGGGGCTCCAGCTCCCAAATCATTTCTGTGGACTCCTTTCACCTGACTCCAACAGGTCCCTGTCTCTCCTCTGCTGCAGACTCCAGAGCTGGACCCAGCACTGCAGGGCAGGTCTCACTAGAGCAGAGCAAAGGGGCAGAATCCCCTCACATGCAATTGGCTTCTGGGCTGTGAGGGCACAGTGACAGCTCACGTCCAGCTTTTCATCCACCAGCACCTTCAAGTCCTTCTCATGGCTTCTCTCCCACCTTTCATGTCCCAGCCTGTATTGGTTCCAGAGAATGCATAACAGGAGAACACAAAAGGGCTTGTGTAATGACTGTATTTGTAATAATTGAAACCAAAGTGGTGAATGGAGGACTAATTAAGCAAATACAGGTATATTTGCCATTCTGGTAATTAAAAAACAAAATTATACCCACATTTGCTCACCTCTGTTATGAACAAATTCCTAATGGTATTTGATCTAATGTTATTATTTTGGATTTTTTTTTTAATAGTTACATTTATTATTGCTCAGGCAGCAACTACTTTTATAGTTGCATCATGGGGCAGCAGCTTGCAGCAAAACTTGTGTCATGCAATAGAGACCATTTTTGCTACTTTACAAGTTGATTGATAAATTGAATGTGATTTTATTTTTTAAATCTGAGACCTGAACAGGTTTCATTTCAGCACTGAATCACTTTCTAAATGGAACTGAATGAAGTGCTTCGCTATCCACTGGAACTAGTAAAATGTAGGGTTTCTGGTACAACAGACTATGTATCTTTGTGGACTCTTGCAGTGGCATGGGTGGAGGAGTAGATCTGCCACTGTGGATCTGTATGTCCGAAAAGCTTCAGCTTTATGCTGCATGCAGTCATTCCATTGCTGGTTTTGAAAGCGTTAGATGTTTCAACCCAAATATTAGGCAGGGCTGTATTTAGTAAACCTTATCCTGTGCTATCAAAACTGTTCTGGTGGTGGAAAAGTTACTTGATGTGTCCTGGATGTAGGTTGGGGCCCTGTGAATCTCTTCTGCATGTTTGCATTATAGTTACCCGTTTGCAGATAAGGAGGTTTGGAAGCACTGGGTTCAGTTCCTGGATTCTGCGCTTTGGGTACCTCCGTTCTAAACATGCATGCTCTTTCTGCCTATTTCTGAATTTGTTCTGCTTCTGCTGCACTTTGAGGAGTGAGAGAACTGAATATATTATTCTAGATTAACGGGGGTCTGCGTGTGTGTATATATTTTATTGTATATTTTATATTATGATAAGACTAAAGCTAAATATTTTACCCATTCTGCACGTATCTTGACAAACTGTAGGAGGAGTTGAACTTTTCTTGGCGCCTCATGTTCAATGCACAGTTATGTTTTCAGGAACCATGCACAAATGGTGATGAATCATTTTTCCTTTGCATCCTGAATGTCTTTTCTTCCTGGGCAGATAATTTAGAAATCAGATGTATACATTAATATTTCAGCTTTCTCCCTCTATGTGTTACTTGGCTTTTGTCACCATTGTCTTAACCTAACTGTGGGAATTAGTTTAAGATATTTGGTAGATTAAATGGTCTTCTGAATTTTTTTGTTTGTTTGTTTGTTTTTGTTTGTTTGTGTGGTTTTTTTTTTTTTTTTTGTTTTGTTTTGGGTTTGTTGTTTTTTTCAAAATAGAACTGGTTCAGGTAGCATGAAAAGTAAACAGCATTTGTAGACTAGGCTCTTCTATGGCATTGCCAGCAAGCTGTGGAATTGACCTATAGCAGAAATCAGCTTTTCTTGCATGAAGTCTCTTCATGGCTTTAGTATGAAATGTGTTTAAAGCTACAGCTATTGAAACAACCCAAAGTGCTTTATGCATTCCAAGTAGTTCACAAACAGTATTGTGTATTTCAGCAATTACTTTATTAGGTAAATATTATATTGTTTTGCTGGTTATCAGGCTAATAAATACTATCTATAAATCCTTTCTGGATTGAAGAAGCTGCCATTAGTTTGTAGCGACATAAGGAGTTCAATCAGCGGTCACATAAAAAGTCTCTGTGAACCCTGACTATTATTTATTTACAGGCAAAATGGTTTATTAAACTAGGCTAGCCCTTAAAGAAATAGTAAGTGTATCAGGTCTTTAGCCTGGCATTTTTATTTTAAGTTTTTATTGTATCTTCAGTTTCATTTGACTATAAACGGCTTTGTTACAGGAACTGTGGACACAAAGAGCGTTGCAGATAGGATTTCAGAGGACAGCATTGCTAAACTGCAAGAGAAAGCTGAACCAGAACTTGTCGTAAACCAGAAAGGTAGGGAGAATTAAAACTTCACTGCCTTAAAAGGTCTAACTCAAGTGCTTTGGGGTCGGACTTGAATCCATGCAGCTAAATGATATAAGGAGGGTGATTTACACTTAATGCAACTTCTGCCTTGCGTTTTAATCGTATCTTGTGATTAACATCCTGCTTTGAAAAATGTATGGTCCCTGATAAACCAGCTCCCTTTATTTTCTCTTACTTTTATGCAAGTGTTCAAAGTAACCAGAGCTTACAGTGTCACAAGGAAAATGCAGGGCTGTTGTGTCCGAATCCCTTGGTGGCTTGTTCAGTGTAAGAACTAAATCATTGCACATTGCCTTTTTCTGTAAGTATTTATGAGTCTCACATAGTGTTTGCATTTTGCAGGATTTTAGAGGAAGATTCCCTCTCTGCATTCTTATTTCTCTGCATTTTGTTTGTCTCCAAGTTGTATATAGCTCCCAAGACATAAGTTGTTAATGAAGTATTTGTGTCCAGATACAATACACATGGAGCCATAGAAGCAAAATGTAGGAGGAATAAACTGAGATTTAAGCAAAAAGTTGTGGTTTTGTGTTCTCCAGATACCTGACCTAGTTAGGAGAGTTAATACCATGTATTTGGGAGGTCAAAGACTGTTTCCCAGCCCACCTGTGGCCTTCAGGGCCTCATAGCTGTGTCAGTCTAATGAAATGTAGATGGTTGGCCAAGTCATTTGTGTGACCTTAGACCACTGGGAGAACTTCCATGTTTGTTCCTTTTAATCTTTTGGAGCTGTCTTGTCAGTTGGAATGTATTTGTTATGGAATATAACTTTATATTCTTCACTTTATAATTTGGATGTACATAAGAGGAGTACTCCCAGGTTCATTATGGATTTGAATTGGTTTCTCATGTTAAGAACCAAATATTGTATTTGTTCTTCATTATTTTTAGCTTTATTCAATAAGATGGTGTAACAAAGTAGTGCATTAGTGAACCTTAATTTTCTAGAAGTTCTTCTAGAGATGAAGTCATCACTTACAGAGGTAGTGGCTTTCACAACCAGACTGTTAACTCAGTGATGACAGTCATTAAGAACAGCCATTACAGATAGTGAAGTCAGATGCTATGTGGGTAATTAGTGATCCCCCGTCCCTTCTTGCTATGTTCTTGTGTCTTTAACTGCAAACAAAATGTTTCTAAAGAAAGAATCATTTATAGGATTTTAAAAAATACTGCTTACTGGCTGAAATAAACTTTTTTCCTGGATTTTAAAATTATTTCTGCATTTTGCTTCAGTCCTATATTCCATTTCTGAGCATGGAGACTCTGAACCTTTCCACTGTGGGTTGCTATTTTGTCTTTATAAATGAGGATTTGTTAGCATATTGGTAGTTCTCCATTGGTGTCCTCTGTTAGGAGGGCTCGTTGGTTCATGGTGGCCTCATAAATAAGAAGTATATGTTTAAAGCTTTCTGGCCAAAGGGTGTTTTGGCCTGCTTCAGCTATTTGATCACACTCCCCCAAAGTGACTTGGGTTCCACTTTCTTTAGACACATGCACGTAAATGCACCCGCTGTGGAAAGAAGGGAGGAGCAGTTGGATTTCATGGTTCTTTTCCATAAAAGTGCAGGCCTTCACAAGGCCTTTCCAGAAGCTGATGATTATGTAAGATTTTTCTGAACCTTGTTAAATTCTAAAATGAGGGGTTTTGGGTAGTTTTACTAGTGCAGTTTATCCTCTGAACAGGCTACCCAGGGCAGTGGTGGAGTCCCCCATCCCTGGAGGGATTGAAAAGCTGTGGAAATGTGTTGCTGAGGGACATAGTTTAGTGGCAACCTGGGTTAACAGTTGGGCTTGGTAATCTTAATGGTCTGTTTGAAACAAAATGACTCTATGATTCACCTGGTTTTGGTAATTACAGTGAGGTGCACATGTCTAGGAGGAGTAATGCCAGCCTCCTTTCTAAAATTTATCTCAAAGTAACCTTAAGATGTTGTCATTCATTCAGTTGGGCCATCACAGCTGCCACCCATCCACAGAGAATTGGCATTATATGTAAAATATTAAATACTCCACCTAACACCAAGGGAAATAAATGGAAACTGGGTGTTGAAACAGCTTGAAAATCACAGCTGCTGCCCTTCCACAACTTCAAACCTACTTTTGGAGTAGATGAGTCAGGGAAGAGCTGAAGATAGTTCCTACAAGGTTTTCAACAGTTTAGGGGGTACTCAAGACTACTTAAAAAAAAGAAAAATTTACATTCTGTGACTGCTTCTGAATTTCCTCTGGATCTTTAATTTTTATATTTCTGAACTGTGTAAACTTACTTTGAGGGGTGAGAAGTCCATGTGCCTTCCTAGTTCAAAGTAGAGTGGCATGGCTTTGCCTCAAATCTATAGATTTATACAGTTCACCTTTTACACATCTCATTTGACTTTCAGGAGTTTCTACTCAGATATTCAATCAGAACAACTGTTTGGATACTCCACTGTCCTTTGGCTTTTAAAAATAGTTTCATTTCTGATGAGTCTGTTCAGCTTAGCAATGAGAACATCAGTGTCTTTATCACAGAAGGGTGAGATTGTTGGAAACACACCCTAATGTGTTTGTCCCAGTTTTTCCAGCCCCAGTAAAAAAAAGTAATGGTGTATGAGTACTTTATGGGTTCTAACTTCAAAATAAGCAGAACCTTAGTGTGAAACTTTTTGCAATATATGACAGGTAGTTCTTGCAACAACCAAATTCATAAAACATACATTTTCTGTGTTCTTAATGTCAGAACATGATTTTGTTTTCCTCCTCCTATTTCTTGATGTGTTTCTGGCTTCTGTTCATATCAGAAGCGAAAGTGATTCACAAAACCTTTCCTCTAATAACTGGATAATTGGTCCAGTAATAGATAATGAATCCAGAAATCTCCTGGAAATCTGGTCTTAGGAGGTCCCTGAAGCATCTCTTTATTTGCTCTGTGCAAGTGTCACAGCACTGTGTCGTGATACCTTCCCTGCTCTGTCTCCAGTGGTGCTATGGGGCTAGCAGAGCCTGTTGTGACAGTACAAGGAGCAATGATTTTAAACCGAAAGAGGAGATTTAGACTAGAGAGGAGGAAGATGTCTTCTATGCTGACAGTGGTGAGACCCTGGCCCAAGTTGCCCCGAGAGGTGGTAGATGCCTCATCGAGGTCAGGTTGGATGGGACTCTGAGCAGCCTGCTCTAGTTGTCCCTAGGCATCATAGACAATATAGGGGGTTTTAATATTACTTTTCCTCTTATGTTTTTGTATAATGAGCAACTTGCAATATTATAAATATTACCGTGCAACTATGGAATAATTGAGTGAGGTGATGTCATTTTCACCGATGAGGGAATTCGCCAATATTAAGAAACAAATAAAAATTAAAGACATTAAAAATGTTCTTTCGCTGTCCCTTTTGAATCATGAATGTTCCAAGATGTTTAAAAACTGGAAGTTTACAATCTATTTAGCTTTTATAGGAGATTATAAAATTTTATTTCTAATTTAAAAAGATTGTCACGTGATATATTTCATGAGCACATATCCAAGTGTAGTGCTGATAAGATTTAAAACACTTGTCATAAGAAAAGCTCAATTTGTGTTGCCAGCTAAGGCAAAATTGTACATTTGTTTTCTTTAACAGAAGGAGAAGTAGAGAATGTGGCTCCTGAAAACCCCGTGGTGTCTGAAAATGATGAAGTCCTTAATGATCTTCCACCTCAACCCATACAGAGGTTTGTTCCTATCCTTTATTCTGTCTGAATCAAATTATAATGTGTCTGGAGGTAATAACAGCAAGGAAACTTGGAGCAGTACAATTTTACTAGTGGTACCAAATAATAAATATTATCTCATGGATCATTTCCCTTTATTCACTTTCATTTCCTTCTATGAAGAAAACTTGAACATTGTGAAGTCTTTCAGATTTCTTTTCTTATTCCATGAAGTGTTTTGATGTGGTTATTAAAACAGGAGGGGCGCGTGGAGAGTCTAAGGAGAAGAACATTGCATTACATATGCACACTTCATAAATTTGGCATTATGGATCAGATAATCTTGCCTTTCAAATCCCAGTTTACTTTTTCTCTTCCAAAAGAAGGCCTGTGTAATTGTGTCACTTGTGAAAATATTATTTTTCCCTTTATGTTACAGTGCATACTGTTAATGCTAAATTTGCTGTCAGTGGTAGATAACAGAATCACAGAATGGTTTGGGTTGGAAGGGACCTTTCAAGGTCATCTAGTCCAACCCCTCTGCAGGGATCAGGGACACCTGCAACTAGAGCAGATTGTTCAGAGCCCCTACCAACCTCACCTGGAATAGTTCCAGGGATGGGGCATCTACCACTTCTCTGGGCAACCTGGGTCAGTGTCTCACCACCCTCAGTGTAAAAAATGTCTTCTTTCTCTCTAGTCTAAATCTCCTTCTTTTTGTTTAAAACCATCACCCCTTGTCCTGTCCCAACAGGCCTTGATAAAAAGTCTGTCCCCATCTTTCTCTCAGGCCCCATTAAGCACTGAAAGACCACAATAAGGTCTCTCTAGACCATGTCACTAAGTGCCACAGTCTTTCCTTAAACACCTCCAGGGATGAGCTGTGCTGTATGCAGGTTATTTTTTTTGTGAGACAAATCAAGAGGTAATTTTACTTGCAATCATAGTTTGTTCATTTTAGGATGCATTTCCTAGATTTTCCTAGACTGCTACTAGGATTGCAAGTATGGCAATGTGTCAAGGGTTGGGGCTGGGCAGGCCACTAGGTGAATGATGGATGCTCACAGAATCACAGAATATTTGTTGTTGGAAAGGACCTCCTAGATCACTGAGTCCAACCATACCCATAACAACAAAAAAAAACACCTAAAAATCCCCCAAACACCTAAATACCCTGATAAATATGACTTCAAAAACACAAAATACACAAAATATCCCCCTACATGCCTGCCACTAGAGTATGTCCTGAAGCACTAGGCACTAGGTCTACTCATTTCTTAAATACCTCCAAGGATGGTGACTCAACCACCTCCCTGGGAAGGCTGTTCCAGTGCCTCACCACTCTTTAAGGATAGAAATTTTTCCTAATGTCTAATCCAAACCTCCCCTGGCACAACATAAGCCCATTACCTTTTGTCCTATCAGTAGTTACTTGGGAGAAAAGACCAACACCAACTTCACTGCAATCTCCTTTCAGGTAATTGTAGAGAGCAATGTGGTCTTCCCTCAGCCTTCTCTACATCAGACTAAAGAATCCCAATTCCCTCAACCAATTCTCATAAGACATGTTCTTCAGAGCCCTAACCAGCTTAGTTGCCTTTCTCTGGACCCACTCCAGCACCTCAAAGTCTTTGTTATACTGCAGTGCCCAAAACTGAACACAGTACTCAAGTTGCAGCCTAACCAGTGCGGAGTACAGGTGCACAATCACTTCCCGACTTCTACTGGGCATGCTATTTCTGGTACAGATGAGGGTGCTGTTGGCCTTCTTGGCCACTTGGGCACACTGCTGGCTCCTGTTCAGCTGACTGTCCACCAGCGCCCCAGGTTCTTTTCTTCTGGGCAGCTTTCCAGCCACTCTTCCCCAAGCCTGGAGCATTGCTTGGGGTTGTTTTCATCCAAGTACAGGGCCTGGCACTTGGCCTCATTAAGTCTCATAAAATTGACCTTGGCCCCTTGATTCAACATGTCCAGATCCCTCTGCGGAGACTTCCTACCCTCAAGCTGATCAACACTCCTGCTCAATTTTGTGTTTTCTGCAAACTTACCAAGGGTGCATTTGATCCCCTCATCCAGGTCATTGATAAAGATATTAAATGAGACTGGTCCAAAAACTGAGCCCTGAGGGACACTGCTTATGACTGGTCACCAACTGGTTTTAACTGTTCACCACAACTCTTGGCCAGCCAGTTTTTAACCTAGAATTCATTCTGTTCTAGCTCAAACCAGGACACGATGTTGGCTTGTATATTCAGATGTTTTCAGTGTTCTTCTGCATTAGCTAATTTACTCAGATCACATGTGGACATGTCTGATACTCTTATAGTAAAAATGAAAAAGCCTCTTTGTTATTACAGACGCATCCCCCGTCCTAGCAGTGCAAGACCAGCCCCACCTCGAGTAAAACGTCAAGAAAGCACAGAAGTCTTACTTCCGGAGAGGTAAGGAGTGTGGGAGATGAAGAGCAGATATTTCTGGCTCTTGTGCCATGCTATTCTCAGATCCTTGATGCCTCACCTGCTGCTGAACCACTTTAGGATGGGTCATCCTATTGCTCATTGTTTCAGCCTAGAGAATTCAAGCCCGCTTTATTCATTTTATTGTTTCTTCAAATCCAGTGTATTAGCTAAAGTTGGTAGTCACATCTAGAAGTTCAAAAATACGATTTTTTTTTTTTTGCCTTTGGGAGCTCTGAAACAGATAACCTAAAATGTTAATTTTAACTGACATTAGAAGAGAGCTGTTAAACTATGCAGTGAATAGAGACCTGGGTCTGTTCATCCTGGAAAAGACCGAGAGAGGATCTGTTCAATGTTGATCAATATCTAAAGGGCAGGGGGAAAGAGGATGGGGCCAGACTCTTGTCAGTGGTGGCCAGCAGCAGGACAAGTAGCAATGGGCACAAATTGGAACCCAGGAGATTCCATCTTAACAGGACGAAAAAAATATTTTCTGTGAGTGTGATGGAGCCTGGACCAGTCTGCCCAGAGAGGTTGTGGAGTTTCCCTCTCTGTAGAGATTCCGAACCTGTCTGAACACAATCCTGGGCAGCCTGCTCAGGGTGACCCTGCTGGAGCAGGGGGTTTGGACAAGATGATCTCCAGAGGGACCTTCCAACCCCCACCATTCTGGGTTTCTATGATCTTGTGTTCAAAAAAGCCTTTTGAAACTATAGACAGGATGGCTGAATTGATTTCTGATAAGTGCCTGTCACTGAAGTAGTGTCTTTAGAAGGAAAATATATATCCTTTTATGAGAGAAGGATGTTTTCAGTGTTGGTCAGTGAATGGAAATGACAGAATTTGATGTGCTTTCAGTTGGTGCTGCTTTACTTTATGGTAGGAACTGAGAATACTGCTGTCTCTTCTGTTCTGGAGAGATCCTAATCAGTTTGGACAGATCTTAATCTATTTTCACATTCGTTTTTTCTCTTACAGGAATGGTAGTGGAAAAGCAGTCTCGAGTGTAATCATAGATCAGCAGATTTCTGACGACGAGGATGACCAGTTTGTGGTGGAGGCAGCACTGCCGCTGCCAGACATACCAGATATGGAAATGGTCTGTTCATGTTGCATATTATAGAACCCTTTTCCCCATACTCTGTAACTTACTTGTTTAAGTAGCTCTAGCTGGATATTTTTGAATAGTTGAATAGCAATGCCAACTCTTTGCAACTAAAGCTGTCTTCCTGCATCTGTAGGAGCCAGAAGTGGAGCTGGTTGAGGATCAGACCCATGGTATGTTTGCTTTTACATACATTTATATATTTAAAATAAAACCTTGAGTTTAAACCAAATTCTGAACAATTAAAATGCTGAATAAAGCAATAAAATCCCTCCTGAGGATAGGTCTTGCAACTTGTGCAAGAAAACCCAAAATTATATATCAAATGCTGTCTTGTTTACTTGTGCAGCTGAATTTACAACTGATGTTAAGGAGAGATTTTCTATACATCTTTAATGTCAGCAGGGTTTAAAATTCTGTGTAAAACTCATATATTAATGTTTCTTACAGTGTCAGGTACACCTTGACATCTCTGAGATATGAGATGGGATTTGCTGTTCAAGGCAAGTCATCAAAAAGCTTTTAGAAAATAAGATTGACCGGTTCTTAAAAACATTTACACTTACTTGTGACCTCAGATCTCTGATTCAGGGTCTTCTGTTATGGTTACATTGGATGTGATTTAGGTAAATATACTTATTTCCATCCAAAAATTCATCTCAAGGCAATATCTATCTATATGCCTATCCTGCAGTTCTTGAACCCTTCTAAAAGAGGGGTGCAAAGGAAAAGCCTTTGTGTTAACACAGCTCAAGGACCAGCTGCTCATGTTGCTCTAAAAATGTTTACATTAAATAGAAATTAAGCAGTTATTCTGATTTGTCTGAATGTCTAAAACAACATTTCAGTACCAACCAGTGCTGAGATATACACTGATGTTTTAACAGGTGGGCTTGTAAAAAATATCCTGGAAACAAAGAAAGATTATGAGGCATCACAGAAATCATCAAAGACGACAGAGAGGGTAAGATAGTAATGGCCTTCAAAGAACTGTGAATATTAAATGCTCTTATCATGACTATTATCTTTGCCTTAAGTGTGCGTTTTTTTCTGTTGATGATTGAGCTTTCCTCCTTGCATTGTTATGCTGCTATTTTCTTTTTTCCTCCATTAGCTATTGTTACTTTCTCCGTGTAATGCTCTCTCTTTCTCATCTTTAATTTTTGTGATACTGGTGTCACTTTCTGTAACTCAGTACTGTTTTTCAGGGTACTTTCTTTAGCCTATTCTTTTGGTTTCCAGAAACAAAGTCTACTGATTTCAGCCTTGCCCTAGATCATAAAATCATCTTGACTCTCACCCTTTAGCTACTGATGAGCTCAATCATCTCTTCTTCAGGCTAAAGATAGGAAAACACCTTTCATTTCATGCTTATGGTCCATTATGAGTAGTAAAAGCTTTGTCCAACTTGCTGAATCATGTGTTTATAAATGTGAAACTTACAGTGTCTGCACACTAATTACTAAAACACTGTTGGTTCTTTCTAACAAATGTGTCTGATGTGAAAATTTGTCTGATTATATAACAGTTTGGAGAAACAAAGGAGTAAAAGTTGATATTGCTCTGCTTATGCAATAGCTCTAAAGCTTGTTCCTGGAGTGCACATTGAGCTGGCCCTTTTGAGAAAAAGTGATAGAGCTGTTCCCATTCCTGGCTATATAACTAGATGGTGCTGTTGAATCACTAGTTTCAGATTATGTTGGTAGTAGTTCATTTAATGATGTCTTCCACCAGTACATAGTTGTGCTGTTGACCATACTGTTTGGGCTTGTGTCCTGTCAGCTGAAGCTCTGGACATAGAAAGGGACAATAGGGGACAGTTGATAAAACCACATGGATTTCATGCTCGGGAACCTTCCTCTGGTGTTTGTGCTAAATTTTCTGAGCTTTTTTTCTGAATAAGAGCAATTAACTAAAATGATTCCCTTTAAAACCCCTTTAATTTTTTTTAAATTCACGTGGACAATTGTGTCCTTCTACAATCACCATTTAGTCCCATTGCCTGTTTTCAGTCTCTAAAACACTCATTCAGTCCTTGTTTGTCTTTTGTTGCATCTTTTGAAGCACTGGTCTGTGTTTGCAGCATTCATAATAGACAACTAATTCTGGAAAAAAACGTGCTGACTTCCTGGTGCGTCATGTGAAAACTTGCAAACAACGCTAAGTTCCTGGAATATTATCTGATCTCGTATCCAAGCAGCTGCCTGCTACTACAGTAGGTTTCTTTGCCACTACTGCTTTTCAGATTAGACTGTTGAAGTTGTGATCCAGGGAGAAGCGTGTCTTTCCTGACAGAGGAGGAAAAAATCAGTGGGAAAGATAATTAAAAATGCTTGAACTTAGTGACAGTGGCTTGATAGTAGTTCAGAAAACATGAGCTGGAGACATTACTGAATCCAGGCAATTTATTTTAGAGGCTAGAGACACTGTTATGCAGGAGAGGAAGAGTAAAAAACACATTTACAATGTGGCGTTTCCTCTGGAAATATCTCAGGGACTAGATATGAGGGTAGCAGGTGGGGGTCTCCATGTCTGTGGCATGTGTCATCTCTCAGGGATGTTCCTGACATCATCAGGAAAGCAGCAGCAAGATGTATACCTGTGAGACTGCAGACCTGCAGTTTTAGGAGCAATATTTACTGGTCTGTGGAATCTCTTTGGAGGGAGGCAGCAAAAGTAACTAAAAAGAAGGAAGAGTTTCAAGTGGTTTACTTCTGCCAAGTGGTCTAGGCAGGCAAGTGGAACCATGTCCTGTTGTGTTGCTGGGACTGTGAGAATGGGTCAGTGAACCCTGGCCAGCGTGCTGCGCTCAAATGGCTGTCGGTTTTGTGCCAGGTCTAGCTCTGCAGTCTGCTGGGAAGCAGGATCAGTCTGGGATTTGACCATTTCTCCCCAGACTGTCAGCTCTTTATTTAATTTGTTTTCCATCAAACTCTCCAGAAGAAATATCTTCTACATCATTCTGCAATTGTACTCCAAAACGTATTCTGCATTGGAGAGCAAAATGTAATTGTACTGCTGTATTTTGGAGCAGAGTAACTAAAAGTCTGGTGACAATTTGAAGAATACTTGCTTTGGGAAATCACGTCTGATGAAATGAAGGTTATCCTTGTGTCTGTCAGTAGGAATGTTCATCTGCCCTCATTTTGTTGAGCTATTCAATACATACAAAATAAATGAAGTGTTTTCCCAGTTAAATTCATTAAAGCTGCCTTCTTTTGCCACTTAGGAAAGTGAAGGGAGAAAAAAATAAGTTTGTAACCTGAGTGCTGGAACTTTTGGCTAATACTTTGTTAGTCCAATATTCAGGAAAAAAACCTCAACAAACCAAAACCCAAAAAAACCCTAACAAAACAACAAACCAATGGATCTACCTGATTTGTTGTGGATTAATCAACTAGAAATTAGGTGAAGTTGGTGAATAATAACTTAATCTAAATGTAATGTTGTTGAACTCTTGGGAATGTTTCACACCTTTACTTCTAACTGCTGATGGCCAAGGAGCTTTTCTTTGTGTTAAAAGCATTCCTTTGAAACCTTTTATGTGCTGTGTTTCCCAAACATGCCTTTGCTTTTTAAGAAGTATTAATAAAGAAAAAGAAGAGGAAAGGAAAGAAGACTGGGACTTTCATCATCTAGGCTTTGCATGTGCAGGAACTTAAAATAATATACACAATTTGCAGGTCAAACAAAGAGGTCATTCTGGAAATACACAAGATTTTTGCTGCCTTGATTAGCCATGTTCAGCCTAACAAATTCCTAAAAAGACTTCCTAAATGTATTTGTTTAGAATCTAACCCTTGAATGTTAAACAGAGAATGAAACAGATGTTACATTTTGTATTCCACTTCATTTATTTGATGTGTGGAAAATGTAGGCAGGTTATTAAATAGCTTTAAGCAAGTGGGATCACAGAATTCCCATCTTTGCCCTACCAAATACAGTTCACAGGCTTCAGAAAAGCATCAGCTTTGAGGTTTCTGTGAGGAACAAGTGATATTAAATAGCTTAGCACCTGGATAATATTAACTTTAACTACAAATGTGATGCATTAAGTATGCACTTCTAGGCTTAGAACAAATACAATCATTGCTGATTCTGTTTGTTTAAGGTTCTTCAGGTCATTGATTTTTACATTAATCCATCAGCTGCATGACGCTGGGTGCCCCCTCCAGTCAATGCAATTAGTAACGTGTCATGTTAACCAGATGTAGGCATCTGTCATAGAATCATAGAATCATTTTGGTTAGATAGACCTTTAAGATCATCACGTCCAAATGTTAACCCAGCACTGCCAGGTCACCAGTAAACCATGTCCCTCAGCACCACTTCTACACAACTTTGAAACCCCTCCAGGGATGAGGACTCCACCACTGCCCTGGGTAGCCTGGGCCAGACCATTTCTTTCAGGGAAGAAATTGTTCCTCGTGTCCAAACTAAACTTCCTCTGGGGCAATTTGAGGCTGTTTCTTCTTGTCCTATCACTTGTTCCTAGAGACTGACACCCACCTGCCTTCAGTCTGATTTCAGGGAGATGTGGAGAGTGAGGAGGTCTCCCCTGAGCCTCCTTTTCTCCAGGCTGAACAACCCCAGGTCCCTCAGCCGCTCCTCACAAGACTTGTGCTCTAGACCCTTCACCAGCTTTGTTGCCCTTCTCTGGAAATGCTCCAGCCCCTCAATGTCCTTCTTCGAGTGATGGGCCCAAAACTGAACCCAGGATTTGAGGTGTGGCCTCACCAGTGCAGAGTACAGTGGGACAATCCCTGCCCTAGCCCAACTGGCTACCGTTTACGTATTTTGGAGAGTCTCACCATTCAAGCTCACAACTTCTCAGTATCCTGCCAGCTTAATATGTCCTAAGAAACACTGATGGTAACAGTTAATTGGAATTACCTGCAAATGGCTTTTCCTCTTTGTGTGACAGCTCTGTTCATCATGATGTGATGTTAACGCAGTGACCTGAATAAAACTGCAGTGAGAAATTCTTTGTGCGAGGATGCAGGTCCTCAAAAAGAATTATACCCACCAGTCTGGATGGGGACAAGCCCCATAGGAGCTTTACAAGTCCATGAAAGGAGGTTGGAGCTAAGTGAGGCTTGGACTCTTTTCCCAAGGAATGAGCAGGACAAGAGGAAAAGGCCTCATGATGCACCAGGGGAGGATTCAGTTGGACATTAGGAAACATTTCTTCTCACAAAGGGTTGTCTAGGCCTGGACCAGGCTGCCCAGGGAAGTGGTTGAATCACCATCCCTGGACATGTTTAAAGGTTGTGTAGATATGGTGCTTATGGTATAGCAGTGGACATGTCAGAGTTAGGTTCATGGTTTGACTCAGTGGCCTTTTCCAACCTAAATGATTCTATGCTTTTTCAAGAGTAGGAGGTTGTGGCCCCAGACTTTCAGCAGCATGAGCAGAAGAGGAAAGCTTGGTAGGGCTGGCACCCACTGTGCCATTATGGCTGAATTAATACTATCTGCTGTTGTTGATTACCACTAGAGTTGACTCTTGGCATGTGTGTGGTCAGACTCACAGAAATCTGTTCTGAATACTCACTGAGTACGTGAGGTTTTATGAAATTACTTCTCCCCAGTGTGGATTGACTATTAAGTGAAGCAGGCTGGCTCTGGGGGCCAAGGTGGGGTGTTTATATACATCTGCAAAGTCCACCTCCTTTCAGAGGTCTCAGATGTGAACTGGGGAGGAAACTATCACCATCCCTCAAAAAAAAAAAAAAGCTCCCTTTAAAGAGCTATGCTTTTATTTTCTTTTGGTGCCTTCCAACTCAGAAGCAAGTCAGACTGCCTCTTAAATTGAATGGTAAAGAACATTGTGTCTCTGATTCCTTGGCCTGTTCCTGAACTCAGTACCTGGCATCAGCAGAAAAAGCATCCTGTTCATTGGAAACGATTTAACATTTACCATTTTCCCTGTGTTTCTGTGAAAGAGTTTCTTATGGGTATCCCTAGTGGATAGTTACAATCTGCTTAAAATGCAGACTCTGTAAAAACCAGGAAAAGAAAACACCGTTTATGATAAAAAAATATTTTGTACAATAAAAAAAACCCCACCACCTTGTTGTTTTTGCACTGAATGTATCAAAATGACTTGTCCAAAATGAAGTTTCTCTCCTGTCCTATAGAAAGAAGTGGGGGAAATAGTGGAGCTCAATAAAACTAGATTACTCAGGTCTGTTTTCATAATGGGACATAATACAATAGTTGAAAGGGGCTGTAGAAACTATTAGGCGCTTGATGGATGATTGTCCTAATTTGTTTCATATTTAAAAAAAAAAAAAAAAGGAATGCAGGAGGATCTGTATAAAAGTAAGCAAATACTGTTTCTAGAAATGAACTTTTCAAACAGTGAGGGGAAAGCGAATACCAGCTTTTTAGCTTAGTAGACATCAGGCTCTTCAACAGCCCAGCTATTGGACGTGGGTGTCCTGTGAATGATCTGTTTTCATGGTGCTGTGCACTCTGCTACATTTATACTAATTGTTTTAGCAAGGGTAAATTAAACAGAAGTAAATTAGGGTATATTCTGGAGTCCCATTGATAATTTTCCCTTTATCAATGAGAGAGAAAATTTCTGCTTTTTAATTTCTAGGGTCCCTGCATCTGAGTCCACATTGTGTTCTGTTCATGTTGAGGTAATGGGAAAGGCAGACTTTTCCCCAGGAATCCAAAATAAACATTTATCTTGGTGCCTTAGGAAAAACACAAAGGCAAGGAAGCGTGTTGGGCCTACAGAAGCAATACAGTCTTTTTCTGTGGGGATAATTTATTGATTCTTGGGTTTTTGTGAAAGGAGGGTTCCTTGAGGTGTACTGCCTAATTAAATAGACTGGAGCAATTCTGATTCTGGCATTTTTCTTAAAATGGAGTATATCCTGTTACGTGTTTGTGTCGAATGAGCAAAGGTGGCATTCAAGGCTCTTTACCACCCACGCTGCCTGTTGTAACAAACCATCTGCTGTAATTCATAGTGATTTTTAAGAGTGTCTCATGTAGGTTTCAAGCCATAACTGTAACTATGAATCTGAGAATGGACAGTGTGGCTTTTTTTTTCCTTCTTTAATTGTTGTGAGTGCTTTACGTTGATTATTCTGTCATATAGTGTGTGTTTCAAATACAAGTGTGTAGCAAGCCTGTTGATGTACCTGTTTAAGTCCAACAGTATTGACTAGATTTTTAGTGGTAGTATATTCCAGCACCTGAAGCAACTTTGGATGGGATAATACTTTGTCCTTTTTGTGTCAGTTTTGAGGAATTGAACTACATTTAAGAGTACACTGAAGTTACAAGGATGAGATCATATATTTTTTTAATGTTTACTAATATGCTTTAAGGGCATCTTCCTGATTCATAGAAAATATTCCACAGTGTTTTATTTACACCTGAGCTTTTCAAGCAGCTGTATGTTTTATCATGGAACATTTAAGATTGTCAGCTAGACCTGTGTTTGAAGGGATATATTCCTTATTTGCTTATGCACTGAATTCTGGGATTTTCACTTCTTTTTTATTGTTTACTTTCATACCATACTTGTTGGTGTTGACAAGTGCGGCTGCCTGGACTGTTTGGGTATCAGGGAGGTCACACCAGCATTACGAGAACATAAAACATTGAACCTGGCATTTGGAATATAAATATTTCAGCATTCTTCAGGTTTTCACACATTCAAGGAGGTGGTTGAGTCGCTGTCCCAAGAGGTATTTAAAAGTCTTGTAGATGTGGTAGTGAGGGACATGGTTTAGTGGTGACCTGGCAGTGCTGGGTTAACAGTTGGACTTGATCTTAAAGGTGTCTTCCAACAAGAAAAATTCTGCAATTCTATGAACTATATCCTCAGATGATGGACTAGCAGAGTCTTCTCAATTCTGAGATGGTTGTATTTGAAACAAAGTGCTTCTCTCTTGACTGTGGCTTCTTCTCGGATGTTGGGAAGGAAAATGGTAAGGGTTTGGTGCACTTAGAAGGAAAGCAAGGCAATGGAACTTCTTCCTGGGAAAGTGTTGGATCAGATACACCTCTGCTCTGCAGCTGAAGTGAAGGCTATTGTCTTTATAGATATGTTCCAAATTACACATGGAAAAGCTAGTGACATGGATTAAGTTTTCCCCAAGGCTTTAGTGGAGCACAACATGTAGCAAGGACTGGGAAAACAGAGTTAGACTAGAGAGCAAAGGCTTTTGAAACACTGTGAGAGTGTGCATCTTTACTAGCTGCAGTGACATGGTAGGGAAAAAAAATATCTCCAGGAGAGAAACTCTTGTCAGCTTGAGATGTGTGCAGGCCCCTGTCCTGTGATACGTGTCTTCAAAGGCCCCGGAGCAAAAACTCTCTTCTCTGGGGAGCTGCAAGATGAAGAGGGAGAGAAGCCAGATGCCACTGATGGGAACACTGTTGGCTGTTGCACTCAGAGGTTGGCCAAGGAAGAGACCCAGGGAAGATGATCTGCTCCACCCTAAGCAGCTGTGCACAGAACAGGGGTGCTCACCAGCTCTCAGGGAATGAAACAGATCACAAAGCATCGCTTTTATCTTTGCATCATAAAGGAGAGCAGACACATAGATGGCTCCAGAAAATATCTAAATAACCCATTTTATGTCATGTAGTATAATGAAACACCTGCTCCTGTGAGAGAGGTATGGGTCGAGTGAGAAGGAATTAAGATGAGTGTTATTTTTAACAGTTTAGCCAGTGCTCATGAATTGACTTAGGAAGCAAAGGTCACAAGTTCAGCAGAATTTGTCACTCCAGCCCAGTTCCTAATTAAACAACTTTAACTTTATGAAATGGCAGTAAACTTAGAAGTCCCACAGTCTTCAGGCACTGTGTGTGTGGTAAAACACAAGCATCAGACCTAAGTAAATCTCAGCCTTCAAGTCTTTAGAAGTATTTTTCTAAAATATATATATCTGAGTTCATCAGTGAGCCAGGGGCTGCTGAAATGTGTTTGGCAGTAGTCCCTGCTGCCTCCAAACACAGCTGAACAAACAGCCTGCAGCTCGCACAGGAAGACAGGCCAATTGGGTAGGAGGGCAGGAGGGGACAGTGTGGTAGATGTGGTGTCCCAGCGTGGGAGAGAAGCACACTGCCACCTCTGTGTTTACATACCCACCAGGAACTGTGCTTATGAATTGGTTGATCCTGTGGTTAGGGTGGTAGAGAAAGACCTTTCTAGTTTTCCGGTATACATTAAGTGACCAGAATGACTTTAAGTAAACTTTACTTAAAGCTTTGTGTGTCTTAAAGAGAAACTTGGTTTGGGAATTTAACTTGTAGGGCTCTTAGAAAGAAAAGAAAGAAATCACAGACTCATAGAATGGACCTCTGGAGATCATCGAGTCCAATCCTTAGAGCAGGTTGCCCAGGATCATGTCAGGCATGTTTAGGATGTCTCCAGAGAAAGAGATTCCACAACCTTACTGGGCAGCCTGGGACAGGCTCTGACACCCTCACAGGAAATAAGTTTTTCCTCATGTTTAGATGGAACTGTTCAGATGTTCCAGTTTGTGCCCATTGCTCCTTGTCTTGTTGCTGGGCACCAGGGACAAGAGTCGGGCCCCATCCTCTTGGCCCCCACTCTTTAGATATTAATAAACATTGATAAGATTAGCTTGTATGGGGGAGAAAAAATGCAGCAAAGTTTTCTTTAATGGTGATTGTTGTTTTCCGTGAAGACTTTTCTGGAATAAGATTATTACAGAGTGTTAGTAACATGGCATCACTTAGCTCTTTTTGTGGCAACCTTTTGCTCTTTGTGACTGCTGCTTTAGCAAACGCTTTCTCTGTATTTAATCTGCAGTGAGCTTGGAGAGGCTTCAGGAGATTGACCACAGAGACTCTGCTGGCTGCACATGAGGGATGTGTGCACAAGACCAAATTATTTTTGAGTATAGAGTTTATTGAGGCCACATCTGCAGCCTGCATGATTTTACAACCACTGTTAACCGAAGAACAAGGCATGGAATAACCACCGTCTGTTTTAGCTGTGCGGCATGAAGTGCTATTATTAGGACCAGCATTCGAAGCTGGCAATCCAGACAGAGACAGTGGAGGGAGAGAAGCATCCTGAAGGGACTGATTTAGAGAGGTAGGAGGAGACTTGGCTGTAGCTCCCAAGTAGCAGCAAAACACTGTGGCCAGCAGGTCTAATGAACGTTTATACCTACAGCATGATAAGCAATGGTGCTTCTGCTTCGCCAAATTACTGTCTTTCAGATTTCATAATCATCTTCCTCCAGAATTTAACATGACCTTTTTTTTCCATGTTCTTATACACTATGACTTGCAGCAGTATTGAGTAAATGGCAATCCACCAAGTCATAGAATCATAGCATCAACCATGGAATGGTTTGGGTTTGAAGGAACTTTTCAAGGTCATCTAGTCCAACTCCCCTGCACTGAGCAGGGACATCTGCAACTAGAGCAGGTTGCCTAGAAATGTGTGCAATCTCATCTGGAATGTTGCCAAGGGTGGGACCTCGACCACCTGTCTGGGCAATTTGGGCCAGAGTCTCAACCACCGTCAGTGTAAAACTCCAAAGCATTCCCCATTCAGTACCTCACATGCAACAACCTTTTTCCATGGTTTTGATGCTTTTCTTCTTGTTCATCCTCTCTATTAGGAGGCACCCTTTGTATCAGAAGCAGCGAGGAAGAAAGAGAGAGACCTGGTAGCCAAAGAAATTGCGAAGTTTCAGGTCTCAATTCAGACTCTGTGCCGGAGTGCCCTTACACTTGGCAGGATCATGGACTACATTCAGGAAGACATGGACGCCATGAAGAACGAGTTGCAGATGTGGCGACATGAGAACAGACAACATGCAGAAGCTCTGCAGAAAGAGCAAAGGTGAGCATAGTCAGGGGAAGTGTGATCTATCTCTCAGGACAGACTTCTGTTGTTGGGAGAGGGGAGACTTTTACTCATTATTCAAAGCAGATTTGTCATCAGTCATTTTTGTGGTTTGGGGACAGGTTTTTTGCAGTCTGAATTGTTTTGGGAAGTGTTAAAAGTCTTAAGGTCTTTTCAGCTCCATTTCCCATGATGTACATGGAAACAGAGATGTAAGTGTACAATATGAGAGGGCATAATTTGTTTTGTTCTTCTCACAAATACATCAGGAGCAATGGAGGAAGACCTTAGTAAACAAAATAGATGTTGAATTCGGGACTAGAAGTGGATTCCTGAATGACAGCCTGCTCTGTGACATCTAATTCAGCATATTCTGCCATGGTGTTAATAGGAGTTGTTGTTGGTGTGTGTGCAAGGTTAAAAAACACCATTGGAAAGCCAGGAGAGTGAAGGTGAAGTGTATAATAGAATCCATGAAGTCAAGCCTTGAAACAGTTTCTTTGACTTTACTTGTCTTACCAATGGGTCTTTATGCTCCTTGAAAAGAGATCATTCCTTCCAGTTGTGTGTCCTCTGATCATAAACACGAGCTAGATACTGACCTTCTTGGGTTCACAGTCAGCCTAGATAGATCTGCTGGTCTCTGAATCTATCTGCTTAGTTCATGAAGAAGCAATCATGCAATCATGAACAATATTCTTGGTCTGTACATAGTGCACTGCTGCACTTAGACGGTTGGTTCATTTCCATTATTTGGTGGTTAAATACTGGGTTCCTGATGCAGTGACTAGCTGATGTCATGGTGTTGGGTCATAGGCTGGACTTGATGATCTTGGAGGTCTACTCCAGCCTCAGAAATTCTGTGATTCTGTGGTGAAGTCCTATCTTGGTAGGTAGCAATGTATTAAATGTTGGAAATTTATGGCTGCTGGCATAGTCCACTGGGTGGGGTGGGAATTAGGGTTTTGGTTCACATATAAAATGTAATTATGTTAATTCCTTGCACTTATACAGCACCTTTTAGCCAAAACCCTTGACAGACTTTAACACTCTGGTTGGCCTCAGAATGCACCACCCCTGAAAAGAGAAAGGAAGTGGTGTCTGGCTTTATTTTATGGCTGGAGAAACTAAGGCATCAATTCGCTTGCCTTTGCACCACACCAAGAGACAGGGCGCAAGTCTCAGGCCTTTCTCCAGGCATGTGCTAACTCAGTGGATCCACTTAGGTCTTAATAAAGAGGTCATTTCATTCCCTTTCAGTATTTAAAGAAAATAAGAAAGATCACAGAATCACAGAATGGTGGGGATTGGAAGGGACTTCTGGAGATCATATCTTCCAACCACAACAGGGTGACCCAATGCAGGTTGCCCAGGATCATGCCCAGGCAGGTTTGGAACCTTTCCAGAGAAGGAGATTCTACAACCTCTCTGGGCAGCCTGGTCCAGACTGACAAGAGTCTGACCCCATCTTCTGGATGCCCACCCTTTAGATACTGATCAACATTGAGAAGATCCCCAGTCAGGCTTCCCTTCTCCAGTCTAAACAGCCCCAAGTTTCTCACAGTCTCGTAGATGATAACAGCCTTTTTAGCAGGGCCTGCTGTAACAGGATAAGGTGGTGGTTATAAACTGAAAGAGGGAGATTTAGACTCAATAGGAGGAAGATATTTTTTATGCCTAGGGTGGTGAGACACTGGCCCAGATTACCCATCAGGGCGGCCCCTTAGATCTAACAGACTCTCTCTGTTAACCCCCCTTCCTCCCCAAAGGGGAAGAGAGAAGGAATAAGGGAGAGAGACTTAGTGATTAGAAAAGAANACCTTCAGACAGTGCTGCTAGTTAGAAGTACTGAACTGAAAAGTAAAATCGCTGAACAGAATTAGTTCTGTTTTCACCCAGACCAGGACGTACAGATACCTGGAGGATCTGCTTCATGAGTTTACGGGCCACAGAAGTGAGGTTGACTAGTCTGTAGTTCCCTGGGTTTTCTTTGCTTCCCTTTTTGAAAATCGGGGTTATGTTTCCCCTTTTCCAATCTGTGGGAACTTCACCAAACTGACATGATTTCTCAGATATGATGGGTAGTGGCCTAGGAGCTGCAGCCACCAGTTCCTTCAGGACCTGTAGATGTATCTCATCAGGCTCCATGGACTTGTGCACCTTCAGGTTCTTTAGGTGTCCTAGATGTCAGGTTCTCTAGATGTCCCTGCTCCCTGCAGCAGGGGTGGACTAGATGAGCTTTAATGGTTCTTTCCAACCCCAAACCAATCTGTGATTCTGTGATTTATATCTGGGGATGGTTGCCCATCACTGTGACTGTAATGTACTTCCTAGACTCATACCCCTGAGTTCCCAGACAAAGTGTACAGAGGTCAAGAGTGTCCCTTGACATTGGTGCAGAGAGAGAGGACGAGTGGGACAAAATAACTGCCCAGCTGAAATACTTCTTTTGTAGGTTCCTGTGAACGCAAGCTTAGAATTTCACGTGAGACCAGGGGCAGGCTCACACCCCCTCAGCAGAGCCACTCAGTGCCCTTGCACAAGCGAAGGCTGCCACAGCGCTATTCCAGCATTCACACACTTCCCTGTGGGATCCTAATTAGATCAGTGCCGTGCAAAGGCACATCCAGTCCTTCAGGAAAGAATTACAGAGCACTGGACGTGCAGAAGACAATGCTTCCCATATGTCCCGGAATCGGGAGGCATGTCGTTGTTTTCTTTGCTTCTGTGAAAGACAATTGAAGGATCCCACTGGGGAAACGTTAGTGCAATTTCTAGCGGTGAGTTTTGTGATTTGTGCTAATGTGGTAGAAAAGAGGGGAAAACAAAATGGTTTTGAGATGTGGACTTCAGCTAATGAGTCCTCCTCAAAGCGGCTGGGTAATTCAGAGTGACAGCAGCCAAGTTCAGCCTGTCATTTCCAGGGCTGCTCAATGTTCCTGGAGATCAACAAAGCATTGCAGAAGGGGACACATTTGTTTTAAAGCCAAACAGCCCCATTCACTGCAGATGCATCAGTGAACTTGTGGATTATTGGCAGAGGATTTATTAAATTTCCTATTAGTGTGGGATCACCTGCCCTTGTCAGCAGCTGGCGATGGGTCAGTTTTCATATTACAGAATCAGAAAATGGTGGGGATTGGAAGGGACCTCTGGATATCATCTCATTCAGTCTCCCTGCTCTAGCAGGGTCACCCAGAGCAGGTTGCCCAGGATTTTTTTGTCCAGGCAGGTCTGGAATCTATCCAGAGAAGCAGACACCACAGCCTCTCTGGGCAGTGTGGCCTGGGCTCTGGCAGCTTCACAGGAAGGATTTTTTTCTTCCTGTTCAGATAGAACCTCCTGGGTTTCCAGTCTGTGCCCATTGCCACTTGTCCTGTCGTTGGCCACCAGTGAGAAGAATCTGGCCCCATCCTTTTGACCCCTGCCCTTTAGCTATTGATCAGATTGCCTCTCAGTGTTGTCTTCCCCAGACTAAATAGCCGCAGGTCTCTTGGCCTTTCCTCAGCACAGAGATGCTTCAGTCCCCTCAATGTCTTTTTGGCCTCTGATGGACTCTCTTCAGTAGTTCCTTATCTCTTTTGAATGGGGAGCCCAGAACTGGACCCAGTACTGCAGATGTGGCCTCCCTAGGGCAGAGTAGAAGGAGAGGAGAGCCTCCCTCAACCTGCTGGTCACACTTTTCTGAATGCACCCCAGGAGACCATCCATTGGCTTTCTTGGCCACAAGAGCACATGGCTGGCTCATGGTGAACTTACTGTCCAAGTTCCTTCTCTTCCTTGCCTCTTTGCATACATCTACCTGCTGTAACTTGGTGCTGCTGGCAGCTGCTGCTTTTTTGCTGCTTGCTTGCTTGTGTGTTGTAGGAAATAGCTGGTAGCAGACCAGTAACCTCCATAGCATTTGTATTTGTTCCTCTCTGCTATGTTGTTCTCATATAAACTCTTGTGGTGAGGCCCAGAGGGCTGGCTGTTACCACCTGTGTCATGGTAGGACCCAGGGACCCCTGTAAAAGGTGGAAACATGGAATGGTTTCTGTTGGTAGGGACCTTTAAAGGTTATCTAGTCCAACTCCCCATGCAGTGAGCAGGGACATCTGCAGCTAGAGCAGGTTGCTCACAACCCCATTCAGTATCACTAAGAATGTTTCTGGGGATGGACCATTGACCACCTCTCTGGTCCTTGTTGGGTTATATCCCCCAGAGTCACGTGCCAGTCATCCCTGGGCCAGGTGGTTGCAGGTTTTGGCTGAGTAAAATGAAAGAAGTGCTTGATGTATGCATAGTGCAGGGTGAAATCACTGCAAAGCAGCTTCTAGGGGAATTGTATCAGAAAGACAGATTTTAGCAGTGAAGCGGGATCAGCTAAGTAGCACCTGTTGAATTATTGAATTGTGGGTGATCTGTCCTGAACAATATTCTTCTCTGTCTGTGTTGTTAGCTTTGCCTTTGTGCTTCTTATTCCAAACTTTCTTTCAGGAAGGGTGGGTATAACTTAATTACTTTGTGGACTTTCAGGTATTGAATGTACTTTCTTGGAGGCTTTAAGTAAACCGAAGCAGCACTGTGGTTCCAGTAATATTATGCTCTTTGTGTCTCTTTCAGCATCACGGACAGTGCTGTAGAACCATTAAAAGCTGATCTGGCTGAACTGGAACAGTTGATTAAAGACCAGCAAGACAAGATCTGTGCTGTAAAAGCTAATATTTTAAAGAACGAAGAAAAAATCCGGAGGATGGTTCTTAGCATAAACCTGTCTTCAAGAAGGTGAAGAAGAAGGGAAATGGCATTAAAAAAAAAAAGCCTTGGGACTGACTGACATTCCTACCAAATAAATTAGCAGAGAAAACTCAGATATGCCTTGTTTAGGTATAAAATGCTTAAGGAACAGAAGTCTAAAAATTATATAAAATCCCATTATTTCATTGATCTTTAGATGTTGTTATTATCCAGGATAAAATTATATTTGTTTGAATGCTTAAGTTGCAGAGCTATTAAATGAATGTTGTTTGTTTAGCTGAGAACTGCTGTTACTCTATCCCCAGGTCTTCACAGCCCTTTTTCCCTCCCTGGCCTGTTGCACATGTTTTCTGAACCACTTCTCTCTACATCTCCTCCTCCTCTGAGGTTACTTTTGAACACACCATCATGCAGAATATGCATTAGATACTTCTTTTGCCCCCTTAAAAAATTGTTCCAGGCTCCTGCTGGTCAGAAGGTTCCTGAATCTTGTTTGTTATTAACAGGGAAAAATTATCCACGAGATGATGCCACAAGATCCAGAAGTAAAACCTCATGTCGCTTGCAGTTCTTTGCACCATTGCAGAGATGATGTCGCATTTTCAGAGCAATCAGGAATCTCCTTAGGAGTGAACTGAAAATGCAGAACAAGCATCACCGCGTAAGGGAGCAGAAGTATTTTATCTGCACAGGTGTTAATTCCATTTTTATTGCCTATGTTCATTTGGAAAGGATTAATTTAAGTACTTGTTTCCTCCCAAATGCATGTTCCTGGAGTGTTTTGGAGGTGAATAATTCCATGGGTATTTTTTAGTTAGCAGCAGATGTCTGTAGTGTTTTCCTAATGACCTCTTGAACATAATGCATGTTAGAGTCCAGCCTGACTTTTAAATCTGCAAAGCGTATTAGTGTAGACACAATTTTGTGACACAGCATGGAGCACAGAAGGTCTTCAGTCACCTGCAAGACTCTTCTCTCAGATCTTTATAATAACCTTCCCCTCCTACATTGTTTGGATTGCTTATAAAGTGCTGGGGTACTTTTTTGTTGTTGGTGGTGGTTTTGGTTTTGTTTTGTTTGGTTTGGTTGGTTGGGTTTTTTTTCCCCTCTTTCTTTGAATGGTGAATCTGTGGTTAGAGGCTTTTTTATCTTCTTGGTTTATTGTCCTGGTATCTGGATCTTGCAAAACATACCAAATGGATTATCACCAAATAGCATCAGTATTTAGTGCATTAAATACAGGCATTTTCAAGGGAAGGAGGCTTTGCTGAATGGGGTTTTGGTGGGGGTGGAGAGGAAGAAGGAGACTTGTGAAGGAAAAGGAGGAATATCTGTTCTTAACAGCATATGACATGAAAGTCTTTCCTTTTGAAAATTTTCTTTTTTTTTATTTTTATTTCAATATGTGGACTTAAATGGTGAAGCAATATTGTAAGGAGGGTCCAGAGAGGCAGGACTCCTGCAGTGGCCCAGCCACCCTGCATTGCTTCTCCCGCAGGGTTGGAGCCTGTCCACTGCATCATGGGTCTCATCACACAAAGGGAAAGGGGTTCAGGGTGTCCACCAGAATCCCCAGAACTGACAGTGGCAGCCTGTGTGGTCAGTATCTAACTCAGGAGCAGTTTTAATGCTCCCTCCCTTCTCCCTTTAAATAATGACACTGAAAAATACAGGGTTTGGTCAGATTGCTTAGAGCCCTGCTTAGATGATGTGTTACCTGTGAGCCCCTGGTGCCCTTGGTTCTTTTCTTGCCACTGGTAGAAGCCACCCTTTAAAAGCAGAGAGATTTGTCACTCCCTTGACCAGCACAGTGCTGCTTGGAGCACAAGGCTGACAGAAAAGCAGGAAGAGGAGACCAGTAGTGGGGTGTTTGAGGTATTCTCCAGAGACATGAAGTGATTGCAGCTCTGCCCTGGGTTAAACAGGATTTAAATCATCACTTTTTCTTTTGCTTAGCTACTCTATTTCACGAAGTTCCCTTCATTAGACCCACTCTCCTTGTCTCCTCCCTGCTGATGGGTGCTGCATGCTCTTCATCGAGTGACACGGCCCACACATTCATCTTGGTGCTGAGGCTTGGTTTAATTTTAAAGACAGGTTGAGGATGCAGCACCAAAAGAGCCAATCAACAGCTGTGCCTCATGAAGGGGAATGGAGCCTCCCTGAGAATGGGTGGAGAAGAAGTCTGTGCCTGCAGCTATTCCTGCATCCCTCCTGCCTAGGCCCTGGGCTCACCTTTCAGCTGTGGGTGGTTTGTTAAGGAGGAAGCTTTGCTAGGGTAGTGGTTTGGGGTTTAAAACCCTCCTGTTGTCAGGTCCCGCTGGCGCTAATGGAGCCTGACAGTTCTGGGAAGCAGAACTTGTATTTCACGACATGCCTGACATTCCTCTCTGGTGCAGGTTGGGAGGTGGCTGCCAGTTCCTCTGGGTTAGGGCTGAGGAATGTTTCTGAGCTGAAAAGGGAGAGCTGTTGGCAGGATCCTGAAATGCAGACAGGAAGGGACACCATTGGGGCAGCATGACCTCCCCAGATCAGGAGGATTCAGGTCCAGGACAGAGGAGGCTGCAAGGGGATGCTGTTGTGTGCTCAGTGGTATTCATCTGAGCATACCAGTGTGTGTGCTCTGGCTGATGGAGATTGTTCCCTTGGGTAGGAATGGAAGAGGCATAGTTCTGTGTTAAGCAGTGCAGGGGACTTATAGAATCAGTTTGGTCAGAAGAGACCTTTAAAATCATCAAGTCCAATCGTTAACCCAGCACTGCCAAGGAGAGGAAGCCTGAAGGGTTGAGGTGTGTAAAATGGAACTCTGTTGGAGGTTAGGTACCAGAGGGTCCTACTGCCATTGTAAAGGACCCTCTGCTTACCTGGGCCCTCACCCCTCAATTCTGGAGACACTGGTGCCTGGTGCCCTGAGTCAAAATGCACTGCTGTGTAGGCTGCTTCTATATTCATCCCATTTTTCGAGCATTCTTTACCTCACTGTCAGGCTGAGCTCAAAGATAGGGCTCCCTAGAAAAGCCAATTCTCTGCTTTGTCTACAGGAGTCACCTTGGGCAAGAAAGCTCAGGTAAGACCATTTGCTTTCCTGGTGTCTCAAATTGTAAGATTTGTTTCACCCACCCACAACTTTATGAGTCCTTCACTTCTAGACCTCACACCTTAGCTACAAGGTCAGGTGTGTGTTCCCATCTCCTGGAGGCTATCTGCCAGGGTTCCTCAGCCATCACAAAGGTATGTGCTCAGGAGTAATGGTCTCTGTCCACCCTTTCTCCCCCCAGTCCTCACCTCCCACTGGTATCCCCCAGATAGAGACAGCTTCTTTGGAACTTCAGGGTATAATGCACGAGTCCTCTGAGGAGTGGCTGAGGGACCTGGGGTTTTGCAGCCTGAAGAAAAGGAGGCTCAGGGGAAACCCTCTTGCCCTTGACAACTCTCTGAAAGGAATTTGGAGGAGTGAGGTTGGGGTTGGTCTCTTCTCCCAGAGAACAAGTGATAGGACAAGAGGAAAAAGCCTCAGGTTGCACCAGGGGAGATTTAGGTTGGACACGAGGAAAAATGTCTTCCCTGAAAGGGGTGTCAAGGCCTGTCCCAGGCTGCCCAGGGCAGTGGTGGAGTCCCCATCCCTGGAGGGATCAAAAACCCATGTAGATGTTGTGCCTGAGGGACGTGGTTTAGTGGTGACCTGGCAGTGCTGGGTTTATGGTTGGACTCAATGATTTTAAAGGTCTCTTCCAAATTAAATGATTCAATGATTCTCTAGTTCAACCAGCTCACTCGGAAGCAGAGCTCACTCTTATTTTTGTTCTGATGGGACATGGTCCTGCTCAGAGATACATAGAAGTGGAATTAACAGTTTTGCAGGCAAGCAGATCTTACCAGAGCTGGCACTGGAGTGTTTGTGTTTCATCCTGGGAGGTAAATGCTGTCTGGTTTGTCTCTTTCTGAACTATGGGTGTAAATTGCAGCATAGGAGGTTCAAGTTGAATGTTCGGAAAAATTTTTTTACTGTAAGGGTGACAGAGCCCTGGAACAGGCTGCCCAGGGGGGTCGTGGAGTCTCCTTCACTGGAGACATTCAAAACCCGCCTGGACATGTTCCTATGTGATGTACTCTAGGTGGCCCTGCTCTAGCAGGGGGGGTTGGACTAGATGATCTTTCGAGGTCCCTTCCAACCCCTAGGATTCTGTGATTCTGTGATTCTGTGAACTATGGCTCTAGGCTGCCTGCTGACCTGCAAAGGCAGCTCTACCACTGTTGTCATCTCATTATCCTAACTGGGAACACCAACCACTCTTATTTTTTCCTTGAAATCTGAAATTCCTGTTCACATGTGTGCATACCAGGACATACCACCTCAAACACAGCCACGATGCACATGTCCCTGCATCAGATTGGGGTTTCTCCACTCCTCTGAGCTGGTGCCCGATCTTCCTGGAGCTCCTTATGGTCTGGCTCAATAATACCAATTTGCCATGCTGCTGGGGATCTGGGGAGTGGATGGAAACTCCTCTGCTCACTAAGCCAGGAGGACTGAGAGAGGAACACGTTGCCTCCTTTGAGTCCCGCCCTGGCTTTCAGCTGACTCCTCGCTGCAATTTGCTGTATTGGATTTCTTCCTTCATGAAGCCAGAAGAGTTCAGAAGCCTCAGAGAAAGTCTCCTGCCTATTGGGTTGCCTCCCTTGAGCACATCTTGGAAGGTAAAGGGGAAAATGCCAATTACTTTTAAATGCTTTAGGACAGCAAAGATCTAGCTGTGTTCCTGTGTTGGCAGAGAAAAGCCTGGCATTTGTAAGGCAGCCAGCCCCTTCCTGATTGAGGGGACACAGCCCATGGAAAGATAATTGAAACTGGGCTCCCATACAGCTTTGCTTTAAAAATTAAAAAGCCTTAGTGTTTTGGTTTTTTTTTTATTTTTCCAAAGCACCTTGGATCCATCCACTGATCCAACCACTGCAGACTGATGTTGCATAACAGTAAGGCAGGACTGTGGCTGTGTAGGGCTTTTGGGAATTCTAGAATCACAGAATTGTTTTGGATGGAAGAGGCCTTTAAGATCATTGAGTCCAATTGTTGACCACTGGCAGGTCTCCACTAAACTCTGTCCCTCAGCAGCACATCTACATGGCTTTGAAACCTCTCCAGGGATGGGGACTACAGTGCTGCCCTGGGCAGCCTGTGAGGGGGCTGGACAACCCTTTCTGAGAATGAACTTTTCCTTGTGTCCAAACTAAACCTCCTGTGGCACAACTTTAGGCTGTTTCCTCTAGTCCTATTGCTTGTTCCTAGAGAGGAGATCAACCCCCACCTGGCTCCAACCTCCTTTCAGGGAGTTGGCGAGAGCAAGGAGGTCTCCTCTGACGCTCCTTTTCTCCAGGCTGAACAACCCCAGGTCCCCCAGCTGCTCCTCATAAGACTTGTGCTCTAGACCCTTCACCAGCTTTGTTGCCCTTCTCTGGACATGCTCCAGCCCCATAATGTCCTTCTTACAGTGAGAGGCCCAAAACTGAACCCAGAATTTGAGGTTCGGCCTCCCCCATGCCCACTACTGGGGAATGATTCCTGCCCTAGTCCTGCCGTCCACACCGGTGCTCACAGAAGCCAGGATGCTGGTGGCCCTCTTGGCCACCTGGGAACATGCTGGCTCATCTTCAGATGGCCGTTGACCAGCACCCCCAGGTCCTTTTCCACCAGGCCATTTTCAAACACTCTTCCCCCAGCCTGGAGCATTACAGGGGTTTGCTGTGATACAAGTGCAGGACCCAGCACTTGGCCTTGTTGAACCTCATCCCATTGGCCTCTGCCCATCAAATCCAGCCTGTGAATGAATCTTTCTTTACGAGGAGGGTCCGAGGAGGTGAACTAGCACCAGGACCTTGCATGTCTTAGGTAGATGACCCCATTTCCAGATGATTTGCACTTTCCCCTCTTCTGGGAGTCTGAATGCACATGTGGAAGTGAGTCAGCCTAGTACGTGTGATGGACCCAGGAGCTGCCAGCCATGCAATGATCTTCAAGTATCAGAGAGTCCCACGCCTGTCCCACAACACCCCAGAGAGTTGCCTGCAACACTGTGAGGCACACCCCTTCCCAAATGCTTCCTGCCATGTTTTGTGAAAAAGCACTAAGAAATAAAATTTCCGTTTTTCCAGTGAGAAATTTAATTAGAAGGAATTAAAAGCTATAGTTTATAGTTTAATATAATGTGATGAAAAAAGGATTAGCTCCCTCCCCCTCCTACCCAAATCCCACCCTGAGACGATGGCAGCCTGGCCTCTGATTGCATCTGACAGCCACAGAAGGGAAATGTTTACCATGAAGAAAAGGGAGAGGAATTCCACTCCAGATTTACGACTTGTGAAGCAGGGCTTGCCCAGGTCGGCCTTATTTTATGTTGCATTGGGTCCCACAGACTTGACTTTGTTATGTGCCCAGGAACGAGCCGAAAACTGCATT
>VWZY01003450.1:263584-283471 GCA_013399075.1 Chloroceryle aenea
GGCCAGGCTCTGGCACCCTCACAGCAAAGAAGGAGAGATAGAACAGAAGTAGAAAAAAAGGCTCCCTTTTACATGTCAGTTAAGTTCTAGAATTCTTTTGCAGCTGATGTGGAGCTCGTCTGTCTTTCAAGATGACTCTTGCTGGGTTATAATTAGCTGCAAAACCCAACTGTGCTTGGATTTTCCCCTGCCGTTCTTGCAGGAGGGATTTTCTCCTTGTCCTCTCTTTAACATCCTTTCCAGCTCTCACACTGTTGTGCTCATGTCTTGCAGGCCAGTCTCTTCACTGAGAGTTACTCTTGGAGGGGAGCAGGAGAACAGGACTGCAAGGAGTGACACTATTATTTAGGTTGGACAAAGATGCACAGCCCTTCCTGGGGCACGCAGCTTGAAGTAGCAGGAACGTTTATTTGTTCTACTCACACTAAAAACTGTACTCATGCTTATTGTTGCTCCTGGCAGGGTGGGAGCTGATAAAAAATCCCAACAGTTTGGGTCTTCAGCAGACAACCATGGGTCCAAACAGCTAAAAATGTCCTCACAGGAGAGCAAAGGAATAGCTGTTTTGGAGGATGCACCAAGAGATCTTGATTTAAAGTGACCCTGAGCAGCCTGGGTGCAGGGAAGCAGCTGAGACAGAGGAGATTTTCCCATCATGAGAGGGTTTCAGTGTGATGAAACTGTGGGTGAAGTGGGACAAGGCAGAGGAGAGCAAGACATATCCTCTCGATGGCCTCAGCATCTCTGCTGGGATCCTGGTGGCTTGCAGGGACAGCTCAGCTGAGGAACACCTCATGCTCCTGGAACCAGGGGGAATTCATGGACCACCCAACTGTTTGTAGGTAGCCCTGTGCCAAGCAGGTAGCCTGGGAGGAAGGAAAGGTGTTGTCCTCCAGTTTTAGTGCTTCCTGGCTCTCAGCTTTTCACTCCTTATCCACAGAAGTGTCAAGAAAGGGCTGGTTTTCTGTTTAACTCCATTAGACAGGGTTGTAAACTCAGAGCCCACATTACTTGTCTTTCAGGGCCAAAACAGAGGGCAAAAGACCCTGTCTTTTGCAGATAAATACTGTTCTGTTGTGCTGTGGTTTAGATCTACTGGTAGGAGTGACCAGAAACCGTGTGGGAACATGCGTTAAAATGTGTTATTTCATTAAAATGTCACTTTCTCAAGTATCATGCACTGTATTTGCATGGGGCTTGTGGGCTCTCGGTGTGCGACCGTGGAGAGCAACAACCATAGAGCGCAGGACCACCCGACGGCATCCAGCTGCTTCCAACACAACCCTGGGGAGGGGAACAGCCCGCGGTGGAAGGTGCATGTGAACTTCCATTCCTGGTCTTCAGCATCCGTGTCAGCTGCTGCCTGGGCTGACTGCTGAAAGCTGGGCTTTGTGGGAAAGCCCCTGTGTGATGCAGGAAAGAGGACAGGGGAAAGCTATGATTGGAAAGGGAAAGAGTCCTTCTCATGTCCATGTGAATGGAATGGCTGGATGACCATTGCAGGCCTGAGTCCAGTCATCTGCTGCTCCTTCTGCAAGAAAGGAACTGGGGGAGCAGGAGGTTTTGTTGCACAGTTTTGGAAAGCTTTGGGATATCAAGCACATATTTCAGTGCACAATTAAGGCTGAAATTTGCTAAAAAGGGAGAGGGGTTTGTGTGAGGTGTCTAACGCCCACTGGGGTTCAGTTCCAGCTGACTCCCAGAGTCCAGCCAGAAAATGTATTCTTGCTTATTTTGTGCAAGTGCCAAGTGCCCTTTCTCATGACAAATATTTAATTAGTGGTCTTGTCATACCTTTACTTTTCCTACTGTGGAGAGGTAATCTTGGTATACTCCCAGTGCTTGCTCTGACTGTCTCTTGTCTCTTTTTCCACCCTTACACTCACTGTCAAGGCTTTGATGGAGAAAGCTACATGGTCAGGCAGATCAACCACTGATGCACCTGCTTGGTGATGGTCCTATTGCTTGCTCTGAAGCCCCTGGGTTGTAAAGAACACTGTGATACTGCTGAAGTTGCTTAGGAAATTGTCCTGTCTTCAGCTGTATCTTCCCCACAGCTTTGGGAGATGGAAATGGAGCATCCCAAGAGTCTCCCCAGCAGGCATTAATCAATGTAGACCTGCACATTTATATGTGATCAGCTCTGACTCCTCTGGCTGGAGGTAGTTGCTTTAGAGGTCTTGAGGATTTTTGTTTTTTCTGTAACAGGAAATGAGGTGTTGGTTATGCCCAAGAAGTTCAACATCTCTGCAGACATCCAAAAGCAGGCAGCCAAAACACAGGCTTTGGAAGAACAGCTTATTACTGGACTTAGAAGTAGGGAATCCTGGAATGGGCCTGAGCCATCCTTAGAAAAATGCAAAAGAAGCCGTTCAATGAACGTTGCCTTGCTTGGCAGAAAAGGCATCCAAAAGAGCAGGGTTGCTTGTAATGGGGGTTAGTGATTCCGCTGCTGTTGAGTCAAAGGACTCTGTCGACACATCTTCTAGGAGAGTGTCTAAGCTGCCTCCTGATCACTGAGATCAGATTTTGCAGAGGGGCAGAGATGTTGTGCATCTTGTAAGCTTGTTGGGGGAAGGCTGGATGCCCCGGCAAGCCTTAGGCTTGGAGGAATGATGGTCTGACTGTCTGGCCTGGGCCATAGGAGCTTTGCAGATAGCTCTTTCCTGTGCCCCAGCCAGAAATGTTCTTGCCTCACAGTTCTTATCCAGTGGTGGTACCAAGGATCTCTTTTTCCCACATCATTCTTTTCTCCTATCTTCTGACAGCTGCAAGGTGGACATCTGGGTTTCCAAGCCAGAGCTCACAGTGAAGTAAAGACTTGTGCCACCAGAAATTAACCTGTGGGGGTGCTGAATGAGGCAACTCTCCAGGGCAGCTCCTACAGGGCAGGAGGAGCAAGATGTTGTTGGAGGCAGCTGCTTGAGGCACCCCTACTTTGGGATGGGGACTGGTCTGTTTGCCACATGTGAGGCCATGGGGGTGGCCTGGGACCAGCATGCTGCAATAATGGGAATGAGGGCAGATTCAAATGAGACAAGTAATATGTTACTTTCAAAACCAGGGATGACAGAAATGGCTCAGGGAAGCTGAGACAACATTTCTGGTGTGATGTAAAGTTTTTTAAAACAATTTCCTGATTAATTTGACTGCTTGATCTTACAGTCCTAAGCATTTCTCTGGTGTTATTTCTTTGCATTTCATTTCCTAAGACGTCCTGAAGAGCAGGGAGTGAAAAATAAGAGAAAAACCTGGCATGTGTTTTACAAGCTGTGCTGGCTTCTCCCACAGACCCTGTCAACTGTTTGAACCACAGCTGCTCAGATAGCTGAGGTCACTGGAAAGGCTCCTACTGACTTCAGGGGACTTTGAACCCACCCATAATTAGTGATGCACTTGCAAGCATGACTGAAAGTCCATTTTGGTGGAAAAGCTCCCACTGGCTCGAAGAGAGGGTGGGCCACAGTTTGGTCATTGGTTCTCACGATGGAGGAGCCACCTTCATAACACCATCACTGCTGAGTGCACTGCAAGCTAATGGAGCTGCATCAGCTACATACCACCCACTGCCTGGCAGCAAGGGCAGGAAAGGCACCTAATTTTCAAATCTTTGGGGTGGATCAGGGTTTTCAGCCCATAGCTGGGCTCCAGTCATCTTCGTGGAGTGTTTGTGGCAGCTCCTGAACATCAGGTTTTTTCCCCCTTGAGCCCCACAACAAGAAGTGTGGTTAGAAATTTTTTGAATGGGGAAAGTTTCTTGCCTCAGGCCAAGTGCAGAAATGTGGAATGGATTTGGATCAAACTTTTTTTTTTGTTCTTCTTTTGGAATTTTAGTTAAAGAAAAAAAAAATAGCACCTTGGGCAAGAGCTGAAGCATGGAAAAATTTATCCCAAAAGGTGGACGCTTTGTGAAATTATGAGTGTGTGAAAACAGGTGGTTAAACTGAAATGGTTTTACAGCTTTAAGTACAGAGGGTGCTACCCAAAACCTGTTATAAATCCTGGAGTGAACCCTCTTGAAAGGCAGAGGTAGAAGTACAGGCCATCAGCAAGTAACCTGAACCACGACCAAACCCACAGGCGGCTGCAGAACTGGTGAAGAAGCCAAGCAAAATGAGAGGAGGCTTTCTGAAAGGTCAGCAAGGGAGCCAAGTCCAGGCCCGCGCTTCAGTATTTAAACTCAGTCTCAAAAACTACACTCTGGAGACTGGTACCAATTTTTACTTGCAACACCTGATCCGAAACCTGCTTGTGTCGATAGTGAGCGCTCTGTAAACTTCTTTAAGTGCTGGATCAGGTCCTTACACAGGCAGCCAGAAGGAAAAGGCTATTAGGACTGTGCTGCAGCACATGGCATGGCAGAGGAAGGGCTGGTGCTATGAGAAAGCAAGGACTGTGCTGCCCTTTGCTGTGAAAACCAGCTGACATACTGACAAAGGTGGAAATAGGGTTCTGGGGAGGAGAAAAATCACAGTTAGCTGGAGGTCTGCAGATGTGAGAGCTCAGGAGGGAGCCCAAGGCCTCAGAAACATATCTTCTGGGCATATTAAGTTAAAATAATTATGAAAATATATTTTCTTGTTTGGTGAGTGGAATGATCAGTGAGCCAATGTTTCTTTTTGGTGGCTGAACATGCCTACATGTATGTGTATATGCTCTAAAGGATGATTGACTCAATTTTTGATACTGCCAGGCTGTCTATTGTCTTCACATATCCACACTGGTTTTCTAAGCACTCATGAGATAAAAAAAAAAATAAAAATCTATTTTTGTCCTTTTGTCTTTTCCCTTCTTCACAGAAATTCAGGACCCCCCACAACGTGCTATAGAGCCCTGCCAAGAAAACACTCACCAGGAAGTGGCTGCCTTTGTGCAGACCTGATGTAGCTCAGCAAGGACCTGCCAGGGAATGAGACACTGCTCCCAGTCCTCCAACTGCATTGGATTCATCCTCAGCCTACCGAGGTCCTTCCAGAGAACCACTGAGGACAGTAGTGAGGTGCTCTGTCTCAGTGCCTCACTCCCAGCTTTGGTATGGATGTGCGCTGGTGTACTGCTTTTAGGCTCTCTGGGTCACTAGGAATGAGCTGATTTCTGGTGTGTTACTAAAATGTAAGTGTGGTTATGAAGTGTTATGATGTATGGTCTGCAGAGTTTTACAGCTGTGCCTGAAGGGCTTGTAACAAGAGAAAAATAAAAGGGGGGGGGGCTTTAACTGTAAGCCAGAAGTATAGTGAAATTAAAGAGCACAATGGCAATGCTAATGAAAACCCCTTGGTGAGAAGGGGAGAAAGGAAATCATACAATCATTTTGGTTGGAAGAGACATTTAAGGTCATCAAGTGCAACCGTTAGCCCAGCACTGCCAGGTCACCACTAAAACATGTACCTCAGCACCACATCTACACAGCTTTGAAACCCCTCCAGGGGTGGGGACTCCACCGATGCCCTGAGAAGCCTGGGACAGGTCTTGACAGTCCTTTCTGGAAATAAATTATTCCTCATGTCCAATATAAACTTTTCTGTGGCACAACTTGAGACCATTTCCTCTTATCCTATTGCTTGTTCCTTGGAAGCAGAGACTGACACTCACCTGTTTCCAACCTCCTTTTAGGGAGTCATTGAGAGCAAGGTCTCCCCTGAGCATCCTTGTCTCCAGGCTAAATAACGCCAGGTCCCTCAGCTGCTCCTCACAAGACTTCATTGCCCTTCTCTGGACATGCTCCAGCCCCTCAGTGTCCTTCTTGGAGTGAGGGGTTCAAAACTGAACCCAGGATTTTAGGTGTGGCCTCCCCAGGGCCCAACACAGGTATAATGACCTAACTCCAAGAGATGTCCCAGCTCAGGGACAAAACAAGGGAAATCCAGAGGCTAGAGAGACTGCCTTAGTGTCTCATCTCCCCCTGCTGCAGAGCAGGTGGTTGTCCTTGCTTTGTCAGGAGAGCCCAAAGGGACATACCAGCCATGGAGAACTTGCTGGTTGCCTGAATATTTTTAGTGCATTGAAGCCATTAAAGACGACATCTACCAAAGTAAAGAGTTTCAGCCTGCAGCACTTTGTCCTAAGCATTTCCACTATCTTTTTTACATTAGACAATGAATCTTTTAACTGTCTACAGAGGAAGTTGGTTAAAAGTGCTTCTCTGTTCTCTCATTTCATGAGAGCATAGGTGAAGGCTCTGTGCTCTACATTTTGTTAAAGAAGAGTGTGCTGGCATCTTCCTGGGAAGGCCAGTGGCCAAGAGATGGTGGGCTCCATGAGAGCCTGCAAGGGCTTCCTCCAGGTCCTTGTTGTAGGCAGGGTAACCAAGTGCCTGAGCTGTAAAGTACAGTTTGCATGGTTGAGTAGCAGTGAAAAGAGGGTTTGATGTTTAGGAGTTCTTTTGGAGCCCTCACAGTCAAAACATGCAAAAAAATGACCAGGGCAAAAGTTGGAAACTTGTCTTGACCAGCAAGGAAGACATGTAAGCTTGATTTTTTTCCTTCTGAAGCAGATTGCTTTCCTATGCACTCGGGAGATAAAAATAATCTCTTTTTGCCTTATTGTCTTATCCTTTCTTCATATTTCCTTGACAGAAATGCAGGACCCCACCACCATACTTTGACCACTCACAGCTGTGTCTTCAGTCCCTGCAAAGCAAGATGGATCTTAAGGTTTCTCCACCACCCTCTCCAAGAAGGGCATTGTTCTGCCACCTAGTTTCAACGCATGAGTAACATTTCTCCTTCCAAGATCAGACATGGCACATCATCCATTGGGCAAGAATCTGTCCAACTGCTTGGGCTTCTCTTTGTGCATCCAAGCCTGGAAAAAAAAAGTGTTCCTGGACAGCATGAGCCTGAAGGATCCCTCTCAGGTCAGTGTGAAACCTGCTGCAGAAGGATGGGATGAGTCATTTCAGCCTTGGATCTCACATCCCCCTGGAGAGCTCCAGGCCTTTTATTCATGCCTTGGCTCAAATTTGGGTGTTTTCCTTCAAACCAATCCAACTGGAAGGTGTTTAGGAACTGCTAGCACTACTGTTCCCCGTTTCATCTATTCAACACAGGATCTTCCATCCTCTTTGGGTTTTAGGAGTTAATTAGGTGAGTTGATACTTTCTGATCATAGCCACAACTTCAGCAACCGCTGTAGTGAAGGTGCAGCCTTTCAAGATAACTTCAGGTCCACCATCCAGGTTTTCTTAGAGGTAAGTAGGAGGTAGGTGAGACTTCTTTAGATAATACCACTGACCTAAGGTGCTAGATTACACAGCTCAATCCAGCTCAGTCCAAAAACTGGATACATTTAGATCAGACATAAAGCCCCATCAAAGACTTGCAGATGAAAGCAGAAGGAGCCACCGGCATGGGGACACAATAACATGCATTGCATTGGCTTCCTCTACAATTCCACAATAAATCTCAATCTGGGGCAGGTCATCTCCCTTCCACTGCTTTGATTTAAATGGCTGGCAACTCACAACCCCATCTTTGTGCATTGTTTATAAGAGTGGAGCACTTACCCAGAGGTAAAGAATTGTCCTTACAGACTAATTTGTGGTACTGCTAATGCATGATCTCGATTGAACAGGGAAAATATCCCATCACCACAATGAGTAATTAACCAGGATAGAATTTTTTAGCTGGCAAAGCTGATCCACTATGCTCTGCACAAGGGAAAGCGAATTTGTCTGTATTTTGTTTCTTTTTTTTTTCCTATGTCTGAAATGACTCAAACCTTTTCCTGTGTGTTCTGGAAGGATGTAATTTTCAAGGTAGCAAAACCTCACAGAGGCAAACGCTGAGTAAATTCATGGGAGAGCTGATCACATCTACTTGAAAGAACACATGCCACATTTACTTCTTCCGGTTTAGTGGAGGGGAGCAAAAGGAAGGAAGAGGACATTTCTGACAAAGGGTCTGTCAGTGCAGCATGTGAAGTAGGGTTGATTCGAAGGCACTGCCCAATCAGACCAAGGCAATTAGGACCAAAGATCCAGCAGAATGTAACTTATCTTGAAGACAAAGTTTTGTCTTAAGCTGGAGGACTATATTTTATTAGGACAACCATTTAACCATGAGAAACTTCCTGCCATATGGGTGTTTCTTCAAGGACCATGCACAAACCCTGACCATGTTTTCAGCCAAACAGGGATCTAGGTGGCCAGCAGCAGTCCTTGTTTTAAGCCTTCCAAGACAAAACCAAGTGCAAAAATGCTCTTAAAGCTCAGAGAGGGTCACTCTTGTCCTGTGCTAGAAATCCCTCGCTGGCAAAGGGCCACTCTGGAGTGTCCAGTTCCTTGAGGAAAAGCTACTTTTGCCTTTGGCTTCCTTAGAAGCTGGGCCCTTTTTCTCAGGTGAGGAAAGGTGCTCTTCTCTCTGAGGTGACCTGGTGCAACTCATCACACCAGTGCCCAGTGGATGCAGGGCAGAGAAAGGCTTCCCAAGCAGGACACCACAATGATGGGACATCACAGAGTCTTTTCACAGGAATGCTGGGTTATGTCCACTCTTGCACAATGATGAGGCATAGGGCAAAATCTGAGCAGTGTGAGCTAAGATTTACTATAGAGTAAATTATCAGGGAAAGGAAAGCTGATTTGCAGGCTCCAGCAGCAGGGAGTTAACAGCTTTTCCATGACCTTGTGTAAGAAGTCAAAGCTGCTGAAGATCTGGCCATGGCCAGAACCACAAGCAAAACCCAAGTAAAGTCTCCAGGCAGAGACAGACTTGTGCCAAATGGGGAGCAGCCTATGGTCTGCAGAGAAGGGACAGGCAGGACCAAGGGCCCAGAGTGTGCTTGTCCCTGTAGTCCCAAGTTCAGTCACCCAGAGGAACATGGACTCTTTCTTGGCAGAGGAAAGAAATGTCACTAACTGTAAACTCCTCAAGGTCAGGATGAAGTTAGAAGGTGAAATGATAGGCACAAGTCCCAGAAATGAGGAGTTTAAGGGTGACAAAATGGCCATGGGCTGGAGTTTCCAGCTGTCTTTGTCACTTCCTAGGGGAAAGAAAGAAATGCTCAAGCCTGACCAAAGCCCCTCCTGGAGGATACATTTCCTGGGAAGTCTGACTTTGATGGCTGTGAAATCCATAAAGTATTTTTTCTTATATCTGGGAAACTACAGTCAAGTTCCTGTGGGGCTGTCCCTTGGTTAAAAAAATGACGGTAAAAACAACTCACAAATGCAACACCAACGCAGGCACGTAAATCAGTGCCTGGAGTGCCCATTAAGGTGCCTTCTTTTGCCAGGGCACATCTGTGAAGGAGCCACCCAGCCAAGAGCGAGGAGGCAAAGTCCCATCAAGATACAACTCACAAATCCATCGGCAAGCCCATTTCAGCAGAGATACGAGGGTTTAACGTGGCTGTCAGCAGCATTCTTCAGCTTGTGCTGCTGCATAAAAGAGAGTGTTAGAACCTGGGACTTAAACTAAACAGATTTCCTATAGGAAACACACACAAAATTACATTGCTTCTAAAGTTACTTTTATAGACATTTTCTCTGAGAAATATTTCTCCCTGGAAAAATAAATTCACAGGATGTAATTAAAACAGTTCTATGTGTATACACTGGAATGGCCCCCTTTAAGTGCTTCACCAAATGCGCCACCAAATAAAGGAATGAAAGCCAGCTTTGTTTAAACCTATTAATAACAATATGTATTAATTACAACATGAGACATTGTTCTGTTGGTTTATGGTTATGAAAATAGCCTTTAATAAGGCTAAGGCTGGAGAATTCAGCTTTTCAGTTTTGAGCTTTGAAAATCTACCATAATCTACTTCTTTTACTTGTCAAACCCTGACCTGATAAAGGCAATGGGTATCAGGTTCCATACCCTGTGGATTCTGGTAATAACCAGGTGCTGATGACTGTATTTTTTTTCTGCTTTTCTTGCATTTTTCTTTGTTTTTAGCTTTTGTTTAAACAAAATAAAACAAAACAATAGGTAGCTGCATTGTATTACAGTTCAACTTTCATACTTTGGGGAACAAAGCCTTAAAAGGTTTATATTGATCTCCATCTCTGCACAGAGCGGGATGCTGATAAATTGAAATGATATTATTTTTTCTTTTGTTAGTTCATTTCACCTTTTATTCTTTCTCAGTAGAGATACAAGCTAAAACCTAAAATTACACATTTATACCACCAAGATTTACTACAAGTTTTTACTGCTACTATTGCTGTATTGCTGTCCTGATCATCAATTACACATTTCTATGTTCTTCTGTCATGACTGGACATATTTTCTGTATCTCTCTCAAGCAGAGCTGATACATTTCTAATGGATCTCCAGTCCAGGATGTCTTTTTGAGGGGAAAGGTAAGAACTGCGGGTCATTTGTTAAGAGAAATGTTGCATCACTGGTAGGAGAGGATGCTGTAAGAAGGGTTATGAGGACAGTCAGTGTTTCTTCTCGTCTGGAAGATGATTTTTTTGGTAACCAAAATATTTCATATAGCCTTTCCAGAGCCATTTGCAATAAGGAAAAAAAGAAGCAGAGCAAATTGAACAGGGGTTGATCTGAAGTACCTTGAAACAGAAACCCCTTCCCTGGGAGCACAGGGAGGTGGTTGAATGTGTGGAGGTGAGAGTCAATTTTCATTTCTTAATTAGCTCTAAACCTCTGCACCCTGCCACTGCAAGAGAAAGCCAGGCCAGGGAATGCCGCCCGCACGGCACTTTGCAGCTGTTCGGCATCGCTGCGTCCAAGCCGGGGAAAACAATTGGGGAAATGTTTTATGTTCACACTCCACCTTGGAGGTAGGGCCGGCATCCGGAGCGTGCCGTAAAACAGGCAGGAATGCTGCTGGTTGGAAACACACTCGTAATTCTCGTGCCCCTCTTTCCCAAAGATGCCTTTCTTCGTGCAATTGTTTTTAAAACTGCAGTGTGTTCACATTCCCCTCCACAGAGACTGCATCTGAAAACAACTTTGTAGTTTCTCTTTTTTTTTTTAGCATTGGGGTTCGACTAAGGGGTGGGGGGTTGTTCTTGCTTTATTTAGTTTCCTTGAATTTGCTTAGTTTCCTTAAATCCTCCCCCTGCCCTCACTGTAACACCCAGGGGATTCTTTTCCCCTTTTATTCTCCTAGGGCTCAATTCAATAAATATACATCCGGCTCCTTCACCATTGTAGGCTTAATGAACCTGAACTAGGCACTTCCAAGAGAAGGATGTTTATTTTTCTCTGCTGATTTGGTGAAGGCTGGTCCGGGGTCTTGTGTGCCCAGAGAGCTGCTCTATAAAGGGACCCTTGTGACCGCAGCGTCAGCTGGTAAGTGCCTGCACTCACTCAACACTGCGATTCTCTTACCGCAGAGCCTGGTGTGGGCAGGCGGCTGGATTTTCTATATACAACGCATGGGATTAAAAAAAAAATGGCATGCTAAGAGAACAGTGTTAAGGTGGGAAAGTCAAGCTATTGCAAGGCAGATATAGCAAGAGCTGTCTGGAGAGCAGGCTTAATTTGTTTGTTTATGTGAGTGCATTATGAAATGGTTGCCTATTTTTGAATAGTCCTGGGCTTGTTCGTCTGGTTAATGACATTTTCTAGTTCTTGCCAAAACTCACCGCCTTCACAATGCGCTTTCCTTAGAGATGGCCAATACTATGGAGATCCTGATGTCTGTTCCTAGTTGGATCATCAGAGATTCATAGAATGGTTTGGGTTGGAAGAGACCTTAAAGATCACCTCATTTCAACCCCCCTGTCATGGGCAGGGACATCTCCCACTAGACCAGGTTGCTCAGATCCCAGTCCAATCTGGCCTTGAACACTTCCAGGGATAGGGCATCCGCAGCTTCAATTCCCTAGGGCCCACACTTCCCTCTTTGCCACACTAGTGCTGATAGAAGCCAGGATGCTGTTGTCCCTCTTGGCTACCTGGGCACAGGCTGGCTCATCTTCAGCCACCTGCTGACCATCCGCCCCCCAGGTCCTTTTCCACCAGGCAGTTTTCAGCTGCTCTGCCCCAAGCCTGGAGCATTGCAATGGGGTTTTGTGACATAACTGCAGGACTCAGCAGATGGCCTTGTTGAAGCTCATCCCACTGGCCTTGGCCCATCAATCCAGCCTATCCAGATCCCTCTATAGACCCTCCAGTGTGATCTGCATACTGAGGATGCCCTTGATCTCCTCATCCAGACCACCGATAAAGATAGTAAACAGAATTGGCCCCAGTAATGTGCCCTGGGGAACACCACTTGTAACTGGCCACCAACTGGATTTATCTTCATTCATCACCACTCTCTGGGCCTGGACATCCAGGCACCTTTTATCCAGTGAGGTGTATGCCCGTCCAAGCCATGAACAGCCAGTTGTCCAGGAGAATGCTGTGGGAAATGGAAAATGAAGTGAGCAATGGCCAGACTCTGAGGAAGAGGGATGTTTAGGGAAGGCTGCAGAGAAGCATGTTGCACATGCGTTGTGCATGTTGGAAATGAATTTTTCACCTCCCTAGCTCTTACAGCTCCTTTCTTTTTTCATGCTCTTGTTTTCCTTGAGGCAATTCTTCTGACAGTTCCACACAAGTGGTGAAAGAAGTTGTTTAAAGAGTAAAAACAAAGGGAAAAAACCTTTCCAGTTTTATTTCCCCATAAAAACCTGAATATTTTCTGATACGTAAAAAATAGCAAAAAATATAAATAAATCCCTTTTGTCTGCAAATCCCCTGGTGGGAGTGGGGTAGGCTTGATTGAAATATTCCTGAGTGACTCATTTCTGGGCAGCTCCTTGCCATCATTGGAAACTTGTCCTCAGCAGATTTTATGTTATTTTCTAACCTGCCTACAAAGAGGTGTTTTGTTTGTTTACTGAGGTAAAGGAGGCGCCTACTTCTCCTTTGATATTCCCACATCTGCCATGAGAGGAAGGATCCAGATGGCTGTTTCTCCTGCAAAGTGCTGATAGACTCCACTGTTGTTTTCCTCCCCCTGCCTCATGCTGGCTATGTCTCTGACACTGCCTCAAAGTGTTGGTGATAATGGTTCCATCACAGTAATGCACCCAGGAGAGTAAAGACACACAGGGACGCTTGCTCCATGAGATGGGGACCTGTGGCAAAGGTATGGGCAGCATCTTGTCTCATGTGCTGGACATACCCAAGAGACTGAACTGGTGCAAGCCTTTTCTTGGGTCCTTCATTCTCTGGTCTAGGCTTTCCTGAGGCGATCCCACAGGACAATACTGGGCTACCGAGAAAGGATTTCCAGAGCCAGAGCCTTTTGTGTCCTTAACAAAAGCAAATGTTAGTAAGAGAATGAGAAAAAAAGGATGAAATCCTGCTCTCTCTCTCTCTCAGATGGTCCCATAATTGTCCTGGGAAAAATGAAAGGAGCATGTAGGACAATGATTGTCCTGTTTCCTTATAAAAAGGCAACCCCTGGTCAAAGCTAAAAGCTTTGGATCAGGATGTGGTGTGACACACACCACTGTGGGCAAAACTGGTATGAAATCCATGCTGTGGCTGTCACCCTCCACACAGGTGAGATGTTCATGACCTGCCAGAACTCACATCCAGATTACTGATTTTATTAACTGTGTTTATCCTGATGGTTCATCACTTGATGTTAACCGTCTTTCTTCACTTGCAGAACTGATTTTACCAGTCTGCTGGAAGCAGCAGGATTGCTGTTCAGCTCTGTCTCGCTTTGTGGGGTGCTGAAGATGACAGGTAGGTGGGATTTTCTAGTCTCTGCCTTTCTGTGGTGTTACAGTGTAACTTCCATTCCATGTCCTCTGCTTGCCTGGGCAACCTGTTCTGGGTGACCCTGCTTTAGCAGAGGGATTGGATAAAATGATCTCCAGAGGTCCCTTCCAACCCCTCCTCATGCTGTGATTCTCATGTCTAGCACTGAAGGAGCAAAGTCCTGGACACCTGAAGTAAATTCAAAATACAGCCAGCTGATGCGTCAGCCCTGATGCCTCTCTTCCCTCCAGACAGTCATATTTAGGCATGTCACAGCACATTTGCAATGTCATTAGCTTAATGAACTCCGCACAACCTGTCTGTTGTCATCATTGTGATTGCAGCCCCAGTCCTAACAACAGTCCTGGATGCTGGAATTAAGTTCTCCCATCTCTCATTCCTGTTTTCTGTTGCAGCGCCTTGTTAGTGTACTTCTCCATGTCCACTTTAGAAGCAATACAAATTCCACAGGACAGTGTTGAGCTGTATTAAAAATGGGGGGAAGAAGGGAATTTTCCCTCCACCCTCCTTCCCTACAGATGCATTTATCACCAGGGCAACTTAACTTCAGAGTTCACTAAAAATTCAAGCTCTTGGCTTAAATCCAGAAAGGCAGAAGTTTTATAGACTGAGCTAAGCGTGAATTACAGTTATGGTTATAGCTTGCTTCTCTTTTTTTTCTTTTTCTTTTTCTTTTTCTTTTTCTTTTTCTTTTTCTTTTTCTTTTTCTTTTTCTTTTTCTTTTTCTTTTTCTTTTTCTTTTTCTTTTTCTTTTTCTTTTTCTTTTTCTTTTTCTTTTTCTTTTTCTTTTTCTTTTTCTTTTTTTCCTTCTTTCTTTCTCTTTCTTTCTCTTTCTTTTTCAAGACCTGCACTGAAGCAGTTACAATTGGTAAGGATTTTATAATACAGCTTTATTCTACTGCTTGGCAGGTCTGGGAGGAACCTTGGGGGATTTAAAAGGCAGCGCATCTGGAAAGGGCGTTGGAGGTGGTGGTGGTGGGACTAACCACTCATTTTAGCACCAGGTATAAATAATTGTCCTTTTCAGTCACAGAACAGAGTGCCCAGCCTGGCTGCAAGACTCTCGAGATGTCCTTGTTAATCCACAAATGAGAGAGAAGAAGGAAAATTTCTCTTAGTCTTGTGCTCAGTCTGGCACGAAATGCAACCACTGGCTTAACTCCAGGAAACAAAAGCAGTGGGTTAATGGGACTTTAGCCATGCCCCTGTAACTTCTCCTCCAGCATGTCTAGGTGAGACAGACCTTCTAGGTCTACAGAGAGGGCTTTCACAGCCCTGAAAGTGAGAACTCACGCTTGCAATAATTCCAGTGACAAAGGGCAGAAAGAAGGGTTAAGCCACAGGTCTTGTGTGACCATGCCCCTTGCTATTGGCTTTATAAGTGTGCCCAGGTGGCCAAGAAAGCCAACAGCATCCTGGCATGTATCAGCACTAGTGTGGCCAGCAGGACTAGAGCTGGGATTGTCCCCCTGGACTGGGCTCTGGGAAGGTCACATCTCACGTACTGGGCTGAGTTTTGGGCCCCTCACTGTAAGAAGGACATTATGGGGCTGGAGCATGTCCAGAGAAGGGCAACAAAGCTGGGGAAGGATCAAGAGTACAAGTGTTGGGAGGAGTGAGTGAGGGATCTGGAATTGTGCAGCCTGGAGAAAAGGAGGCTCAGGGAAGACCTTCTTGCTCTCAACAACTCCCTGAAAGAAGGTTGGAGCCGAGTGGGGTCGGTCTCTTCTCCCAAGGTACAAGAGATAGGAGAAGAGGAAATGGCCTCCAGATGGGCAAGGGAAGCTTTAGTTTGGACATGAGGAAAAATTTCTTCCTCCAAATGGTTTTCAAGGCGTGTCCCAGGCTGCCCAGGGCAGTGTTGGGAGTCCCCATCCCTGGAGAGGTTTCAAAGCGATGTGTCTGTGGTATTGAGGGATGTGGTTTAGTGGAGACTTGGCAGTGCTGGGTTAATGGTTGGACTTGATGATCTTAAGGGTCTCTTTCAATCCAAACAATTTCATGATTTTATCACTCTACAAGTGCCTGCTGCTCACAGGAGCTGCCACCCTTCAGAAGGGAGACCATCGCTGTGCAGTGGGGAGTTGTGGCAAGGGACACAGGAAGGTGGGCTATGCAGCAAGGAGCAGGCTGGAGGGCACATGCCCAAGTCCTGCAGGTCAGTTACTCTCTAGTGCTGTCGCAAAAGATGGGCTGATTCATCTCTGATCTGAGTGATGCTTGATGGGGATTCAGCACCCTGTTTTCAGGAGCAGAATGGGGATGGGATGGGAGAACACTTAGAAAATATGGAGCATGTTTGGGAGAGGATGGCAAGGGGGGGATGTGTTGTCTGCTCAGGAAAGGCAGTGGGAATTGTTAGTGAATATGATGGTTGAGGGCTTCTCTGGAGAATCAAAAGTTTTTCTTGCTGACTTTTTTTTTTTTGTGTGTGTGGTCTTTTCTCTTTTTCACTGCTTCAGTGTTAGAAGCTGGAGAAAAGGTCTTGCCTAATAAGCGAGTCAGTGTGTGTTTGCTCGGTCGGATTACTGGCTATTTTTAGATAGTGGAAGATCTCCTGTAGACAGTGAATGGCCCCAGTTGCTGGGTGGATCAGTTTTCAAGGAGGGTGGGATAAGTGCAGTAGTCCGAAAGGCCACACACAGATAATGAACTGCTGGCCGTGGAGAGAAGAGGGGCCAAGTGACCTCACCTGCCTAGGCTGCTTGTCCCTTCTGGCAGTGGGCTTGGCCACAGTATGTTTCTAGAAGTCATGTTCTCCAAGACAGCAAGCCAGCAGATCTTGATTCCTACTGGCTGTCTTGTGTCAGTGGAAGATCTGCCTGGTCTACTTTAAACAAGCAGAGTCTTTAGAAACAGCCCATGGACTTGAACAATGTCCCAGTTACAAGATACTGGACCTGTTGGAGTGAGTCCAGAGGAGGCCACAAAAAATGATCTGATGGCTGGAACCCCTCCACTGTGAGGACAGGCTGAGTGAGTTGGGGTTGTTCAGCCTGGAGAAGAGAAGGCTCTGGGGAGACATTATTGTGGCCTTCCAGTATCTGAAGGAGGGGGCTACAAGAAACCTGGGGAGGGGCATTTTGCAAGGGCTTGTAGTGACAGGATGAGGGGTAATGGCTTCAGATTGGAAGAAGGGAGATTTAGATTAGAAATGAGGAAGAAGTTCTTCACTCTGAGGGTGGTGAGACACTGTCACAGGTTGCCCAGGGAAGTTGTGGATGCTCCATCCCTGGATGTGTTCAAGAGCAGGTTAGATGGAGCTTCTTTGAGCAACCTGGTCTAGTGGGAGGTGTCCCTGCCCATGTCAGGGGATTTGGGAGAGGGGAGATGACCTTTAAGGTCCATTCCAAAACAAACCATTCTGTTTTATAAGAAAAAATTATGCTGAGCAGGAGTGAAATGTTCCTAAAGACCTTTGAAAAGTGGCATTGCATTCTTGCTGGGAAGGCAGTAAAATACAGAGGTTTCTGTCCCTTGCTGTAATTATCCCCTTGTGGATAGTCATCATGGCTTTGGCCAGGGGCCATGTGTTGAAAGCCCATGGACTAACATACCTTCTTCCTCTGGGCACGACCTTATTGCTGGACAGCAGTCCAACAGGATGCTTTGCAGCTGGAAGAGCTCATTAAGTCTAGTCTCATTAAATCTTAGAAGGTCTGAAGCTCTGGTTTGTCTTGTGCTATCATCAGGAACAGCAACATGGAGATGTAAATGGCTGCTTCCCTGCCCATGAGCAAACACAGGGTGGGGTCACACAGAGCCTCTGTAGCAGGATGCAGTTGGAGATTGGGGCTAGAAACCAAGGAAGGAATGTGGAGGAGCCCACTGGAGGGAAGTGGGTTTGCTCCATTGGGGTGCTTGCAAGACTGGAAAAGGCATCTCCCAAAGAGCAGCCAGCCCTGCGACAAGCCCACCTCAGGAAGCCGTGCCTGAGCCCATTCCAATTCTAGAAAGCCTTTAATAAATGTGAGGGAGCACAGGTCACGCTGAAGGCTGGAGCTCCACCTAACCTCATTGTCCAGCTTCCAGCTCTGGTCCCTTTGACTCAAGGAGGGCCAAACAGACATTTGAGTCAGGTTTCCAGACCAGCAGACAATTAATTCCAGGGGATGTTTCTTTGCCCCAGGTCTGCCTCATATGGTGTAAGGACTGCAGGCAGGGGAAGGTGGCAGTGACAGCCAGCACTGATGGCTTCTAAAAATCCCATCAATCCCTTTCCCCTTTTGGTCTTAGACAGGGCAAGGCAAACAGGTTCAATTTGCAGATCTTGCCTCTCTCCTCCAGATAGCTCAATAGTAACAGTTACAGAAAATTGCATTTCCAGACAGAGTCTGGCATCTGTGGACTGATACCCTGCCATGGAGCAGCAGGAGTGGAGCTGCAGGAAAGCTAGATAGATTCCATTCCCCTCTGGCACTGGGGACTCAAAAAACATGTGCTAAAAAACCCAAGTGTGTGTTTCAAATGCTTGGAGAATGGCTCCTAAGAAGGATGCCAACATGAAAGGCTGCTCATGGCAGCTCACCTGGGAGCATCGCCCTGGGAAGAGCTGGGGTTCAGTGCGAACCACTTTCTTTGCAGAACTTCTGCACGCGTGTCCATCTTTCCACACACTTTCTCCTCCTTTTACACTCCCAAAATATTGTGACCGTGCAGGCACCAAACAAGTCCACTGCTCTTTTTAGAGGGTTCAGCTTTGGGTGCTGTATTTGAGAATGCCTGGTGGGGTTTATGCAAAGCAGCAGCTTTTTGCTCAACGCCTGCAGGCTTGACTGTTTCTTGGTGGCATTTTCATGACAGCCTTGCCTTTCTGCTCACTTTCAGACAACTGCAGCTCTGTCCACCCTCACATGGACTGTTTTCTCCCCCAGGCTTGTGGCAACTTGATGGAAGACTGCAGGAGCTGTGCTGCAGGGAAAACCAGGAAAGTATAGAATCATAAAATAGTTTGGGTTGGAAGACACCTTTAAAGATCAACTAGTCCAACGTCCTCCCACACTAAGCAGGGACATTTGCAACTAGGGCAGGTTTCTCAGAGCTCCATCCGACCCACCTGGAAGGTTTCCAGAGATGGGGCTTCTGCCACCTCTCTGGGCAACCTGGGACAGGGTCTCACCACTCTTACTGTAAAAAATGTCTTCCTTCTCTCTAGTCTAAATCTCCCTCTTTTAATTTAAAACCCCTTGTCCTGTTGCAACAGGCCCTGATTAAAAAAAAAAAATAAAGCTCCTATCCAGCTTTCTTATAGGCCCCCTTCAGATACTGAAAGGCCACATTGAGGTCTGCCCTGAGCCTTCTTTTCTCCAGTCTGAACCATCCCAACTCTCTCAGCCTGGCCTCACAGCTCAGCCTGGCCTCACAGCAGAGGGGTTCCAGCCCTCAGATCACTTCTGTGGCCTCTTCTGGACCTGCTCCAACAGGTCCAAGTCTTTCTTATGATAACATAAAAACTCTGCAGCTTTTAGCTGTGGGAAACCTTGTCTAGCCTAAAAGAAAGACTGTCCACTATACCAGCTTTCAAACACTTGGTATGGGTTGGTCTTTCACACTGCAGAGAAGGTGCACAAGTTCACAGTGAGCCAGCAATGTGCCCTTGTGGCCAAGAAGGCCAGTGGTATCCTGGGGTGCATCAAGGAGACTGCGGTCAGTGGGTCGAGGGAGGTTATCTTCCCCTTCTACTCTGCCCCTGGGGAGGCACATCCGAGTGCTGGGTCCAGTTCTGGGCTCCCCAGCTCAACAGAGACAAGGTACTACTGGAGAGAGCCCAGAGGAGGCTACGAATACGCTGAGGGGACTGGAGCATCTATGTGATGAGGAAATGCTGAGAGACCTGAAGCTGTTGAGCCTGAAGAAGGCTGAGAAAGGATCTGATCANNNNTGGAACGCAGGAGGTTCCATCTGAACAGGAGGAAAAACTTATTTCCTTTGAAGCTCACAGAGCCTGGCCCAGGCTGCCCAGAGAGGCTGTGGAATCTCATTCTCTGTTGAGATTCCAAACCTGTCTCGACAATGAGATCCTGGGCATCCCACTCTGGGTGACCCAGCTGGGCAGGGGTGTTGGATGAGATGATCTCCAGAGGTTCCGTCCAACCCCCCCCCATGCTGGGATTCTGTGACTCCGTGGGACTGCAGTGGTGCAGGTGACGGCCATCAGCTTGCTCCCGGGCGTGGGACCAATGCTTCATAT
>VWZY01003450.1:285833-303954 GCA_013399075.1 Chloroceryle aenea
GGGGGTGTCTTCCAATGATGGTGGTGGTGGCTCCCAAAGGTGAAGGGAGGATGGTTCCAGAGGTGAGAGGGAGGCTTCCAAAGGTCAGAGGGGCTTCTCACATCCACCCCTCAGCCCTAGCTTTGGAGACCCTCACAGGGACAAAGGTGCGAGGTCCTGCTCATGCTGGTTTTGAAGGCCCTTGGGTACAAGGGTGGGAGGTCCTGGTCATGATGACTTTGGTCACCCTCATGAGGACAGGGGCTCAAGGTCGTGCTCATCTTGGATTTGGAGACCATCACAGGGATGAGGGAGTGAAGTCCTAATCATGCTGGCTTTGGAGACTTCACAGGGACAAAGATGTGAGGACCTGCTTCAACAATTTTGGCTAATGACTTCCTGGGGTGGGTAACCCCACAGCCATATCCACACAGCCTGTTCATTTTGGAGGCCCTCATCTCACTCTGCTTTTACAGGAGAGGTGTTGGGTTGGGATGATGCTTCACTCTCTCCTGCAATTATCCCCTCTGTGGTCTCTGAGGAGCCAAATTTCAGACCCATTTGTGAGCGTGTGGCAGCTGCTTACGAGCTCTTTTCAGAATGGAGTAGAAATGTAATACTATGAAAATAGGAGCCTGTGTATAATTGGAAAAACATACAAAAGGGATTTACAACTGAATGTGAACCGAAAACATCCTACATTACAAAATCTGCTCAGTGCAAAGTTTGTCACTGTGGGGATAGTTAAGTAATTTTCCTTCACCATGGATAAAACAGCTTAGAGTGTAAAATGTCCCCCAGCCTCAAAAAAAGTGTCTTTTTAACAAAAATGAGAGTGAGCCAGCTCCCTCTTTCCACCACCTGGGCAGCTCTTCAGACAGTTGGTCTTAGATTTTTACCTTATTTTTGTCTTGCACTTCATGGGAACCTCGTGGCAGCAGTGCCAGGCATCCTTCCTTGTAGCAAAGTATGTATGGCAGGAGGAGGAGAGCTGGACCTACAGCACCATTGCCCTGTTGGTGGAGTGACAAGAGAAGTGACTTCTTTGAATTCAGGGATAGGGGTGGAGATCCCCAAACCTCCAAGGTTAAAGGGAGTGCTTTTATCATGAGGCTTGACAGCTGAGGGCTTGATTGATGCAGGGCTTATATTACTCCCCTAAAATGTGGTTGAAAAATCTAACTTGTGGAGTTACTGTTCCAGCAAACTCTTTAAATGCACAGTGTAAGAGCTCTTTTGTCCTCTGCCATCTCCATGAGCCTCCGTGGAGCATGCTGGAAGATAAAATCCACTGCTGCATGGGCTAAAGAGCACTTCTGCCAGCCTTAAATATTGGCCTTAAAAAAATCCCTTCCTGCATGTTCCTGCTCAGGTGGGACCCACAGCAAGTGTAGGAGAGTGAGATCTGGATGTTGCTGAGATTTGTAGGGTCTGGATGAGATCGAGTGAGGACAATGGCTAATACAGATAATTTCAGAGGGGATCTAAGCAGCCACCAGCCAGAGCCATCTCTTTCAATAAACTGGAAAAGGCTCTTAGGCCAGTACAGCCGTCCAGCAAGGATGCTAATGGCCTACTAATGCTGTTGGGTGCAGGATGGCCACACCTCCCAGGCTCACTCCTTGCTGGCAGGGCTGAGTTTCTCTGGATTTGTGTTGATGTCGTCCTGTGCTGGGTGTCGACATTGCCAGTGGGGTGATGGGGATGTGCATTTCCTGGCATTGCTCCCTCCCCTGTCCTCTTGCTGTTTCCCTGCTGCTTTTGATGACTTTCTGACCCCTTTGAAGTAGTGGGTCCTCAGCTTGATCACTGCTCATCTGGTACATCTCTGTGTGAAGGGTTGTCTTCTGACTGAGTTTTGAGGGAGGGTTTGTCCCTCACTGTGCATATATGCAGATCCTGACACTGCAGAGCTGTGATAAAGCCCATCTTCCAGGCACTACTCTGGTACATGCTGTAGTCTCTGGTCTTCAGGTCATTGTCAGGAGCTATTCAGGGCTGCTTTAATGACCCAAAATGGGGAGGAAAAGCTTCAAGGGAGCAGTTTAGGCTCTCCCAGCATCGTCTTCGTGGGCTGGGGGAAATGGAGTGGTGCAAGGTGGTGTGAAGACTTCTCTGACCCAGCATTTCCCCCCCTCCATCCCTCAATGGCAGCCGGATCAACGAGAAGTCGGTGTGGTGCTGTGGCTGGCTGCCCTGCACGCCACTGCGCATTGCTGCCACCGCCGGCCACGGCCCCTGCGTTGACTTCCTCCTCCGCAAAGGTGCTGAGATCGACCTGGTGGATGTGAAGGGCCAGACTGCCCTCTATGTGGCTGTGGTCAATGGGCATCTCGAGTGTGCCAAGATCCTCCTGGAAGCTGGGGCTGACCCCAATGGCAGCCGGCACCACCGCAGCACCCCTGTCTACCATGCAGCGCGCGTGGGCCGGGCAGACATCCTCCATGAGCTGATCAGGTGAGAATATAGAATCATAGACTGGTTTGGGTTGGAAGGATCGTTTAAAAGGCATCTAGTCCAACCCCCCCTGCAGGGAGCAGGGACATCTGCAACTAGACCTCAGAGCCCTGCCCAATCTCACCTAGCAGGTTTCCAGAGATGGGGCATCAATCACCTCTCTGGACAACCTGGGCCAGGGTCTCACCACCCCCAGTGTAAAAAAATTCTTCCTTCTGTGTGGCCTAAATCTCTCCTCTTAGTTATTTGGGGATCCTTAGGTGGATCCCCCAGTGAACTGAAAATCATTTAGCAACATGTCTCCTTTGCTTAGCTCTGCTGCTCTGACCATCTTCTATCCTTGAGAGATGCTTGTAACTGGCACTGGCTGTCCTCAGCTGCTTGATGTTTGCCCATCACTAGGACACCCTTCGTGGCATTTGATTCAGTGTGCCCTTGTCAGCTTTGTCAAAGGGGTGGCTTTTCTGGGGCCAGGAATGATGGCCATTGTTGTGGGGTGATGAACAGCAACTTTAGCTGAGTGGTGGGTGACTGGTGACCTCATATCCCTCAGGAAGCTTCCTCTGCAGCACCATCAGAAAGTGCTCTCAAGGTCTAGCAGTAGGCTGTGAGGAGACTTGAGTCGTCTCCTCTGTGGTGTACTGTGACACCTCCTTTTTTCTAAATAAGAAGCTTTTTGTATAAGGGACCATGCTGGACACACGCATGGGCCATTCACACCAAATGATAAGGGGAAAATACAGGTTGTAGAAAGAAATAGTAAAAGAGAAGAATGTATATTTGGATTTGTACAGAAATGCTCACCAAGGAATACATTCAGTGACTGCAAGTGCTAGAAAATAACAACCAGAAGGATTTGAAGAGAAAAATGTCAAAATACTTGGAGATTTTCTCCTTCCCTTCTTGCTCATGGGGAAGTTGTTTTCCATACCAGTGCAGCTCCGAGGAAACTGTCAAGTAGAAAGAATGGGAGACGGTCGCCACTTCTTGCTCATTTCTCAGCAAGCTGAGTGGAGGATGTTCCCATTGCCACGTGTGTGTTGGTGCAGGGTTGAGCTCACACACTGCTTTCCCCGAGAATCATCTCCCCTGATAGATCTGCTCAGGCAGGGTGAAATGTAGTGAGTGGTATTTCAGCAGCACATGGAGAGCTGATGCGTTGAGCTACACATCTACTTCTCGGGATACCTTGCCAGCAATATTTAAAAGCAAGATTTTGAAAAACTTTACAGGATAAAAATTGAACTGGAGTTTGTCCAGTATCTTTTTATTAGCCAATGTCTCTCCCAAGGCTTCTAAGCTAATACCAAATTGTCAGATTGCCCAAAATTTTAAGTATCTTGGAGTAAGGACTTTACAGATCTTTTCAGAGTTGCTTTACTTTAAAACACCATCTTGGGTTACAAAGCTCACTCTGAGATTTTTAAAATGTTGATTGAAAGGATGTGGCAGGGGAAATGCAATGAGGAAGACACCTGTGCTGAGATACAAGGAGATATTCAGCTTGAGAGAGCCTTGGTGTCCTGAAGAGAAAGCCCAGCCCAGTCAGGCTTGCTGTAGGTGTCTAAACATCACCTAATTCAGGGATGTTTTTTTTAATCATATGGCAGCACCATTAGGATTCCCTAATGGATTCCCTAATTCCAGCAACAGCTGAACCAAGCAATAGGTGAAATTGCATCCATTGATAGTAAATCACTCAGAGCTCAAGAATGGAGATCCATTTAATAAAAATGTTGGAGGGAATCTTGATGGTTGTACTGTGAGGTTTCTTTCCTTGCGGTTTGTGATGTGATCATGCTGCGAAGGGATCAGGCTGTTGCTTTGTAGCTGCGGAGTAACTGAGGGCTGACCCAGAGCATAAAGGATGAGAGGATCCTGTGGCCACACTAAAACAGAGAAACCACACAGCGCCAGGGCTCACTGTGATGCAAAGACATGACAGCAGCTAAAAGCACTGCTCAGTGGACATCAACATCAGCATGAAATGGAGGCAGCACCCACAAGCGCACTTCCTTTTGGTAAGTGCAGATGACACTAAATTGTGAACCAGCAGAAAATAGGGCTTTGGTTCTTTTAACTTTTTTTTTGTAGGAATTTTTTTTTGTTGCTCCTTTGGGAGCAGGGTTTTGTCATGTATATTTCACTGTTGAGTGCAGATTTCTGTTTCCATTTCCCTGCTGTTCGTGACAGTCAGATCGATTACTGGTATTGCTTTTTGGCCTCTTTTATCCTGGTGGGGAAGTTATTTCACTGCATCTCTTCAAGTGAGTCATTTGGAAACATCCCTGCTCCCCAGCTGGCTCATGAGTGTCCAGCATTATGTGGTGCTGCCTCAGGGCTGAGCCGTCCATTATGCCAAGGCTGTGCTTGGCACATCCTTCAGGAGGGCAAGGAAGGATGTTCCTCAGCTGCACCTCCTTTTGACAATGCCTGGGCTTTGCTTCTTGAAGATCAGTCTGTGCTGGATTTGTCATCTCCACTGATGGTAGGTATGTGTGGTTATTGGGTTGTGGGCCCTGGAGGGTGCATACCCTCTGTGTGTCCTTCAGCCTCATCCCCCTGCCATTTTGTCCCTCTGGCCTGCAGTCAGAGTGTTTCTAAACCTCCACTCTTCTTCCTTTCTCTGACCCAGATATGGAGCAGACGTGGATGTGAATCACCACCTCCCTTCCCGGGCTCCCAGCCTCTCCCTGCGGCCCCTCACCACGCTTGTGGTCTGCCCGCTCTACATCAGCGCCGCCTACCACAACCTCCAGTGCTTCCGGCTGCTGCTCCAGGCTGGAGCCAACCCCGATTTCAACTGCTGTGGACCCATCAACATCCAAGGCTTCTCCCGGGGCTCCCCGGTATGTGTGATGGACGCTGTTCTGCGGCATGGCTGTGAAGCAGCGTTTGTCCACCTCTTGATTGACTTTGGAGCCAACCTGAACCTGGTGAAAGTGGAGGCCTTGGGAGTTGAATCCACAGGAAGGGTCAAAGTCAACCCTGAGGCTCTGCAGGTGTTCAAAGAAGCAAGAGGTGAGCGGCTTTGACTTTGTGAAGTGGTGCTGGTTTTATTTAGCTCCAGATTCAGGAGAACTCTTTGGAGAGTTTATTTATTTTTTCCTTAGGAGCTGTTAAGGGGGTAGGGTGGGTGTTACCGTCCTCTTTTGGAGCTCAAGTGCTTGTCGGCCAAGTGCAAAATTATCATGTAAACAGGATATACCTAACTAGGAGGTGCAAAGCAAGTTCAACACGCACAGAGAAAAGATAACCAGGATTTAACAAGCTGTCAAATTAATCATTAATGACTTCATCACTCCTAATATGGCTCCCAAATTGCTGGTTGCTGGCCAGGCTGACATCAAGCAGAAGAGGATTGTTGGGCTGGCCTCTGTGGCCACCTGGCACAGGTTCTCAGTGTTGCTGAACTGTTGCCTACCTGTGGCTCTGTTAGCACCAAAGACTCAACCCCGTGACTTCCCTGTAAGTCTCCAGCTGTTTTTTCTCCTCCTGCATTTTGTCCATTCACACAGTGTCTTCCCTCTTAAGCCCTACAGCCACCAGCAGCTCAACCTCTGTCTGTAAATTCACCTTTTTTACCTTTCTCCTAGCTCTTTTCTCTTGCCAAACCATGTCCTTAGCAGCCTGAGGCAAGGTTTAGGCAATGGGGTTCTGTCAGAGCCAAGCTGTTGGTCCGTGGACCACAGGCACAGCCAGTGAGATCCAGTTCTCCAAAGCCATGCAGATGTGCCCTCACTGTTCTTGAGTGCCCCTGTGCTCTGCACAGGTAGGGACCCAAGAGGTGGTTTATCTGGACAGGCTACCCGGGAAGTAAAGACACAAATGGTGGTAGCAAGTGGCAGGAGGAAGCTCAGATGGTGGTGGAAAAAGGTGGGGAAGAAGCTGGCTTTTTGAATTTAGCATCCTCTGGGAGACAAATTAGTTACAGAAGTAGTAAACCAGAGCCTCAGACCTGAACATGCCTTAATTTACCTGCTATTTCTTTTTATAACAAAAACGACATCAGTACAACACACACCCGTGTTCCAGCAAGGGCAGCACCTTGTAAAAAACCCAGGCTGAGCTGGTGAAGGCCAGGGCTTTGCACCAGGGTTGGAAGTGGGGTTTCCCACTCCAGCCAGGGCTTTGCATCAGGGTCAGAAGTAGGGTTTCCCTCTCCAACTCCAGAGAAGTTTGAAAGGGATTCAGAATGTGGGATACAGCCCCCAGCCCCCATCCAGAAGTTACTCGGCTTTGCACGTGCCTGGTTTTTAAACTGCCCGGACTTGCGCTGAGAAGAGATGCACAGGTGGTTTCCATTAAGCCTGAGTTTAAGAGGTAAATGGGATTCCTCAGACAGAGCATATGCGATAATGGAGTGGTGCCATGAAGGTCCAGTTCCTGAATCAACATGGACACCAACATCCTCCTGTACCCATGTTGGAAGAGCTCTCCATGAACTCAAAAGAAGCCCTCAAAAGAAAGTTGGGTTAAGTCCTGAGGTCAATGCTCTTGTTTCCCAGAGGGTGGTTTAGAGCAAAAATAAAGTCATCCTAATTTAAAAATGATCCAAATAGTACAAAGTCTGTCACAGCCTCCCCTGGTGCGGTGGATTTGACAGCAATCTCTTGAACCCTCTCGTGCAGGGACAGGCTCCATGGTCACAACCCCATGTGGTCTCCAGATCGCCCTTCCAAGCTGCCTGTATGGCAACAGTTGTTGCACTGAACCTTTTGGCCAAAAGTTCAGCCTGCTCCTCGGGAGGTTTGTGTGCACTCAGCTCTCCTGTGCTGCCTTTGCATTGCTGTGCGGCACGAGGCCTCAGTGTTTGGAAGGGGTAAATGGCTCCTCCTCAGCTGTCAGCCAAAGCTCAGCACAATTTACATGCTGTTATCCCCGTTCCCTTAGGGACATGGTTTATCAGCGGACATGTAGAGTAGGGTTGATGGTTGGACCTGATGAACTTTTAAGATCGTTTCCAACCTGGATGATTCGATGATTCTCTTCATCTCTCTGTCCCTCAATCATTTTACTCTGCTTTCTTCATTGTAGGCTGCACCCGGAGCCTCTTGTCTCTCTGCCGCATAGCTGTGCGAAGAATACTTGGCAAATCTCGCCTGGATCTGATCCATATCCTTCCAGTCCCAGACCCCATTAAACAATTTTTACTTCACGAACACAGCTAAAGGGCAACTGGCTGCTTTCCGAGACAGACTGATTTGGTAAATGAGTGCACTGATAAAGCTGGGTGCTGATCCTAACCCTTCCCCTACAGTGAAACAACTGTATTGCTCATGGAATGCACATAATTCCCTGCCCCTGTGATTTTTCCTTTGAAATTTAGGGTGCGGTGGATTTATGTGTATTCTTAAACTGACGGTTATTTAACTGGTCATCTTCTGTTTGTATCTGGTTGGGCAATGGGGCCAATAAACGTGTGTGGATGTTAGAGGAGCAAATGCAGCGTATCTTATAGCTGTTAGCATATGTATGTCTGTTATCACAGAATGTTTGGGGTTGGAAGAGACCTTGAAGGATCATCTAGTCCAACCCCCCTGCCAGAGCAGGATCACCTAGATCAGGTCACACAAGAATGTGTCCAGGTGGGTTTTGAATGTCTCCAGTGAAGGAGACTCCACAACCTCCCTGGGCAGCCTGTTCCAGCGTTCAGTCACCCTCACTGTGAATAAGTTTACATGGAACCTCTGATGTTCCAGCTTGCACCCGTTGCCCCTTGTCCTATCATTCGATGTCACTGAGAAGAGCCTGGTTCCATCCTCCTGACACTCACCTTTTACATATTTATAAACATGAATGAGGTCACCCCTCAGGCTTCTCTTCTCCAAGCTGAAGAGACCCAGATCTACCTCTGTTATTGTTCCATGTTACATGCACCTTGGGTCTCAGTGGCCATTCTGTGGAGAAAGTATGTGCACTTAAGCCTTTCCTCTTCTTGTAGTGTACGAGGGAGTCTCTCTTCACCTTGGTGACAGTTTTCCAACAGCGGTGTTCTCTTTCTGCCGTCAGGACCTGGCCTTTCTCTTCCGTATGAAGTTTGTGATTGCTGGTGTAAAAGTGAGTGTATTTTCTTCTGTCTTCTTCCGGTGTGAAATGCATCGAGTTTCCTGTCCAGTGCTGCGGCCTTACTTGGAAAATTATATCCACGTCTCTACATGCTGCAAGGTAGCTGCTGACTTGGCTTTTTTTGTGCAGAGGCCCCATCGCACAGATGGGAGAGTAGCAGAATATATAATCCTACCCTGTCCTAGTTGTTTCTACAGAGCACCAGATCTGCTGCGGCAGCTTGGCTCTCCCTCCAGTGCCGTGATGGACGAGGCAGGGGCTGGCCAGGGCTTCTTCCGACTGCCTGGGATTGGGTCAAGTCTCATGACCACTGCCACAGCATAAATGAGAAGATGAAAAGGTACTTTCACCTCTGGATAACTACGCAACCTGTTGTGGGGATGTGATCCCTGCGGTTTGGTCGCCACTGTGGTGGCTGGATAAGGACTACAATGCTCAGGTGATGCCAGCACATGAACCTGAAAGATTTCTAGGGCATGTTTTGGAAAAGCAATGGCTAAAATGAATATTCTGCTAACTATAAAATGGATTTGAGTATTTGAGAGTGACCATGAGCAACAGTAGAGGGGTTACTAAATTAAACTGTTGTGTTGCTGTGCTGGATAGTAATTGGTGCAGTGCCTGTGAATATATCTGTGTGATTATGAAGAAAAAGACACCAAAATACTCTCTAGACTGCCTGTGCACAATATTGCAGAGAGGATAATGTTATTGAAGGCTCAGTAAAGTAGATGACAATGAACAGCCCATAGAATCGTAGTATAATTTTAGTTGGAAGAGACCTTTAAGATCTAAGTCCAACCATTAACCCAGCACTACAGGGTCTCCACTAAACCACATCCCTCAGCTTTTCAATCCCTCCAGGGATGGGGACTCCACCACTGCCCTGGGCAGCCTGGGACAGGCCTGTACAACCCTTTTGGGAAGACATCTTTCCTTATGTCCAACATAAACATCCCATGGCACAACTTGGGGATGCTTCCTCTTGTCCTACCACTTGTACCTTGAGATAAGAGACAAACCACTATCTGGCTCCAACCTCCTTTCAGGGAGTTGTTGAGGGCAAGAAGGTCTTCCCTGAACCTTTTCTCCAGGCTGAACAACCCCAGGTCCCTCAGCTGCTCCTCACAAGACTTGTGCTCTAGACCCTTCCCCAGCTTTGTTGCCCTTCTCTGGATGTGCTCCAGCCCCTCAATGTCCTTGGAATGAGAGGCACAAAACACCCCAGTGTTTGGGGTGCAGCCTCACCAGTGCTGAGTAAACTTCCCGGAGCAGAAGTTCCTACCTATCTTTTACACCATATTCCATGGTGGCAGTATGACTAGACAAAACCCTCCCTCCTCCACTTAAGAGGTCTTTTTGTTTGAATACTATTTTTACCAGCATTGTGTAAAAAGGAAGAGACAGGTATTTTTATCTTCTTTTGAAGAGTTAGGAGGTTATCTTCTAAATGTGGTGCTGCATCCAGCAGGCTGGGCACCTTTGATTTCCAGCGGCTCTACATTGCTCCATGTCACAAGCTCACAGAAGAGTGTCATTGTCCAGTGGGTTAACAGCCTTTCATCAGGATCTCAGGGTCAGATGTCTCCTTAAAGAGTCACTGTATAGGAAACATTTTCAAATTGCAGCTTCAGAAGGACAGAGATGCTGGTGCCTCAGGATCATGGGTAAAATCTCAGGGGATAATTGGTACTTGGTTTTACAGAATCACAGAATGGTCACAGAATGGGAGGTGTTGGAAGGGACCTCTGGATATCATCTCATTCAACCCCCCTGCTCCAGCAGGGTCGCCCAGAGCAGGGTGCCCAGAATTTCATCGTTCAGGCAGGTTTGGAATCTCTCCAGAGGAGGAGACTCCACATCTCTGGGCAGCCTGGTCCAGACTCTGGGAGCTTCACAGGAAATAATTCTTTCCTTCTGTTTGGATAGAACCTCCTGGTTTTCCAATTTGTGCCCACTGCCCCTTGTCCTGTCTCTAGGCAACAGTGACAAGAGTCTGGCCCCATCATCTTGACCCCTGCCCTCTAGCTATTGATGAGCACTGAGAAGATCCCCTCTCAGTCTTCTCCAGGCTAAACAGCCCCAGGTCTCTCAGCCTTTCCTAAGCACAGAGATGCTCCAGTCCCTTCAGCACCTTTGTAGTCTCCTCTAGATTGTCTCTGATATTTCCCTGTGTCTATTGAACTGGAGAACCCAGAACTGGACACAGTACTTCAGATGTGGCCTTAACAGAGCAGAGCAGAGTGGGGAGAGAGACACCCTCAACCTGCTGGCCACACTCGTCTTCATGCACCCCAGGGTACTTTTACTTTACTGATTCAGCTTCTTTCTAGTCCCTGTTGATGTTTTGGACAATTTAATTTTTTTTTGCCAGATGTTTTTTCTGTGGTTATGCAGTTGGGAGTTTATTTATTGTATGGTATTAGTGCCTAGGGAGCTGTTGTTGAGAGCAAGGCAAGGCCAGCAAGACAAGTCTCTCTTCTCCTTGACCTGCTGCATTAACATAGATGTGGGATTGTTTAAGCTACTTTGTGTTTTGGTTTTGAACGCCACTGTCTGACAGCCCTGCCTCTATAGGAGCAGATCCTCAAGGCTGCCCCATGGACTTCCCTTGTAGGTCTTGACACTAGTTACCAAATGTTCTTTTTCCAGGGTATAAATGAACATAAAATCACAGTTCATTTTTCAGTCCTTCCACTATGGGGTATGTTTAGAGTGGGGTTTGATAAGCCATGATGGACTTTCTTGTATGTTTTATTACCTGCTGAAGAACACATGCCTCTCTGAGATGATTTCAGAGAAGGGGGAAGAGCAGGAAAAACACAGCCTTTGATTGTTTCCTGTTATTTGTATTCCGTGACCAGGCCTGGAAGGTCCTGCTGGTCCCTTACATTGCTATACTCACTGATTTTAGGATAAGGTGGCAAAATTTGCACTGCTGAGAACTGCAGTGGTTACATGCTGTGCTCAGCTACCAAAGCAACTTTCAAAACCCTCGTCAGATAAGATACAATGGCAAGGCTGTGTTGCTGTTGGCGTGCTCACAAGGTGAGAAGGCACCAGTTTTGTGTTGTTTCCTTTCCAGGCTTGCAGATGGTTTAGGTTTTCACCATGCTGGGGGCCAGGGCAGCCCACAAGCGTGTTGCCTGAGAGTTGTGGGCTTGCTTTATAGAAGTGTTAACATGCCTGAAAGATGGAGACAGGTTGTAAAGCCTCTTGTCACCTTGCTGGTGGAACCATAATGTTTTGCAGGAGCATGGTCTGAACATGTTCTCTAGCTCCAGTGTCTAGAGGTAGAAAATGAAGGAGGTTGTCTTGAGAAAATGCTGTGGCAGTAGCTTCTTTAGGTCGGTTTTTCCCCCCCTTGATTTTTCCTTGTTCATATGGTTTTACAAACTGGTCACCCATTAATGCCCTTTAGGTGAAGGTGGTGGGATGGATGTGGAAGGCAGATGCTCCTCTGGGGAGAGCTGTCTCCATCGGGGTCTACGCCACAGGCATGGTGGGAATGATGGAGGGTGGCCCAAAGAAATTTAGAGAACTTGTTAACTCAGTGACTGATGTAACACAAGTATATGGTTAAAACTAAGCCCTTGCAGATGACCTGTTTTAATAACAGATACTTCAGTAGTTGGCTTGGTGACTGTTGTGCCCTTGCCTGACACTTGTCCTACAATGTGCTTATGGATGGCTAGCCAGTGCCACCCTGACCAATCTGGCTGACTATGCTGCCTCCCAGAGCTGTAACTCCTGTGTGAATCAAACTGTGGAGAACACCCTCTTCCCATGCACAGTGTTCATGCCTGGTACTGGATACCATTCCTCTGTAGGTCCCACTGGTAGGCTAAAGCCATACTGGGGGTGGGGACTTTGGCCTCTGTGTATGGGTTGTTCCTTTGACCTCAAGCTTCAAGGACTACACGAGTATTCAACCAGTGTGGAATCCAAAAGATTCTCTTGACCACGGATATCTCTAGCCCCTGAGCCACGGGTCAAAGGATGATTCTCCCAGCCCAACAGCAAACAAGCTTGAAGTTCATCAGTTACTTGGACATTTGCAGAATCAAGGCTTTGAAGTGCAGGAGATGTTTTGCTTGGGCTACCCATCCAACTCCCATCTTAACTGCGGGACAGTGCCTCCTGCAAAGGTCTGTCTTTAAATCTGGATGGTCTTTCTTTTCACTTGAGGTTCTGAAGGAAGTCCAGCTCAGGGGGATATCTCCCATAATTTTTAGACATAAATGCAAAGAGTACTGTTGGAAGTCCCTGTGTACATTGGTTGCTGAGGCTACATAAACCCAGCTTTGACCCAGTGAAGTGGTTTAATATGCAAGCTTAGAAGATCTGGAATTTTCATGTTACAAAGATAATGAATCTCAAAATAGATTCATGATATTCATAGTCCTTGGTGTCCTGTCCTGTAGGGCCAAAACTTGTGTCCTCTGGCTGTCCCTGTCCTTTCCAACCCAAGAAACAACTGTCTTCCAATAAGAAGTCTTGAGTCTTAAGTACATATTACATAACTTCACGCTTTTGCCTTAACTCAGACTTCTCTGTTTCCTCCTATGTAGCAAAGCATTCTCTTTTGTGAAGATGCTATTTCCAATGTTGTTGGTGGAGCACACCCAGATAACATGAGTACAAACGAGTATTATGAAGTAATGGGTGGGAAATGAAATGTTTCTGCAGTGTACAATCATAAAATGGTGTGGGTTGGAAGGGACCTTAAAGATTATCTAGTTCAAACCCACCTGATGTGGGCAGAGACACATCCCACTAGACCAGGTTGCTCAAAGAAGCCCCATCCAACCTGCTCTTAAACACATCCAGTGATGGAGCATCCGCAGCTTCCCTGGGCAACCTGTGACAGTGTCTCCCCACCCTCAAAGTGAAGACTGTCCCCATTTCTAATCTAAATCTCCCCTCTTCCAGTCTGAAGCCATTACCCCTCATCCTATTACTACAAGCCCTTGTAAAAATCCACTCCCCAAGATTCTTGTAGGTCCCCTTCAGATACTGGAAGGCCACAGTGAGGTCTTCTTGGAGCCTTCTCCAGGCTGAACAACCCCAACTCGCTCAGCCTGTCCTCACAGTGGAGGGGGTTCCAGCCCTCAGATCTTCTTCATGGCCTTCCTCTGGACAGGCTACAGTAGGTCCATGTTATTCTTTGTGCTGTGATTTCCAGAGCTGCATATCCCCATGTATTGTGGAATGTCTCCTATATTTGGGTAGAATATATAAAGCGTGCCCTGTGTGGCCTTGCTGTAAGCTCGAGTGGAGTGGGGTAACAATCTACTGTAAAGTGGTTAAAGAACCAAAACAGATCTGGAACAAACAAAGCAGATCCAAAGCAGGCTTTTTGATGTGTGCTTTCTTCTTGCCTTTGTTGCTAGGGGGGATTTCTAGAGCATGAAATGCAGGTCTCTGATACCCAAATAAAATTCCCTGCTCTTTGGGAATTTTGCAAAATGCAGAGTACCAGCAGTTGGCCTGAAGTGGTTTGTTTTTTTTTCTTTTTCCCTATACCCAAAATCAAGTAAAGCACTCTTCACACCAAAACTGGGCTTTAAGGTACAGCATCGTTTTAGACCTTCCTGTTTCAGTGAAGAGAGCAGCATAAGAATCTGCCCAGGACAGAAGCGAGGTGACAGAATCCCACTTCAAGAAGAGCTCATCAGTGGTCTGTTGCTTTTCCCAGTGTGAAATGATTGTGCGCAGCAGCAAGATTGGATCTGAGAGGAGATAGGAGGTTATCTGTGGGGGGCCTGGATCCACTCATAGCTGAATAAAGATGTTCCAGCGTAAGAGCACGGCTCTCTGCTTCGTTATTTGCTTTGTCATGGGAAGGAGGAGTAGACCTCCATAAAGCGAGGAGAGACTGGATTTGCAAAAGCCCGAATCATCCTCTTCATGATTTGTAGCCACTGGAGGGGGCCGGAGAACCGTGCTGCCTGGGTTGCCGGCAAGCAGGCAAAGCCTGGGCATTGGTTTCCACTGCCCATTCCTGCCTCTTCACCTCCTGCAGGAGGGATATGGCAGACACATCAAAATGTCAACCATTGTCAATGTGCAGAGGAGGCCCCTCTCTGGAGTCTCTCTCCCCCCTCAAATTGGTATCGGCACAGGCTGGGGGATGAATGGATTGTGAGGAGCCCTACAGAGAAAGACTTGGGGGTGCAGGGGGATGAAAATCTGGACACGAGCTGGCACCGTGAGCTCACCACCCAGAAGCCAATCACGTCCTAGGCTGCACCCCTAGCAGCATGGGCAGCAGGTCAAGGGAGGGGATTCTGCCCCTCTGCTCTGGTGAGACCTCCCCTGCAGTGCTGGGTCCAGCTCTGGAGTCCTCAGCACAGGAGAGACAGGGACCTGTTGGAGTGGGGCCAGAGGAGGGCACAGCAATGACCTGAGGGCTGGAACCCCTCTGCTGGGAGGCCAGGCTGAGAGAGTTGGGGTTGTTCAGCCTGGAGAAGAGAAGGCTCTGGGGAGACCTTCTTGTGGGCCTTCAGTACTTCAAGGAGCCAATCAGAAAGACAGACTTCTGAGCAAGGCCTGTTGTGACAAGACAAGGGGATGATGATCTAATATTTAAGGAAGAAATTGTTGATGCTGAGGGTGGTGAAACCCTGTTCCAGGTTGCCTAGAGAGATGACCGATGCCCCATCTCTGGAAACATTCCAGGTAAGGTTGGATGGGGCTCTGAGCAACCTGCTCTAGTTACAGATGTCCCTTGTCACTGCAGGGGGATTGGACTAGATGAGCTTTAAAGGTCCCTGCCAACCCAAAGCACTCTATGATTCTATGGTTCCTTTATTCAAATCCTCTTTCACAGGCTCCCCCATCCTCTCAGCAGTGATGACCTGACCTTTCCTCATGGTGCTGTGGCAGCCTGTGGCAGTGCTAGGTGGTTGCTGTAACACACTGCTGCTTATTGCAGCCCAAAGCTCTTTGCTTTCCACCTGGTCCTTCGAAACAGGCTGAAGAGTCTTTTCAGAACTCTCATTTCTTCTCCTACTTTTTTCTACCTACCTCTGGAAATTCATCTCCACAGGTTATCCTGTCATGAAAGTACTCTGAAGTTGGTGTAATTCCTTAGAATATTTTTATCTTTTTCTAGTGTTTTCATTGGGTTAATATGAGCTTAAGCTTCAAGCACTTCTGAATGGTTGCTCTGCTCTTCCTAGTTCAGGCTCTGTCTGCAACACCAGGACAATTTGCCTTCTTTAGCTCAGGTGGTAGAATGAGCATTTTGGGTACTGAGGGTTTAGTCCCTGTCACTATCTCTAGTCAAGAGCATGGTCTTTTTTTACAATTCCTGCTGGTTTTGCTTTGAGGATATTTGTCCAAGCTGGTGCCAGCATTTCCTCTAAAGGCAAAAAGAGAGTTTCTCCTTAATTGGAAGAAAACGATCAAATGGTTTGGAATTACGCTGATTAAAACCACAGCAAAAACAAGCCCTAATTTTAAATTCTAACATCTCCAGCCTCAATATTCCTCTGTCTCAAAAGTGGCTTCTTTCTGCCTCCCAGTGGTTCTCCCCCCAGGCTTCTGCAGACACTCCAACTCAGTACTTGTAACCTTACTGGGTGGTGGGTCAGCTATAACATCTCCATGCTTCAGCTTAGAAGGAACAGGTTTATCATCAGTGGGGACAGACCTATGTGTCTGAGCTGGACAAGACACTAAATGTGGAATTGTTTAAAGGGCTGCTAGACTCCAGCTGTGGTTTTACATGTTCTTAACCCCTCCCCTCTCTCTGGAGTAGACCGGCTGGGGTTTCTGGTCACCTCACCGAGTTTCATGTGTGACTGGGGAGAAGACCTCATGGGTGAGTCTTTCTTTGGTTTATATGCAACAGCAATTATATTGCAATGCAACAGCACTGCAACATTTCCCTCATTATTCACATTCATTAATCTTCTCTGGAGATCAGGTGTGGGGTTCCCTTTCTTGTGGCTGCAAGGAGAAGATGAGATTTTGTGTTGCACTGTGTGATGCACAAATACTTGCTCTGGGATATGAGAACTGACTAAGGCTGAAGTAAATCTCAGGGAGTCTTGAGGCGTTTCCTCTAGCACACATTAATTCCACTCCCCCAGCCACTGCTGGGGAAGCTTCTACTTCTGAAACTTCTGTTTTGCTCCCTATCAGCTCCTTCATGATTGTCTTCAAGCACAAATAAGCTATCTGTCCCCTGCAAGTTGTAATTCAGAAGAAAAATAAAATCATAGAATCATTTTGGTTGGAAGAGACCTTTAAGATCATCAAGTCCGACCATTAACCCAGGTCACCACTAAACCATGTCCCTCAGCACCACATCTACATAGCTTTAAAATCTCTCTGAGGATGGGGACTCCACCACTGCCCTGGACAGCCAGAGAGATGCCTTGAAAACCCTTTCAGGGAAGACCTCCCCTGGTGCAACATGAGACCATTTCCCCTTTTCCTGGCTGAACAACCCCAGGTCCCTCAGCCTTTCCTCGTGAGACTTGTGCTCTAGACCCTTCACCAACTTCATTGCCCTTCTCCGGATGTAATTCAGCCCCTCAATGTCCTTCTTGGAGAGAGGGGCCCAAAGCTGTACTGAGGTCCATGACTCCCCTATGGTATGCCTGAGAGACAGGGCAGCAGACATGGGGTACCTGGCTCTTGCACGCACACCAGACTTGCACAGGGAGATTGCAGCCATCAAGGCCATGGTTGTGCTGTGGAGCTTATTAATCTGTCTCCAGGTACACACATTGCCCACTGCTTTCTTCTCCCCCCCAGCTCATGTGTATGAGCCTGATTTACACTGCTCTGTGTACTTTTTTTCACTTTTTTTTTCTTGTTTATACTTTGGAGACAAATCTGCGTTTGTTTACTGGAAAGTATGCTTTATTTTCCCATCATTGAGCATCTGGTGTTTGTAAAATGCACAACGAATCTTTCCAACAGAAAATCAGCCAGCCTGAGTGTGCCTGGCCAGAAGTTCACGTGTGCCATGATCCTTATCCTAAAAAGGTACTAAAACATCCAAACCCAGATAGTGTCAGCCAAACATGCTGCACGGTGGTGAAAAGCTACAGGTGAGATGCTGGAAATTTACTTATTCAATCAAAAGGAAAGGCTCTGCAGGTGTTGTCTATCTAGACATTAGTAAAGCCTTTGACACCATTTCCCACAGCATTCTTGTGGAGAAACTGTCTGCTCATGGCTTGGATGGGCCAATGCTTCTCTGAGTAAAAAACTGTCTGGATGTCCGGGCCCAGAGTGTGGTGGTAAATGAAGATAAATCCAGTTGGTGGTTGGTCGCAAGTGGTGTTCCCCAGGGCACATTACCGAGGCCAGTTCTATTTAATGTCTTTAACAATGATCTGGATGAGAGGATCGAGGGCACGCTGAGCAAGTTTGCAGATGACACAAACTTTGTCAGGTGTCAATTTGCTTGAGCTGATGTAGGCTCTACAGAGGTACCTGGACAGTCTAGAATGATGGACTGAGTGGGATGAGGTTCACAAAGGCCAAGTGCCAGATGCTGCACTTGGGTCACAACAACCCCTTGCAATGCTCCAGGCTTGGGGCAGAGTGGCTGGGAACTGCACAGTGGAAAAGAACCAGGGGGGGTTGCTTGATT
>VWZY01003450.1:304003-349294 GCA_013399075.1 Chloroceryle aenea
GATGCTGCACTTGGGTCACAACAACCCCTTGCAATGCTCCAGGCTTGGGGCAGAGTGGCTGGAAACTGCACAGTGGAAAAGAACCAGGAGGGGTTGCTTGACAGCCGGATGAAGATGAGCCAGATGTGGCAAAATCCATCTTCAGCCAAGAAGGCCAACAGCATCCTGACTTGTATTAGCATTAGTGTGGCCAGGAGGACTAGGGCAGGGATTGTCTCCCTGGACTCAGCACTGGGGAGGCTGCATCTAAAATCCTGGGTTCAGTTTTGGGCCCCTCACTCCAAGAAGGACATCGAGGAGCTGGAGCATGTCCAGAGAAGGGCAATGAAGCTGGTGAAGGCTCTAGAGCCCAAGTCCTGTGAGGAGCAGCTGAGGGACCTGTGGTTGTTTAGTCTGGACAAAGGGAGGCTCAGGGAAGACCTTCTCCATCTGAACATTTCCCAGAAAGGAGGTTGGTGCCGGGTAGGGTTGGTTTCTTCTCCCAAGGAACGAGCAATAGGACAAGAGGAAATAGCCTAAAATTGCACCAGGAGAGGTTTAGGTTGGACATGAGGGACGATTTCTTCCCTGAAAGGGTTTTCAAGGCCTGACCCAGGCTTCCTAGGGCAGTGGTGGGTTCCCCATCCTTGGAGGGATTTCAAAGCTGTGTAGATGTGCTGAAGGCCATGATTTAGCAGTGCTTTGGTGGTGCTGGGTTAATGGTTGGACTTGAACTTAAAAGTTTCTTCCAACCAAAATAATTCTATGATTCTATGATAGGCATGTTTAGCAAAGGCTGTGAGTTACCACAAGGCTCAACTAAGACTTTGCCTAAAAGCTTTGTGCAAGAAAGAAGCAGTAGCTGATGGTCCATACCTGTGAGCCTTAGGAACAAGCATCTCTAAATATTTTCATAGGATGCTTCTGCTGCTAGGAAGTCAAAGAGAAAAATCAAGCCAAGATGGGTAAGACGGAGTAGGACAACTGTTGTCATTGATTAATAGCATCAGCCCTCCCCCAGAAGGTAGCAGGATGCTGTATGATCTGTACACAGTCCACTCCCCATGGCAGAGGCTTTCTAAAAGCTTTCCAAACATACCAGGGCGAGGTGATGCTTCCAGACACAGTATTTTCTCTCATGGCATCTTTCCACAATCCACTGAAAGCTGCTAAGGGAATTTTGGAAGCTGTTTTCCAGCCATGATTCGCTTGGCCAACTCTGCACTTGCCTTTAATTTTAATAATTTGGCGACATCCATTTATTTAATGTTTTGCAATGCAAGGTCTGCATTTGCTCAGGGAAAATGAGAGTTGAAGGATGGTAAAATGCCTTCATAAATTGCAAGTTAAATTAAGAAATTTGTGCTTTTAAAGCACTGAGAGCTCTTCACTCTCTGTGGTGGTGTGACTTACAGCATTGTGAGTTGTGGCACCGGTTGGAGACACGGAAGATTGAGGAGGTACAGGGCGTGGGATGGATTGTTTTGTGGGTGTTTCTGGCCTTTCTGAGGCTGCTTTTGTCTGCAGTTGGAATGTAATAGTAGATTAATCATAGAATCACCGAATGGTTTGGGTTGAAAGGGACCATTAAAGGTCATCTATTCCAATCCACTGCAGTGAGCAGGGACATCTACAACTAGAGCAGGTTGCTCAGAACCTTTCTTTATAAAGGCAACAGTTCTGAGGGAACTGGGTTATTTAGCCTGGAGAAAAGGAGGCTCAGGGAAGACCTTCTCGCCTTTGACAACTCCCTGAAAGGAGGTTGTGGGTTGGTGCTACTCTTCTCCCAAGGAACAAGCGACAGGACAAGAGGAAATAGCCTCAAGTTGCACCAGGGGAGGATTAGTTTGAATATTAGATTAATTTCTTCCCTGAAACGATTGTCTAGCCCTGGCCCAGACTGCCCAGGGCAGTGGTAGAGAGTCTATCCCTGGACTTGTTTAAAAGTCGTGTAGATGTGGTGCTGAGGAACATGGTTTAGCAGTGGACTTGGTAGAGTTAGATTTATGGTTGGACTTGATGATTGTGAAGTTCTTTTCCAATTTAAACCATTCTATGATTCTATCATAGCAGAGGTGCACCAGCTCTCTTACAATTTTTCTAGCAGTTGCTGGTTTATGTTTATCCCTTGTTTCATTCCCCACAACCACAGTTTTTACCAGTAAGTCCCAATTTTGGAAAATTTCTTCAGTCGAGCATTTTGTATTAGTATGTAAGCGGGTTCTGGAAATTTTCTCTTATATTTCATCACATCTGTTTTATTTCATGACACTGTCTGTAGCAGAGAGTCACATCATGCAATAGATGCAAGATTTTATTTAATTATTTATTTTCAAATTACTAATGGTAGTAACAGTTTGGTCTTGGTTGGGACATACACCAAATTACTTTATTTAATTATTTTATTATTTTTTTAATGTGAGCTGTTTTGCTTTGTTCCCCATTGTCCTAGGATGAGGTTCAAGATCAGGTGCTGTAGTAGGTAACAAGCATGTTCTCAGGGGTTGCTTGGACACCACCAAGATTCATGGATAAGTGCTCTGCAGAGCAGTCCAGCTCATATCACATGGTGCCATTTTGCACAGGTGACTGACAAAGCTTCTTTCATGCACTGCTGCCTGGTGGCATCTCTGAGCAGTGTTTCATTGCAGGGAAGTGCTGGGTAGGACGGAGCTGCTGGGCCATGGAAAGCCTGGCTCAGTCTTGAAATGCTACTGTCTTTGTGTCTTTGTGGCATTTCTTCTAGCACTTGGACACGTACCTCTAGATACTTCTTGTCAAGCTGAAAAGGAATCTTGATTTATAATATGTTGTAAGACTTACTGTTATTTAAAGACGTTCTAGTCCTCGCCTTCATCAAAAAAACAAATAAAGCCCCCCGTGAGTATTGCCTAGGAAAGCAAAAGTTTCTAATGACCCTAGTTCCACTTCTAATATCAGTTCCTATAATTACCAACTTCCATTAATGCAAACATCCTTAAAGCCAAAGGATCTGGACTTGGCAGTGTGAGGTTTACGGTTGGACTTGATGATCTTAAAGTTCTTTTCCAACCTAAATGATTCTGACTCTATCTGTGCCTTCACATGTACCAACTTCTCTTTCCCTGCCTGCTGCAGCATCTCCATAGCCGTCATGACGCAATACTGCAGTGTCCTGTCCAAATCACCCAAACAGAACTGCAGCCTAAAGACCATCTGTGAAATTTGAAAGCTGAGAATTATTTTTAACTCAGTAGCCTGAGACAGCGTCTCGTCCCTCTTGCTGGGAGTTGTTCTTGCTGGGTGTTCAGTGGACTTTGGGTTTGGTCCATGAACTTTTGGTTTAGTGATAACCCGGAATATTTCATGCATCGTAGACTATGAATGAATGCAACGATGTCAGCAAAACCCATTGTTCCAATGCAAACAGTGCTAGGAAGATTTACTGTTCCCATTGCTAGTGCATGAACCTTGCTCCTCTTCACTTGATGTGTGTCCCTGTGTATTAAGAGGCCAAAAGAAATGAGGGGCAGGCAAATAGGAATCCCAGAATGCAATGCTCTCCAAAGACAAAAAATAGGACTGTCAAAGGGTACTTGTACCTTCAGAGTTCCATAGCGCTGAAAGGGGCTTCGTGGTGGTTGAACTGCTCCAAGTTTGTGTTTGCTTCCCAGAGCATTTAAAAGCACAGAATCCCAGTATTGTAGGGGTTGTAAGGGACCTCTGGAGATCATCTTGTCCAAGCCCCCCTGCTCCATCAGGGTCACTCAGAGCAGATTGCTCAGGATCACAGCCAGGTGGGTTTGGAATCTCTCCAGAGGAGATTCCACGGCCTCTCTGGGCAATGTGGTCCATGCTCTGGCACCCTCACAGGAAAGAAGTCTTTCTTCCTGTTCAGATGGAACCTCCTGGGTTCCAGTTTGTGCCTGTTGGCTCTTGTCCTCTCACTGGGCACCACTGAAAAGTTTGGCCCCATCCTCTTGGCCCCTACCCTTTAGATATTGATGAGCATTGATCAGATCCCCTCTCAGTCTTTTCATCTCCAACTAAACAGCCCCAGGTCTCTCAGCCTTTCCTCTTAAGAGAGATATTCCAGTCACTGAAGCATTTTTATAGCCTCCACTGGGCTCTCTCCAGTATCAACTTGTCTTTCTAATGAATTTTCATCATTCCACTCCAAATCAGCACAGAATTTGCTGGGCAGCCTTGCCTGGATGTACTGCCACGTGGGATCCTCCTTGGGGTCCAACAGGAGTATGAACACCACCACACTCCCGTTTGGAAGAAATTACTTAATTGGCGGTGCATTCATTTCCAAGGTCAGTGAGAATGGTAAGTGTGCTGGCAAACAGGTGTCCTCTGTGAATTTGGCTCTTCTTCTGTTTCTTTTATCTGGTATGAAAAATGATTCACCCAGCTTTGAAGTACCCAGTCTTGTTAGCATGGGTCAGATGTTTAAATTTAACATTAGGATGTTATATGGGCTAATTAAATCAAGGCATCTGGCGTGCGTATCATTCTGCAGATAGCTTTCCATGGAAAACAGTTCCTATGCCATGAATGTCATTAGATTCGATTACAAATCAGATGGATCTTGTATCCTTCCAGAGATCACCTCTCCTTAAAATGAGGTTCAGGCTACTAGGTGGAGCTGGCTAAACAGTCCTGGCTGCTTGGGTGCCTCTTTGGACCCTGAGCAGCTGGCTTTTAAAGTCTACAGCCCCACTCATCCCTGCAGCATCTGCTGCTCGCAAGAGGATGCTCTTGATATTTCTGTCCAGATGCCTCTAGGTGTGTGTTGGTGCATCAGCATTTTCTTTTCAAAGTGTTTAAAGCTGCCTTTTTGCCTTCTCTGTAGACAGCAACAAGAAAAGGGAGAGAACAATGAGCTCTTGGGTGTGATGTGGCTCAGGCATGTACAGTGCTCAGGTCCCCTGAGTCAGTATGAGCCTGGGAGCTCCCAGACCCATTTTCTTAGTGACTCAGGTGTTTTTCCTTCATGTCACTTCCCCCCTCTCTGTTCAGACTTCCCCAAGTCCAAACTGGGTTGCTGTGGGCAACTGCCATGTGTGCTTTGTGTGATTCACCACCAGCAGGAATGTGTGATGCCGGGGTGCGGGAAGTCCCAGACCAGCGATTCATTTCCCTGCAACCACCGAGCGCTGACGTTGGTTTATCCCCACTGGGGGCAGGGAGAAAGGTTTTTTCATCAAACTGCCCCAAATGTTGAAGTCCCCACATGTTTCAGCTGTTACTCACATTCTCTTAAAACAGAAATAACCTCTGAAAGGGTGGTTCAGAACCTCCCTTAGTGCAAGTTGACATGGTCTATTGAAGAAGAAAAATCAACTTCTACCAGAAGATTTTAATTAGTTCAGGAATTTAAAAGTCCAGTGGAGAATTGGGCTCAGGCAAACACCGTTTTATTTCGATGTCTGGGACAGTACTGCACCTTTTGCTCTTCTATTCTGCTCCCCTTTCCACCTTCAGGTTTGACAAGGAGCTGTCAATCATGGGCCCCCCAAGCCCACAGTGCTCAGAATTATTATGGGCAGCATGTTTTCAAGAAATACTGAAAGTCCCCCTGAGCAACACAACAGCAAGGGACAGGGATGGCCCTGAGTTTTTTAGGGTCTCTGGACAGATGGGAGCCATGCAGCATTTGCTTTTTTGGGTATCTTGTGACTTGTGGGACTTTCATCAGGCTGCAATTCATCAGGAGCTGGTCTCCTCACGGTACTGCCAAGATCCAGGAGTTAATTCTTATTCCATGAGAAGGCCAGAGCTTGCATCCAGCCAGTTCCCTGGGGTACAGAGAAAGAAAGTCTCTGAGAAATAAACACAGACACAAACACCAGACTTGGCACGTGGCTTCGCAGGCAATGGGAATATCTTCTAGATTCCCAACGAGGTAATTGGATTGCAAAGAAACTTCCCTGCTCTGCCCTTTGGCTCCCGGGGAGGGTCTGTGTGCCAAAATGCTTTGTGGTCCCTTGAGCTGTGCCTGGGCTGGACCCTGCATTTCTGCCCAGTTCATCCCACCCCAGTGCTCTCCTGCACACTTGCTGGACTCCTCATCTAACCTATTCCCAGGAAGGTGCACTGAACCTCCTCCGCAGTAAATCCACCCTCTTCTCATACATTTTATCCCAATTCTTGGTGTTCCTCATGAGAAAGCTTCCTTAAATCCCCCTTACATCATCTTACACCTACTGAGGATGTCCTCTTTGCAGGGTCTTTCCCGTAACTGGGGTGGGATCCAGTCCTCACCTGCACGGACCGCTGTATGAGACAATGACTCTTTTCTCCCATGCCTTCATTTACACCTTAGGATTGCTCCACACCTTTCTTGAAATGCAGGTTCCAACCCCAGCTCTTCCCTGCATTGAATAATACGTCAGAGCCTGGATGCTTTCCCCCACAATGACATTACTCTGCAAGGTAATCATGCCAACATTTTTCAGGCATTCAGAAATCACAGGCAATACAGAAAAACCTTCACACACTTTGTCTTACTGAGCTGTTGCATTTCACCACCACTTCCTTCCTTTTGATTCCTGCAGCCTTGCAATTACTTTGCAAATTTTAAAATTCTTGCCAAATTTTTCTCCTTGATCATGTGGGAGAGGAACTTTGCTACTTACCAACCCTGAACTGCAGCATTCTAGCAGGTGGAACCCAGTGAGGCTCTGTTGTTACGTATGTTGCTACAGGCAGCATCCCTTGCATGTGGTGGGCTGGGTGGTCTGATAACAACCCCTTAGAGGAAAGCAAGAATAGCTGCTCAGTGTGGGCAGACAGATTTCAGTTTGATAGTGAGTTTATTCTGATCTTCTCCTCTGTCTCACATGAAATCATACAGGATTATTATTTCTCTGTAATTGTGTGGTTTCCCTTTAGTTTGGTATTGACAAAGCTCATTGCAAAAACCAATTCCAAGTGTAAATGGAAGCCTGTCCAAAGGCAAGCAAAATGGTTTTTTAAGTGGGAATAAAAAGGATTTAATGATGCAGAGTCTAATAAATATTCACTTTGGGAGAAAAATGGCTGCTTTGCAGCTTGGGCTGGAGACTCTTTTAAAAAAATACATCATTCACCAGAAGAGAGGGGCAGTTTATTTCTCATGAATCCTTTTTCTGGCAGGAACACTTTTCCTCAGGACCATCTCTGGTTCCTAGAAGCTCATCCATGCTTCATGCCAAGGAAGGAAAGCTACATCTGATGGTTTTTGAATTACAAATGGGAAATCCATACTATTTGGAGTAAACAGCCTGACCATTAGATGGTCTGTTTGGTTACTATTTGGTTACAAGTGCATAAGGAACTGCTCTAGTGGAAAAAAAATAGAAGCAGCAGTAACAGTCAATCATCACTTTTTTTTTTTTTCCCCTGCCTGGAAAACTTGGGAGTTTTATGACCTACGAACCACAAATTAGAATTGCAGGCAACAGATGAAGCTTCATTATAAATCCAGATAATGCCAAGGCCTGTTGGCTAATTCAAAGATGCAACTGATGAAATGTCCTTTTGGCATTTGTTGCCTGAACAGGACCTTCCCAATCGCCCAGGATCATCAGGTGGGTCCAGACCCTTTCAGAAGGACACAGCATCCCTGCTACCGCAGCCACTGCTGCTGTTCTGGGGACCACCCTTCCAGGCAAGGGTCTCCGGGGTAGGGAAAAATGAGGAAGCTGCTGCTTGCTGCTCCCAGGGTCAGCATCTGCCATCTCAGTGTGTCTTGAAGGACTCCTTCAGGATTTATCACAACTTCCATTTTCTCCTAGGAGTCCCAAACCTGTCCTGTACCTTAGGAAATCAGATGGCTTGGTCAGGCAGGAAGACCTGAGCCAGCCTGTCTTTAGAAAATTAATCTCTTGTGCTTGTTTGTCTTTCCTGATAGAAAGTTTTCTCTAATTTCTGATCCAAAGTCAGTGGGCTGTAGTTTAAGATGGTGTTCTGCTCTTCACCATGCCACGTTGCAGTGCAAGGACACAACCCTCCCCAAGTGCCTTGTGTGCAGGGGCCGGGATAAGGTCGCTGAATGGAAAAAGTGTTTCAGATGTCCTGGATTGGATTCAATTGCTCAAAGATGTTGCCACTTTAGGACTGGTGAGTTAAGCAGCCAAGTCTCCCACTGCTGCTCCAGAAGGATATGGAACCTCTGGCACATCTGCCAGTGCCACTGCCCTAAGTAACCCAGAGGAGCTCCATGCACGAAGCTCCCATGTCTAGGAAGGATTCCAAAAGGTCTGACGTTGCCTTGGATGTTTCAATGCCTAACCATGGTGTTTGTTCACAACTTGGGTGGCTTCCAACAGGAAACAGGAACAGCCTTGAGCAGTAGAGCAGTAGCTGCTCTTCCGGGAACCAAGATGATGTTAGGAAGTGCCGAACCACCATTAGATATGCCTGGGACATTGTATCTGGGAACTTGTGAGGTCTTGTTCTGATTCAGTCCAAGGCCACTATCTGAGGAGCACGGGCCACAGTTTATACTTTTGGATTTCTGCTTAGACGGGTATTTTCAGAAGTTTTTAAATGTCATGAGTGTCAGGGGCATGTAGGTTCCTAAATCACTGATGGACACCAGGAAAACCTGTCACCTCCTGAGCCTGACTATTGTCTGAGCTGGTACATTTTGTTGTTGAAGAAGGCTCTGGGAAGACATTATTGTGGCCTTCCAGTATCTGAAAGGTCCTACAAGAAACCTGGGGAGGGACTTTTTTGCAAGGGTTTGTAGTGACAGGATGAGTAATGGCTTCAAACTGTAAGAAGGGAGATTTGGATTAGAAATGAGGAAGAAGTTCTTCACTTTGAGGGTGGTGATACACTGGAACAGGTTGCCCAGGGAAGCTGTGGATGCTCCATCACTTGATGTGTTCAAGGACAGGTTAGATGGGGCTTTGAGCAACCTGGTCTAGTGGGAGGTGTCCCTGCCCATATCAGAGGGGTTAGAACTAGATGATCTTTAAGGTCTCTTCTAACCCAAACCATTCTGTGATTCAATGATTCTGTGTTTGATGTGTGGAGTCCTACTGGCTTGTCTTTGCCACTTGCGCAGAGAACTCAAGATCTTCCAGATGGGAAGAAGTACTCAGTTTATCCTTCTTAACAAAGATAAGCTTTTTCTTTTGTCCTCAGTAACCAGAGGAGACATGCAAGGCAGCATGACACCTTCTCCTAGCTGGACAGTCTGCAGAGTAGTTTTCCTTGGATATTCACAAGGATGCCCAGGGAGCATTAGAGGAAGCTTGAGACCTTGCATCCTGCCTTGGGCTTGTCAAGGCACAAGTTTTGTTGGTTGCAAGCACACTTGGACTCCTGATTTCTTCAAATCTCTTTCAGATTGAAGGCAGAATTTCAAAGCAGTGCAAGAGCCATTTCAGACCATCCCATAATCACTCTTAAAATTATGTATTTAGAAAAGAAGGAAATGTGCTTTTTTCCTTGCTCTCCGTGCCAATGACAAAGATGGAGTAGAGTTTACAGGGAAATGGATTTCATAACCATTGAGAATATTTTTTGTTTGTTTGTTTGTTCGTTTGTTTGTTTTTAATAGAGGCATTCCTGGCAACTAACCAGGATTTGAAAGACAAGTTTATGGATGAAGCCCATGGAAGGCCTATAGTCATGAGACTCTGGTTTTACTTGTTGACTGGGGAGCTAATGGGGGGGCAGTGTGTCAGTTATAGACTTTTCTCCCTTTTTTTTTCTTCCTATTAGCCATCACCATTAGCAATTGCACTCCAACAAACAAACAAACAAACAAGCACATTTAAATACCAGAGCTTTTTCTGTCCCTTCAACCATGAATAATTACAAAATAATCACCAAAGTCTGGTTTCATTCAGCAAATGTTTCCAGGTTTTGTTTTATTTTCAAATAATTCTGGGTTCCAGCAGTCCCACCCCTGCACCCCTCACTTATATATTTTTGGATGCAATTTCAGCTGGTCATGTTTACTGATGCCTGGCACAGCATGTGAGCTTCTTTAATGCATTTCATCTTTACAGCAAACCTTTTCCCTGCCTTCGTTAATAGCCTGAGCATACAACTTTGCCAAGAGTATGTGTCCCCAAACTGCAACCTGCTGCAAAAGTGGCAACATCAACTGGCAAAGTAAGTTGTCTCCCAGTTGAAGTCCAGGCAGAATCTACCCAGGCCCTGAAAAAAAAATCCTTTAGTTGGGTTAATTGCATGTGGTTTAAACCGTGTTGAAGCTCAGTTTCAAGTTCGGTGTTAGATTTATGGGCCACAGGCTTGTGTGGAGAAGGTCTTGGATGTGTGGAGGTCAATGGTCTGGGTTCACATGAGTTCAAGAAAAAAAGGCATTTTGTCATTTCAGCTTGTCTGGTTTCCTTTTCCTCCTCCCTCAAGTTTTCCTTTGTGCTTTGGTTTCACCCCAAAACAAACCCCAAGTTTGCTTAGGTTTCAGCTTAAATAGGAAAAAAACTAAATTTCACAGAATCACAGCATGGTGGATGTTGGAAGGGACCTCTAGAGATCATCCTGTCCAGCCTTCCTGCTCCAGCAGGGTCACCCAGAGCAGGGTGCCCAGGATCACATTGTCCATGTGGGTTTGGAATCCCTCCAGATGAGGAGATTCCACAACCTCTCTGGCCAGGCTCTGGTTGCTTCACAGGAAAGAGTTTTTTCCTCCTGTTCAGGTGGAACCTCCTGGGTTCCAGTTTGCACCTGTTGTCCCTTGTTCTGGGTGCCACTGAAAAGAGTCTGGCCCCTTCTAGTTGACACCCACCCTTCAGATATTTGCAAACATTAATAAGATCCCCTCTAAGTCTTCTCTTCTCCAGGCTAAACAGCCCCAGGTCTCTCAGCCTTTCCTCATAAGAGAGATGTTCCAGTCCCTTCACCATCCTTGTTGCTCTTCATTGGACTTTCTCTAGTATTTCCCTGTCTCTCTTGAACGGTGGAGCCCAGAACTGGACACAATATTCCAGATGTTGCCTCACTACAGCAGAGTAGAGGGGGAGGAAACCATCCCTCATCTGCTGGCCACACTCATCTTAATGCACCCCAGGATACTATTGGGCTTCTTGGCCACAAGGGCACATTGCTGTCCCAGGGATAACCTATCATCCATGAGGACTCCAGCATCCTTCTTCATGGAGCTGCTTTCCAGCGGGTCAACCCCTGACCCATATTGGTACATGGTGGTGTTCCTCCCCAAGTGTAGGACTCTACATTTATCCATGTTGAACTTCATTTGCTTCACCTTTGCTCAGCTCTCCAGTCTGTCCAGATCTGGATGCTGGATGNACCCTGTCTCAGCTCTCCAGTCTGTCCAGATCTGGATGCTGGATGGTAGCACAACCTTCTAGTGTATCAGTCACTCCTCCCAGCTTCGCATCATCACACTCTCTGTCCCTTTATCCTGATCATTGAGTAAGATGTTGAATAAGACTGCACCCAGTACTGACCCCTGAGGAACACCACTAGCTACTGGTCACCAACTGGGCTCTGTGCCACTGATCACAACCCTCTGAGCTCTGTAGTTCAGCCAGTTCTCAACCCATCTCAGTGTCCACTCTTCTTACCCACACTTCCTGAGCTTACCCATGAGGATGTTATGGGAGACAGCATCAAAGGCCTTGCTGAAGTCAAGGTAGACAATATCCACTGCTGTCCCTTCTTCTACCCATTCACCCAGTCACATCGTTGTAGAAGCCTATCAGATTAGTCAAACATGACTTCCCTTTGGTAAAGCCATGCTGGCTACTCTTGATAACCTTCTTTTCTTCCCTGTGCTTAGAGAGGAGCTACAGAAATTGCTGTTCCATCACCTTTCTGGGGACAGAGGTGAGACTGACCAGTCTGTAATTTCCAGGGTCTTTCTTCTTGCCCTGCTTGAAGACTGGAGTGACATTGGCTTTCCTTCAGTCTTCAGGAACCTATGCCATTGTCCATGATCTTGCAAAAACGATGAAGAGTGGTAGAGCAAGAATATCAGTGCTCCCTCAGTACTTGTGGCTGCATCCAGTTGAGGCTCATGGATTTGTGTGTGTTCAGTTTACCCAAGTGATTTCTAACCCAATCCTCATTGACCAGTGGACATACTCCTTCTCTCCTTCCTTCCTCCCCACTCTTACTTCCAGGGTCTGGGATTCCTGAGGGCTGGTCATGGCAGTGAAGACTGAAGCAAAAAAGGCATTCAGTAGCACCACCTTCTTTGCATCCTCTGTCACCAGAGCTTCCCACCTAATTCAGTAGTGAGCCCACATTTTCCTTATTCTTCCTTTTACCATTGATGTATTTGAAGAAGGCCTCCTTGTTCTCTTTTAATTCCTCTGCTAAAGTTAATTCCATGAGCACCCTGGCCTTGCTTGTTGCATCCCTACACACCCTGACATTGCTCCTATAATTCTTCCAAGGGACGAGTCCCTTTTTCCACATACCATGAACTTCTTTCTTCCACATGAGTTTTTCCAGCAGCTCCTTATCTATGCTGCTCTCCTGACTCTACCTTTTAACTCACAGGAATGAACCTATCTTGAGCTTGGAGGAAATGATGCTTGAATATCAGACAGCTCTCTTGGGCACCTCTACCTTCTAGACTCTTAACCCAAGGGATTCCTCCAAGAAGGTCTTTGAGGAGGACAAAGTTACCCACCCCCCCCGACCCAGAAGTCCAGGGTTGCAATCCTACTTATTGTCCTGCTTCTTCCTGGTATGATACTAAACTCTACCATGTTATGATAACTACCACCAAGGCTGCCCCCAACCTTCATGTTCCCAACCAGGGGGTTCCCAGAACAGTGAAGGTTTCTTTTTTACTGTTGGAAAACTCACTGGTGCCTTGGCATACCAACATAATTCCTGGCTCAAGAAAGACAGAAGAGTTGCCACCATTTTTATTGTGCTGTGCTGTGCTATTCTGTGGGAAAAAAAAAACATAGAGGCAGATTCCTTGGGAAGGTTTTAGATAGACCCCCATCATCTATCTTCTCTAACATCACCCTTCACCTCCATTTGCTCCCAGGGAAGCCTCTTGGGAATAACACTTATCACTTTGACGGTTTGGTACTTTTCCATTTGGCAAATCTCTCATTTTCCCATTTCTCCTTTTTTTTTAAAATTATTTTAGGGTTTCCCAAAAGGTGTTGTTTTCTAATTTTGGGGTTAAAATTTGGGAGAAAAGGTGGATACACACACATTACATGCACTTTGTCTGCAACAAAGTGTTATGATTATATTAGACTTACAGAATCATAGAATGGTTTGGGTTGGAAGGGACCTTTCAAGCTCATCTGGTTCAACCCCCCTGCAGGAAGCTGGGACATCTGTAACTAGAGCAGGTTGCTCAGAGTCCCATCCAACCTGACCTTGATATCATTAGTATCTGTTGATGTCATAGCAGCCAACCCTATCTCTTTATCTTCAGAATTCTTCTGTCTCTAGTCTGCCCGTGTCTCTGCTCACTAGGGGATTGTTGTGGTTGTCAACATGTGCAGTTTACTCTCACCCTGCTCTGCTGTGGTTTTCCCTACTGAGATCAGTCTTGGTAGAGCACACCAAGGGGTTTGGTTGTAGCTGACACGAAATGAGTATTGTGCCTTCAGAAGTCTTTCTCTTTCCCTCCCTCTTCCTTTGTGCAGGTCCTTTCTCTCCAAGGATCCCCTCCTTTTCTGGGGCATTTCTATTTCCCATCTAAAAAGCATCTCCCTTGAAAAAAATAATGGGAGCCAGACACTATTCCTTGCTTTAGTCAGGCATGCTGGAGCAGGATACACACAAACATCCATCCATCCTGTCTAATACACTTGTTTTAGTGGTGGGCTTGGAAGTATTAGGTTAATAGTTGGACTTGATGACCTTAAAGGATCCAGATGAAATGATTCTATGATTCTGTGATTCTAGTTTAGATCTATTCGAACTGAGATCCAGTCTGGACATCTGTCTTATTATCCAAGAGTAGGTTAAAAAACTCTGGTGGCTCTGTGGGAGGGATGACTAGACTGATGGACAGAGGCCAATGGGATGAAGTTCAACAAGGCCAAGTGCCAGGTCCTGCACATGGGTCACAACAACCCTCTGCAATGTTCCACACCTGGGCAGAGTGGCTGGAAACTGCCTGGTGGAAAAGGACCTGGGGAGGCTGGTCAACAGCCAGCTGAAAATGAGCCAGCATGTACCCAGGTGGCCAAGAAGGCCACCAGCATCCTGGCTTGGATCAGCACTGATGTGTCTGGCAGGACTAGAGCAGGGATCATCCCCCTATACTAGCCACTGGGGATGCCACACCTCAAATCCTGCGTTCAGTTTTGAGCCCCTCACTCCAAGAAGGACATTGAGGGGCTGGAGTGTGTCCAGAGAAGGCCAACAAAGCTGGTGAAGGGTCTAGAGCACAAGTCTTGTGAGAAGCAGCTGAGGGACATGGGGCTGTTCATCCTGGAGAAAAGGAGGCTCAGAGGAGACCTTCTCACTCACACAACTTCCTGACAGGAGGTTGAAGCCTGGTGGGGTTGGTCTCTTCTCCCATGGAACAAGTGACAGGACAAGAGGATATGAACTCCAGTTGTGCCAGGGGAGGTTTGGGTTGGACATGAGGAAAAATGCCTTCTGTGAAATGGTCAGTATACCCATCTCTTCTCTTGCTCTGTCTCTTGGTTGGGTCTTCTAAACATCTCCAGTCCTGTCCTTCACTCCATCTGCTGCTGGTCCTTGCTGGACCCTTGTCTGGGTTCTGGTATCATCCATCCCTTTGCCCTGTGTAGGATTTCTGATGAACCCTGTGGCACCTTTCTCTGCACCACTGCAGATGCTGTGGGAGGGCATGCTGTTGGTGTGGGACCCACCTGCACCCCCGTCCTCCCCTTGTTCCCTGTCAAAGGAGAGGACCCTTCTTGCAACTTGCTAACAGCCTGTAGCAGTCAAAGCTGCATTTTTTATTTTGGTGGTGGTGGTGGTGGTCTTTTTTCCTACATGTAATCAGCATAAATATTAAGGATTCCTGAAATCTTCCTTGGATTTGACAAAATGACCTTATCTGTTTGGGAGGCTGATTATGTTACTTGGGACAACCAAAACCTACAGCATCTCTAAGCATTGTCTGGAAAGAGTAATTTAGTGTGGAATATGTAATGAATACTCAGTTTGGCTTATTTCCTTAACTGAATGCATGATCTCAGCTTTTCTTCAACAATGACACAGAAAGTAGGATCAAGCACACCCTCAACAAGTTTGCAGGTGACACCAAACGTAGTGGTGCAGTTGACAAGCTTGAGGTGTGGAAACCATCCTGAGGGACCTGGGCAAGCTTGAGAAGTGGGTCTGTGTGAATCTTACAAGGTCCGACAAGGCCAAGTGCAATGTTCTGCGCCTGTGTCAGGTGATGCCCTAGTATCAAATAGGCTGGGAGATGAAGGGATGGAGAGCAGCCCTGCAGAAGACTTGGGATGAAAGGCCAGACATGAGCCAGCAACCAATGTCTTCCTGGGCTGCATCCAAAGCAGCNCAGGACAGTTAAACAAGACGACCTTTAAAGGTCCCTTCCAATTAAAAACTTTCAATGATTCTATGATTCTGGAACTTTACAACAAGAGTCTTTCACCCTTTGGTAGAGGCTTTTTGTGTGCTCAGCCCCCTCCCTGTTAGGGCAGCTGCAGGAGAGTGAGCTGTGTGCATGAGATGGGGATGGCGAGAGGAGAGGACACCTTAGTATGGTGTCTGTGAAGCTGAGTGATTTCTCATCCTCTTCTATTTTTCTCTTCTTTCATCCAGCATTTATATCTGCTACATATGTTTCCCTTTACACCATGCCAGAGATATGACAGAAGGAAAGGGCAGGGAAAGGGTGGGGGAGGGAAAAAACCCTTCATGAAGTTTTTGTTCTGGAGAGAAAACAGGACTTTATCAAAATATTAGTAGAGAGCCAGCTGGTGCTGATTAGCACACTCTCTGGGTGAGAGTTTTCCATTTACCTTGTGGTTTTCTTTTCCTGCGCTTCACGTGGCCCTTCCCAAAGAGCGAGGGTTTTTTGGCCACCAAGATAAATCTGCTCTTCTCATCCACCTTGGGCACTGTTTCTGAAGCTCTGTGATGTGCATTCAGAAACACAATGTCCATTCAAAAGCCTGATGGCTCTGGGAGGATCAGGTCTCACTCATCCAGGCTGGTTCAGGCTTGTTGGACATGAAGGGTCACAAGAACTAAAAATGTGTTGTGCAGATGCTCATTAACTAAACAGTGTGTCTGGACAGCCTGTGTCCCACCAGCCAGTTTGCAAAGGTGGCAGAGCTAGGCTGGGTCTGACTCCCAAAGTGCTTGTGGAGACTGGATGCAAATGTTCTTCACCTTTGACGCTGCATCCTGGACTCCATCTCGGTGCTGGACTTTTGCAGATGTGAGGAAAGCTTTGCTTCTTCATAAAGATGTGTTTTAGGGATATTATTCCTGAATATAAAGTAGAACCAGCTTTTAGAAGCAGAGGATAAAGATTTGGCTGGGAACCTCTGAGCTGGAGGACCAATAACTTGGGAATTTCTCTGAAGTGTTTGATCTGTCTCAGGCCAGCAAGTGCTGAGCCAGCATTTGCCATTAAGTGGAAGTTATTTGCTGCATCCACCAGAGTCCTATAAAAACATTTCCTCTGGGACCTACAGGGACAGCCAGGGCTGTTTTTCTATTTTCTTCCCCTCAACAATATCAATATTGTGAGTGCTAAGGGAAGGAGGACATGCTGTGTGAACAGATTTAGTGATAGCCTTGAGGCTCTATTGCCTCTCTCCAAGTGGCTTTGCCAGACTGCTGAAATTCCCTCCTGTTCATCTGGAGAGAAGGCTGGTCTGGTGCTTAACAGGCAGAGCCAGCCTGCTGCAGGCTCCTCATGTCAGCCAAAGGAGATCATGTAGTCCTGCAAGATGGGGGAAAGGTCTTCCCAGGCTGTGGGGGGAGCAAAGTCAGTGCCCCCCATGCATGGGGCATGTCTTAAATAAGCAGAGTCCGAACTCCACAGGGCAGGACTGCTTTTGTGTTTGGCACGGAGGATCTGGATCTCCAGTTGGGGCCTACCTGTTGAAGGACCAGCACCAAGCCAGGCTTGGAGGCTATTCTGTGATGGTACTTCTCTGGAGATAGCCTCCATGCAAACCTCCTCTAGAGGTCTCTGGTGGCTTTCTGTTCCAGGTCTTGCAATAAAATGCTGCTATCTCTGTAGCTGCACTGCCCTGTGTTTTATCATCTTATTTTCTGCATGTATCAGGAAAATGGACCTTGTACCGTGGACCAAGCTTCCTTCAAGGTTTTCTGTAGATGCCTTAAATTTTCAGAGATATGCATCCCCCTTCCTCGTGTCATCCCTCCCTCCTCCTCACCGTTGTGTCTTGGAAACCTTCACATGGTTTTGAAACGTAACTGTACTTACTCAGCATACTTTGATTCCTCTCAGGATCCCAACAGTAAGCTAAAGCATATTCAATCCTGAAAGGTGCAAACAAAAGGATTGTGCTCAAGAAGTGCCACCATATCCTGATAATAACCCTGAAGGCCAGTAGCTGCATGTTCAGGGAGTACATTTCCTTCAAGGGGTGGGCACTGTTACAATAAGAAACTGAAGGAGTGATAGGAAAGATGACACTTCCACCTGACAAGTGATACATTTCAGCTCTCTCTTGCTTTTCCCTGAGCCAAGTATTTTGTTTGCCCTGGAAGCCCATTTGCAAAGTCTGAAGAAATAAAAACAACCTTCTCCCCAACTCTGCCCCACACCTAAGTGCTAAAGCAGACCCCATGAGGTGAAGCACTGGGAGGTGTAAATGGAAGACCTGGCAGGAGATTTTGTTCTCCGGTTGTGCCTGGGGGCTTTTCCCATCAGAGCCCTTCGAAGGCCAGCAGGGAAATGATTCCAATTCCAGGCTTCCCAGCTTCCACGCTCATTTAACCTGAACCATTTCCTACTCTCCGAGAGGGAAGCAGGGATGAGGTTTGCAGATTCAATGTGGAGGGAGGAACTGAAAATGATATCAATTGTTTTACAGCTATTTCTTTTCTTGGCAGGACATGAGGGAGAACATCTCCCCACCTTTAGGATAGAAGGTGGAAGAATGCAAATGCTGAAACATTTTTCAGTTTGCCCTGATTATCTTTCCTCTCCCAGCATTTTTATTAGGGTTCATAAATTCATCCTCAGAGCACATATTTCCCTGTGCCTTTTAACCCTCTATGGCCTCGGAGTTCACTCTTCCTGAAAGGTTGTTGGCTGTGCAAGAAAAACCACCCTTCCCCATCAATGTTCATTCAGAAGGCTGTGGAATCCACATCTAGCTGTCTGAGCAACCTGCTCTAGTTGCAGATGTCCCTGCTCCCTGCAGACGGGTTGGACTAGATGACCTTTAAAGGTTGCTTCCTACACAAACCATCATGTGATTCTATGAGTCTATGTCAGATCCTCTTCTCAGAAGTGACACCAGCTCACAGTGCAACTTTCTAGATCTCACTTAGCTAAGCCAGTTTTCCAAGCAAAGAAAGGGACAAAAAAAAAAAAAAGGGAGAAATAGCTACCTCGCTTCTGCCCTTGCTCTGAGGCATCCATTAACATCTACAGAATTCAGATACAGGGCTATCTCTGATATCCCTGTGTTTTATCAGTCACAGTGACAGCTTGAGACGTGAGTGTAATATAAATGACAACCCTAATAATGCAGGGAAATGGGTACGTGAAGTTACAACTTAGTAATGTGATACCATCTCAGAAACATTTCAGCATGGTCACTTTGGTGCTGTGCTCCCGTGGCTCAGCAGGAGAATAGAGGAAGATTTCTTGATTCCAGAACATCACTATTGCCTGGTGCCCTGTTATAATGAGAAGCTGCTGAAGTAATAGCAGCCCTTTTGGCAAGAGTGTTTTCTTCGCAGTGAGCAATAATATATCCACCAATACAGGAGGGGCCCATAAAACCCAGCATGGTAGGAACCTGTTAAACCAATAACCTCTGCTGGGCTGGTGTGCAAGTTCACCCAGCAGATGCCAATCTTTTGGATAGCAGCAATGTTTATTGAATTGTTTTATAGCTGGTGTTTGCTAAATAAACATTCTGGTGCCAAAGTCTTCATTTCCATGCAAGATTTGCTAAAATTGCACGATTTTTTTTGCAATGGCATTCATTTTTTTATGAACTTTCCTCTTCATCCAATGCTGAGTGTATTTCCCTGTGATGGAGACCATCAGCTTCTCCCTGAAGGTTGGGACCCATATCCTCTCTACACACATGCTGAGCCATTCGAGGTGAGTGGGTTACAAACCCAGGTGTCCTGGGTGGTCCTCGAAAGAATGGTGCATATGGGCATGAGCCTTAAACTGGCTGTGTCTGTAAGGGGAACCATTCCCTACCTCTTGGTCAGCCTAGAATCCATAGAAACATAGAATTGTTTTGGTTGGAAGACATCTTTAAGATCATCAAGTCCAACTGTTAACCCAGCACTGCCAGGTCACTACTAAAATATGTCCCTCAGAACAGCTACACGTGGAGTGATTTGAGTCCAATTCCTGTAACTATAGCCCTTTCCCTGGCAATCAGCTTGGGAGGGATTGTTGCCACCACCACCCCCCCCAAGAAGATGGCAGGAAATAGCAATTGATGATCTGTACATCTATGGAAAAAAACTGTTCCTTGTTAGAATCATAGAACAGTTTGGGTTTAAAGGCACCTAGAAGTTCATCGAGTTCCAACTCCCCTGACATGAACAGAGACACCTCCCACTAGACCAGGTTGCTCCAAGCCCTGTCCAACCTGACGTTGAACACTTCCAGTGATGGAGCATCCACAACTTCCCTGGGCAACCTGTGCCAGTGTCTCACCACTGTCAGAGAGAATAACTTCTTCCTCATTTCTAATCTATATCTCCCCTCTTCCAGTTTGAAACCATTGCTCCTCATCCTGTGACCTCTGTAACAAGGCTCTCCCCAGGATTCTTGTAGGCCCCCTTCAGATAATAGAAGGCCACAATAAGATCTCCCCAGAACCTTCTCTTCTCCAGGTTGAACAGCCCCAAGTCTCTCAGCCTGTCCTCACAGCAGAGGGGTTCCAGCCCTCAGATCATTGCTGTGTCCTCCTCTGGACCCACTCCAACAGTTCCATGTCCTTCTTGTATTGGGGGTTTCAGAGGTGGACCCAGCACTGCAGGGTGCAGGTTCCATGAGAGCAGAGCAGAGGGGCAGTATCCCCTCCCTTAACTTGCTGCCCATGCTGCTTTGGATGCAGTCCAGGATGCAGCTGGCTTCTGGGCTGCACACACACATTGATAGCTCATACTGAGCTTTTCATCGACCAGCATCCCAAAGTCTTTATCCTCAGGACTGCTCTCAATCTATCTTCTGCCCATCTGTATTTGTGCTTGGGACTACCCCAACCCCAGGACCCTGCACTTGACCTCGTTGACCTTCACAAGGTTGGCATGGTCCCATCTCTGGTTCCAAGAGACAGAAGTAGTTTATATGTGGAGAAAGCAGCAGCATTCGGTGCATTCTTTGTTCGCTGTTTGCTGTGAGGGAGGAGAAAGACAGAAAAGCACAGGGGTAGGTGATGTTGCTTCGGAACAAAATATTGACTTCTTTTTTTTTGTTCCACATTTCCCATAAGGCATTAGCACTTTTCCAAATGTGACAGAGGAGAAGCAAATGCTCAGTGGTCTGTGAATCTCATGTTTGCTTAAGTACCATGACATATGTGCATATGTGTACACACACGTAGACGCACACGAGTTATTTTAGTTCTACTATTCAAATTCAGGGTGGGATACCCTTCAGCACTGCATTTCTCAGCATATGTGTACTTAGACTCAGTTATTCTTTGTTTCTTGCCAATGCCTAAATGGGGAATACTAAACAGCCACAAAAATGCGGCTCGTGTAGACGCAAGAATTCATTTGTAGGGAGAGAATTTTGATCTCGGCTTGATATGTTTACCAAGGAAACAGTCGCTGCAGCTGTGAGGAGAGGAGATTTCTGTGGTGGTATCTGTCTGTGATGTGCATCATGGCCTTGCTTTCATGAGTGCCTCAGGGCAAAACTGAAGCTTTTAAACAGAAAGCAGCAAAGGGTTTCAGTACCACATCAGGGATATATGTATGTGTATAGGTGTAGGTATATGTATATGCACATGTACGTATACATAGGAAACACCTGTCTGTGCATCTTTGACACTGTTTTTATTTTTTTATACCACTGTGGCTTCTACAAAGTGCCCAGGAGAAAGTAGGTGATGGGTGCCTGGGAGGAGGCAGCATCCCCACCGTGTGGTCCCTTACCCTCCAGGCTAGGGTCAGCTCATTCAGGGATGGAGAGGTTGACAAGGGGGGGCTCTGAGCTGCAGAGCTCCCACTGTGCAACCCTGTACAAAGTCTGCCTGTCATCACCCTGGCCGGTGCCACAATGAGCAATGAGGTGTTGGTGGCTGGGAGCGGGGCAGGAGTAGCAAAGGAGGACTGGAAAATAACAGGCAACTGGGTGGGTGCTGGGGAGCAGACGAAAGGGAAATTTGACACAAATGCAAATGTTTTACCTTCTAAATCATCTTAGTGCTCCATGGCCAAAGTGCTGCTTTTTTTAGGGAAGCTCTTCCATCTCCTTTCAGTATCCTGATTGCCCACTTTTTAAGCCTGTTTATTGATCACCCAAGGAGATACTGGGACTGCTCCAAGCCACAGGTTCCTTAGGAGAGTGTTTGGGTCAGACTGTCCCACACCCACTCCCCCATCGCCAAGTATTACTGTTTCTTTTACCTCCATGCAATTGGGAAAGGATTAGTCAGGCTTCAGAATATCCCAGCAACCCTCTGCCACATCAGTGTGCCCTGGGCATGGGAAATTCACTGCATCTCTGAATGTGAACCTTGCTGCAAGATTTCAGGCTGCCTGGACCACATTGGGCTTGCAAGGATACCCAGATATGCAGGCATGGAGCATGCTCAGTGCCGAGAATAGGTGTGGCCACCCTGAGATGGGGATAGCAACTGAGCTGTGTGTGCCAGGATCCCTGGCAGAGCTGGATTGGACTAAGGGGTTGAAGCAGAGTTAATGGATCTAGGGCTTGGGGAGTTGCCTGGTGAGCTGCTGCTGCTGAGACCCTCTTGCATCATGGGACATTGCAGTGTAATAACCATCACTCAGCACAGGAGAGACAGGGACCTGTTGGAGTGGGGCCAGAAGAGGCCACAGCAATGCTCCAAGGGCTGGAATCCCTCTGCTGTGAGGCAGAGATAGTTGGGGGTGTTCAGCCTGAAGAAGAGAAGGTTCTGAGGAGATCTTATTATGGTCTCTCCGTGATTAAAGGGGCCTATAAGAAAGATGGGGAGAGACTTTTTAGGAAGGCCTATTGCAATAGGACAAGGGGTTATGGTTTTAAAGTCAAAGAGGGGAGATTTAGGCAAGAGAGAAGGAGGAAATTTTTTACCCTGAGGGTAGTGAGACACTGGCCCAGGTTGCCCATAAAGGTGGTAGAAACCCCATCCCTGGAAACACTGCAGGTGAGGTTGGGTGAGGCTCTGAGCAACCTGATCTAGTTGAGGATGTCCCTGCTCAGTGCAGAGAGGTTGGACTAGATGATCCTTAAAGGTTCTTTCCAGACCAAACCAGTCTATGATTCTGTGATCACAGTAACAAGCTTGGCAAAGAGGAAGTGTTATCCCAAGGTACCCTACTTGAGGAAGAAAATGAAGCTCAAAGAGCATGGATAAAGAGGTAGGAAGAAAGGTCATGGAGGAATTACAGGCAGAACTGGAGCTTTTTCTCCTGCCCAAGACTTGTACCAGCACCATCTGTATGAGCAGGCATCTGAGTCACTTGTGCAGCTGTCAGAGCTGAGCTAGTATTCAAGAAGGTCTGCAGGAAACAGGTAACCCACATGAGTTTTTATATTTATTTCCACTGGCTTAGAGCACTGAAGTCACCTTTTCAGTCTCAGATCAGATGAACAATGACCCGTGAGGTCTTAAATTTGCTGCTCCTTAGGAAAATAAACATGGTTTGCACTCATTAGCATTCTGGCTCAGTCTTGGCAGCCTGTCAATGTGGGTTGCATTGTCTTTGCCCATCTCTGTCCATGCAATATGCCTGATTATTTCCTCACCCCAGGCTCTCAGCAGGGAGCCCATGGAATGCAGAGACTGGGCAAATACCTGATGCGATTTGTTTCGGTCACAAACATCAATTTCCACGCTCCCTGTCCCCATAGGTTTTTAAAACCACTGATTTTTCCTGTCTTTTTTTGGCAGCAGAAGCAACAAGACACATAATCCTCTCAGCACTATGGCCAGCCTGAAGTGTTGAGTGAGTCTCTGAAGGCAAGCTGAGTTGTGCTGTGAAAGCTTTCCTCTATGACCCACCACAGCAATAAAACATCATCAGGGAAGCAGAAAGAAGATATTCATGACTCTCAAACTGGACGTTGACTCTCCAGTTGTACTATTGCTTCCTTTGCTCCAGGAATGACTCCCATTGATAGTATAATTTCATTTTCCTTGTATGAAAAAAGATTTATTTTTGATTTTTTTATAGGCAAGAGGATGGGTTTCAAGGTGTTAGTCAGTCTAAGACACTATGGGGTGATGCAGTCCATTGATCATGAGGTAAATTATAACAGAGACACTGTTCTGGACATGACTCAGCTGCCTTTGAAAGGGAATCCCATCTCTTTTGGGGATGCTTGGAGGTCAGGCACCCCATCGGTAGTAAGTGATTCATATGTTGCCATACTTACACTGCTATATATAGCACATTCCCCTGTCTTTGATGCTATGGTATTCAACCCTCAGAATGGGGAAAAGGAAAGTCGAGAATGATCAGACGTCCCTGAAGCAGATGAGGTTTATTTAGGGTGGAGGAAAGGCAAACAGTGACTAAGAAGTGCTGTCCTCTGCCTGTCCAGCTGCCCCTGTGGCTTGGGACAGCAGCTTGCATTCCACTTTAGTCCAAAGCGATGTGCCTTAAGTGACAAACTTCCCACCCCATGCAAGACCCATCCCCACTTAGACCTTAGGGCTGAGTCTGCAGACAGGTGCTCTCTGGCCCCACTTCTGCTCAGCCGTGCCCACCCAGCAGCTTCCTCCCTGATCATCATAGAATCTCTCCCTTCCCTCTTTTCATCATTGAATCATTTTGGTTGGAAAACACCTTTAAGACCATCAAGTCCAAGTATTAACCAAACACTGCCAATCCCACATCCCTCAGCACCTCATCTTCTAGCCCTGCCTCCCATCTTTTTCCCACTGCTGTTCCCCCATTTCTTCTGCCAGTTTTTCACCCCACCTTTTGGGTGGATTTCCCTCCCCTCCATAGGAAGGGCAAATGGAGGTGAGGGGGTGAAACCTGTGGGCTTGGAGGGGGCACAGCAGCTTCCACCACCCCTAGCCCCATGTGTCTCCCCTCCACTTCAAGGGCAGCTGTTGCAAAAGATCAAAGCGTACAGCAAAAATAGCAAAGGGGGAAGAAGCTTGTGAGTTGACATCTGGAGACCAGAAGCAGCTCCTGCTCTGGAGTAGGCAAGAGGTGAAGGAGGAAGGGTAAAAGTAGGTTTTACAGTCTCTTATTATTTACTGTGATTAAAAACTTCTTACGATTTTCCATAGTTTGCTGTTACTTGAGATAGTGGTGTCTGTCTTAGTCCTCAGCAAGGTCCTAATTTCAGGATTAGAGATGCTAACAGCACTCATAAATAAAGAGGTGGGTATTTTCTGATAGGCAAAATACTGATTTATCTGTGATGCATCATCTGACTGCCTTATTTTTATTCCAAGGGATGTTAAGAGGCATCTGGGAAATGTTTGTGCTGCTTGGCTACATTAAACAGGTGCTATTTCCTTCGGGGTCTGAAGGTTTTAACAGTAAGGACTCAGAAACCATCCCAAAACCAAGGTAATGGCCAAGTCAGGGCCCAGTTTTTCAAAGCCTTTTGCTTCTCGGATGTTTGTCTCCAATCCTTTTGGAAAATCTGACCTCTGGACAATATGTGTGATTAAAAATGATACCATAAAAACAGGAGAGACTTAAAAAATTAAGTTATTTTAATTGCATGCACTGCAGTATCAGAGTCGCTCTGTAAGGGGAGTTGAGCAGGCAAAGTAATTGACAGAAATACCTGTTTCTGAGTGGGAAGAGAACCACTGGAGGCAACAGAGTGTGACATTCTGCAGTGAACCCATTTCCCAGAGAAAAATGCAATTTACAGGGGATGATTTCTACCCAGTGTAATTAATAGTTTTGAGCATAGGGAAAAAAGTTGGAGGGTGAAAGGTAAGAGTGGAAAAGAACAGGTTTAACCGGTTTTCTTTGAACAAGACAAGCCTGTGAAATAAAGAGAAAACTTCATTTTTGATGGGACAAAAATGTATCATCTGATCCCAAGCAGGTTAGATGTTATTTTTCCTTTTTTTTTTTTTTTTCCCCCCAGCTGTCCAACCTGTTGAAAAGTTGGAACTTTTCAGAAGTGTTTGGTGGCCCGTGGCATGTGGAGGTGTTGGAATTTCTGTGGTCCTTTCAAAACACCACCAGAATCACCCTAGGTTTCCTGGATGTAGGGTCGGTGACTATCTCTTATTCCTTGATCTTGTGCTAAACCAGCTTTTTTTCTCTTCCAGTCATGACTTCTGGTTGCTAAATGGGAAAACATCTTATATGCACTGGCTTGACATGTGTTTCTGGTGGTTTACACCACCTTGAAGCAGTGGTTGCTGTGCACGGCACCAGACACTTGGCTCATGATGCAAAACCTGAGCAGGCTGCATGTCTAAATGCTTGCACTAGGTCACTTCCATTAGCATGGTGACTAACCATTTCCAAAGCTTCTCACGAATTCCACTTGCTTATCACCCATCGCCTATCCTAGGAAATTACAGAATTGGGAATTCACAAGACTTAAGGAAGGTAAGGAAAAGCAAATGAGTGTTCAAGTGCTGGATGCTGGATTGGTCAGGAATGAGAGAAGGAAGAAACAGAAAATGTTGAGCTTTTTTCCTTTTTTCAGTGGTGAGGGTGTACAGGATGGATGATAGCTGTCTTCTTGTGAAACTGGAGCTACATCCAGGAATGGTATTTATACACACGGATGTAGCTTTCAATCAGAGTGATGTAAACACTGCTGCAGAATTTTTTGACCAGGCTGTTTGGGAAACATGATGGATTAAATATGACAAACAAGATTCGTGGTTGTTTATTTATCCGCCTTTTCATTTGTGCCAGTTTCATGTTAGGCAAAGCTCTGGCTACCAGACCAATACTAAGCCTCAGGGGCAGGCAAGGCTAGTGGGGGAGGGACCCACAAAGAGAGTGTTTTCCAAGCTTCATCTAATTTAAAGCATCTTTTGCTGAGTGGTGCAGCGAAGAGGATGTGGCTAACACAAATAAAAAAATCATAAAGGGATCAAAGTGTGTGTGCAAATTCATTCCTTGTGGCAGGACTTCTGCCAGTTTGTTTGCTCGCTTCTTTCCTAAAAAAAAAAAATTACTCCCCAGCCCCCCCATGATGGAGTGAGCAAATCGCATGTCAGAATCTCTTCTGGATTTCATAAGGGGTTCAGCATTGATGGATGGCCAGGATGACACCAGAGCCTGTACATTGTGCCTGAGATCTGAGCCACTTCCCCTGGTCCCATGGTTGCACATGAAACAGCTGCATGAGTGCAATCTATTTATAAGCGGTTCAAAGGCACCACAAATGTGGGTGGATGCTGGCTTGAAGCTCCAGGCCACCAGGAAACTCTCTAGTCCTTTCAGGAACCTGACATTACCCCAGAACCCAAGTGCCTGCCTTAAAAATAAAAAAAAATAATCGGACCTATGAAGCTTGAGTGATTTATATCAGATGTCATCAGCTGAAACAATTTGGGTGATCAGGGATTCTTATAAAGGTACCTGGATCAAAAATGGTTAAAAAAGCTGGGTGAACATAGCAAATGCTGTACAGTAGATCTCATAGCAAAGGTGTCTCCAGTGCTGGAAGACAAGATGGAGTTTTACATCAGATGTGAGAAAATCTGCAGGGTTGAGGTTAGAAACCTCTGCTGTGATGAGTATCTCTGTTTGTGTGAAGACTGTGCTGGGGGATTCCCACATGTATGTTCTGTAGGCAAATGGCAGGCAATAGCTAATGCCAGGCAATAGCTAATGCCATCCCTGCTTTAGCATCTCCATGATTTGCTGTGCAAGCACTGGAGCCAGGGCTAACCCAGATGACAATGACCAAATCCACAGGGGGGTTGCAGACCCACCAGAGCACCTCCATGGACCACCTCGGGGGCAATGCCAAGTACTGGATGCTCTATTCAGCCTCATGCTCTGAGCATCTCCTTCATTGTGCATCCTGCTCAGGTGATGCCCCAGCTCATGTAGGGCTGGGATAAGCTCCACCACGGGAGGAGATCTGGGACCCCAGAGAGCCCCACTACAGATGCCGTTACCATCTGCAGACTGCTGACTTCTGGCTCCACAATGGCATTACACACATGGAGGAGAAGATGCTTGCCTTCAAGGCAGCCACTGTAGCCATTGAGTGGCTGCCTACCACCTAGTCCCAAGCCAGTTCTCCCAGTTCAACAAACTCATACTTCTGTGGAAACCACATGACATGGCGAGGCCATGGTTTCCTACAGGAGCACTGGTCCCCTAGAATAACATCCGCAGAGAACAAAAGCTAAAAGCCTGGGCAAATCTAATGCCAGAAAAAAGAGTCAGTCTGAAAACCAAAGGGAACATGTCTTCAAAAATCCTGTGGCATTGCTAATGAAAAATAAACATCCATTTTGCATCTGCAGAGAAAGGAAAAGAAAATGAAGTCAAAGCGCAAGGTCTTGTTCTTATATTCTAGGAATTTCCTCCATTGAAGATTGTCAAATACTGCTTTGCCAACACTTGGGAGAATGACAACAGCGTCTTTAAGTGCAATGAATCAAAGCACAAGAGTAAATTTTTATAGAACCCAAGCTGCTATTCTTAGAAATCATCCAGAATAAAAAAATAAACAATTCATCAGGAAAAGAAATGTTCGAACTCGCAGGGGAGATTAACTCTCATCTGAGTGGAAACAAAACCTCAAATGAGCCACATCGTCATTCCCACACTTAGTTAATTGCAGTATTGTTCAAAGGCAGAACCAAGTGGTTGGGAGGCTGAAGAACTGGATGCTGTAGATGATGTCTTAAGAGGAAAAAAAAGCATAAAGTAGTAGTTTTTCCCCTTTGGCTTTTTCCAGAGGTGGTGTTTTGCCAAGGTCTAGGAGTGTAATGGGTGGATGGAGGTGGGTCTGGGAAACAAAGATGCCAGAAGTGAAGAAAAGGGATGGGCATAACCTGAGATCCGGAACCAAATTATATATTTGGAGGTAATTAAGAGGATAGTCTACAATGTCACAGATCAGGAGCAGACAACTGTCTGGTTGATCAGGTAGAGGCGTAAAGACATCAAGATGTTGATGCATGGACAATTCAGGCTGCAGGAGAGAATCATGGACACAGGGAAGCTCTCAGCCAACCTAGCTAGAGATTTGTTGGGTTCTTAATGCAGCATATCTGCAAATGAAAGCTTGACATTTTGTCTCCTAAAATTAGTAAATCACAAGATAAGATTTTAATGCCAGAGCTACCAAGAGAAAACAAACTACCTGTATCTAGATGAAATGGTCCCTTTTAAACAGCAGCAGATGCCTGTGCGCTTCCACAGAATGAAAAAAAAACACAAAGCAGATCGCCATCAGCCTTGTAGGACTCTGGTTCTCAGTTTCTAGTCCTGGTGTTGATGCATACGGGGCTGAGCATGTCAGAGAGTCTGTCTTAGCGGTGGTGGGATTCACATTGGATGTAGACTTCCCTTGGCTTGCTCTTTTCTGTGGGAATGAAAGCAACTTGGGATAGTCCCACCACCAAAGGGTGGCCTGGGGGGGCTGAGTGGACATGAGGCTTTGTAATGGAGGCCTCTGTCATGTATGTATTTGAGGGAGAAAAAGGGTGTCCATTAGCTGAAAGGTGAAAATGCTCATTAGCAATCATCACCATTCATTCACTTCTCTGGATCTGCTTCAAGATGTGAGTGTTCATGGAACAGATTTTCCTGCAGTCTTGCAGTGTAAAATCTTCATTTTACACAAGATATCCCCAGAGAAAAAAGTGAAGCTCAAGCTAATTTGTATTCTTTCAAAATAAAACTAAACAAAGTTTCTTGGATGGCTCCATAAAAATTCTAACAACAGCAGGAATAATAATAGTAATAATACTAAAATAATAATAATAAAAAAGACTGGAAAAACAATTCACACAAAATAAGCACTAAGGGGCCTCTGTTACTTGCAGGTAACAATCCCAACGATTTCTTTTTGGATCACACAAACACCAACAAAGTCATTAAAATTCAGTCCTCTCCTTTTATTAGCAATAGCCGTGGCTTGATGATTCAAACCACATTCAGTTTTCAGAAGGGAGATTTTGATCAAAGCATTTTTAAAATCAGATGAAAGCAGTATTATAAAAAAAATGTTCATGCCATATGAGCCAGGAAGTGGCTGTCCAGGAGAAGAGCTAGGAATATATCAGACAAAAAAAACCCCAAACCTAACAAAAATCTCCAAGCCATTGCTACAAATAACCATATAAACAGTGTTATGAGTCAAAGAAAGATTGACAGTGGCTGTGTTTCTTAATTTCTAGAATGAAGAGTCCAATTAGAACCTTAAAATGTGCTTGACTCGGTCTAGCTGTATGACCCTGCAGTCAGAGGGTGTTATCACTTCACTGGATGCGTGTCCCAACTATTAACCCTGTTCTACCAAGAGCACCACTAATCCATATCGTCACAACTATATCTATATGTCTTTTAAACACATGCAGGGATAGCCACTCAACCACCTCCATCCATTGGTCATGACCACGAAAAACTAACCTTTATTTAAATCTCACATCAATCACATTCTGTGTGTTACTTCTTGAAATGTTCATTTATTGCAGCTTAATTAAAATTGAAATATATTTAGAATACCTAAGGATGTGAGAATGATCTTGATTTTTACGTCAATGCTTTCTCCTGCACCTTTAAGTTATCAGCACTGTGAAATATAAGAATTATCTGAATGGAAGGTTTTGACTTATTCACAAGAAGTTTAATTTAATATCAAAGGGTTGTGCTTTTGGTTTTGTTTTGGTTTTTAATATTAATTTTAGGTGATTTTAATCCATAATGCAATAATACTCAAGACTACAAGATGAGCAGTTATAACCTGTCTTAAAGCTGAAAACCAATCTGAAAAAAAATCAAAAAAAGTGTGATGTTTTATTATTTCAACTAAATGAAAATTCTAGGGAGTGTGTACATGATATGTGTATATTCCTAGTTAAATGAAAAGCTTTTTCGTATCCCTCAGACCCCTGTTTTAATACACTTCCACAGAGAAAACATTTGTCAGTGATGTGAAATTTTCAGTAAGTTTAAGATGAAACAGCCCCTCCTCTCAATTCTCTAAGCACTGTCCTGGCCAGAAGCTTTTCCAAGGAAGTTGCTTCCTTTTTATTGAAGCAATCAAAGTGCTCAGTGAATGTTCACACCTACTCTCCCATGTCAGCCATGTACCCTGCACTGCAAGTTGCTAAGAGTGAGTCAGTAGAATCATAGAATCACAGAATTATTTTGGGTGAAAGACTCCTTTAAGATCATAAGGCCTGTTAACCCAGCACTGCCAGGTCTCCACTAAACCATGTCCCTCAGCACCACATCTGCACAGCTTTGAAACCCCTTCAGGGTTGGGTGCTCCACCACTGCCCTGGACAGCCTGGGACTGGCCTTGACAACCAAACGAGAATTACAGCAGTTCTGTGCAGAGTGAACTATTTTGGTTAAGCTTAAGAGAGAAACACTACCTGCCAGTTTTGAGCAAGTGAAAATTGCATTTAAAAATTGAAGCAAAACAAAATAAGGAGATTAAAAAAGCAAAGATGTTTTTTTCATGAAAACTCATAGAATCATAGAATGGTTTGGGTTGGAAGAGAGCTTTTACGGTCATCTAGTCCAACCCCCCTGCACTGAGCAGAGACACCTGCAACTAGAGCAGGTTGCTCAGGGCCCCATCCAACCTGACCTGGAATGTTTCCAGGGATGGGGGTTCTACCACCTTTCTGGGAAACCCGGGTCAGTGTCTCACTACTCTCAGGGTAAAAAAAAAAGTCTTCCTTCTCTCTCATCTAAATTTCTGTCTTTTAGTGTAAAACCATCACTCCCTGTCCTTTTACAGCAGGCCCTGATAAGAAGTCACAATGTTTTATTTCAGAATACATGTCAGAAGAAATCCACATCCTCAGACTTTTAAGAAACATTTCTCAACCAAGCTGCTCAGTGAAAATTCTGGAAAACTTCTGCAAAATGCCTTGAAGTTTCCAGAAGTGGGTATTTTCACTGAAAAAAAAAGCCCTCCACCAAACACAAAACACTTGGTGAAACTTCTGTTGCCTGGATCTAATGCAGAGGGAAATGGACTGTGTTGGACACCCAGCCCAAGTGACATGCTTTCATCATCTGCAGAGGCTTATGGCATGCTAGGACAAGAGCCAGCAGCTCTATTTTATGGACGACTGAAATCAGACCATACTGTGCTTATTTTTGAAATGGATGCACGATGGAGCAATGCTCTCGAGCTCTTGGCGTCACTGTGCACTCCCTGTTGTGTTGACTATCAAGTGCCTTTGAGCCTTAGCTTCTCTTTAATAGCAGTCGTAGCTTCCATGCATACTGCAGTATGAACACAGAGGAGCTGGGAGATGCTTCACAAGCATGTGGTGGGGCTGTGCTGTGAGCTGCTAGTCAGCAGAAGATTTGATATGCAGAATGATGGGTTGTTATTGAACCGGGATGAGAGACAGAGTGAATCTGTGTGTGATCTGCTGATGTCCATGGGTGTGTGCATAATCCCATCAGTTCTTCCTGATATTGAACCAATCAAGGAACCAACCCACCAGATAATGTGTTGTAAAAAATTTTCAGCTTCTTTTGCCATTTCCAACTCCCTTTTCTGCTCTCTGATATATCTTGCAGAACAAGCCTCAGATGAGCAGGGAGTTCAAAAGGCAGGAAGGACTCATCTCTGGTGAGGAAAGGCTGAGTGACCTGGCGCTGTTTAGCCTGGAGAAGAGAAGACTGAGAGGGGATCTGATTAATGCTGATCAATAAAAAATGGGTGAGGTTCAAGAGGATGAGGCCAGACTGTTCTCAGTGGTGCCCAGTGACAGGACAAGGGGTAACAGACACAAACTGGAACCCAGGAGGTTCCATCTGAACACAAGGAAAACCTTCTTCCCTGTGAGGGTGCTGGAGCCTGGACCAGGCTGCCCAGAGAGACTGTGGATTCTCCTCTGGAGAGATTCCAAACCCACCTGGCTGTGATCCTGGCCAACCTGCTCTGGGTGACCCTGCTGGAGCAGAGGGCTTAGGTGAGGTGTTCTCAAGGTCCTTTCTAATGCCCATCATTCTGTGATTATGTGACTGACAGCCTTTTCTTTCTTTTTCCCTTTTGCAATCCTTTCTGCTCATGTTTGCCTAGCTTATGGTTGGTTTTCTACAGAAAAAGGGATGAGACATCCCTGACAGGCATAAATTTGGACTCCTGATCTCCCTTTTGTTTTCCATGGATCATACTCATTGTGAAGCACGGGTTTTCAATCAGCCACACCACAAAGGGCAAATGGCAAGAGTTAGGCTTCTCCTGAGATTAGCAGAGCTTTTGTTGTTGTTGCTGTTGTTAGGAAAATAGATATGATAAGAAAATAGGTGTGCATGAGAAAGGGAAGGAAAGCATACTTGGGATGCATCTGTGGAGGGGCAGGAGTAGTCTTAGATCTGGTTATGCTGCTCAGCAGGAGGATCAGAGCGGTTTCTTGTTTCATTTGAGCTCCTTGCCCATTCCTGATTTACGTTGCAGACATAGGGTCTGTTTCCTTTTAGGCCTTGAGCAGCAGAGTGCCCTTGAGTTTCTCCATTCATCATGAGCTGGCATGGCACACACATGGTGGGGTGGCTGGAGGGGCCAGAGGGTGGGGGGAGAAGCAAAATGGGCCAGATCCTCCTGTGAACGCATTGCTGCTATTTGTGTTTTATTTGAAGAAATGATTAGAGTTTATTTTATTGCCAGGAAAGGCTGCCAGCCTTTATGATGACAAAATTGCTGAGTTTACTGGGAGGTTTATTTATATAGGCTTTGAAAGACAGACCCTGCAATGACAGACACCAGCGAAGACCCGGGCTTGCTGGCTCTCCCATTTCCCTTGACTGCTCGCAGACATATTAACCCTTTACTCTGACAAGTTCCTGTGAAAAGAGGGGTTAAGAGCAAACATATGTGCAAAATGATCCTTCTTCCCTGGAAATGGTATTCAGGATGGATTCAGCTGGAGATCCAGACCTGGATGAACTAGCTGGCAGATGTTCACTGCTGGTGCTACGGAACATCTCCACACATCTACAAGGATAATAGACACATCCTCATAGAAGGAGATGTCCTTTAGATGGACATGTCCTACTATGGGTGACACCTCTGGGACAACTGGTGCTATGAGAAGTCCTCTTCTCTCCCACTGCTGCCCCTGCTGTAGGAATGGAATTGCCAGAGCTGTTACTACTGCCAAAAAAATGCATTTTGAGGAGGGCAGAATCATGTGCTGAGTTAAGGCTTGGCAAGACAGTGAGTTTTAAGGAAAAAAAAAAAAAACAGTTTAAATTTTCTTAGGTGTCAAAATGCTATACTTTGACATATTAAAAAAGAAAAGGTTTCACTTGGAAAATTTTCAAAAGATTTTATTTCATCATTAATATTCATTCATCAGAAATATTTTTCTTTTTAAAAGGGTTCTGACCTGGGAAGGTGTCCAAAATAGACCAGAATTAATTAAAACAGAAGTTTTGTTTCACCTCAGTTCACTCTGTATTGTTTCGGAGGAAAAAATAATATTCTGATATCTGCTTAAATTTCAGGCCAAACTCTCTTCCATGTCTATGTGACTATCACACAAGAGAAATCAACTCTCTTCCCTCATCACTCTCTTCACCAGTACCTTAGGTCTACTGCTTGGCCTGGAGAAAGACTTTTATCATGCCGTGGGGGTGGCATCTATGGATGAAAGATTGAAGAGGACCCTAAACATAATTTACAAGCCTGTTACATCTACACAAGAGCGCTCTCTCTCCGACTTCCCATCAACTCTTGCATCAATATCACATATGTGGTCGTGATATCCATTCTTTCATTTCTGTTAACACCAGGTTTGAGCTCCTAATACCAGCTTCTAACATTTTGAACTTGTAGGCAGCTTTCAAACAGCTGCCATTTTTTAAAGAGAACCAGACCCAAACCTCTGCTCTTTTCATTTTTTTTTCTTAAAATGTGGAATTTCCCCCTCATAAAATTTTGCTGACATGTGTGCTCAGATGGGCAACATTCAGATCTTAGCCAGAGACTTGTTTGATGCTTCACAAACAGACAGAGCCTGAAAACCACCAAGAAGACAAGCTTTCACACTGGGGACCTTTAGTACATCCCCTTACACTGGGATGGTTGGGAAGCCTTCAGAGCAGGGGTATTTTTTGAAGTGCTCACTGCAGTTGCCTTTTTCCTTCCATACCCTTGCAAAGTTACATCCTTTATTAAGCAAGCATCTGGGATTTATGAAAAAAGGAATATATGTGCATATATATATGCATGTATGTATATATATGTGCATACATGTCCATTACTTCTTTAAAAACCTTTACACCCAATTTTCTTCAACATACATGCATGTTGACTTCACAACGAAGATATAAAAGAAATCATAGTCCTTTGAATGATTAGAAAAATTGAAACTTTCATGATCTTGACCAGAGTCTTTGTTTTTTGGTTTTTTTTGAATAAAGTTTGGCTACTTTAGACTGAAACAGAGAGCTGCCAGTGTTTCCAAAAAAAAAGCAAAATATTAGCAAAAAGAAAGAGAAGCACTGGTTAAAAACAATGAGGGAACTTTTCTTCATTCTTTTACCAGCTCTGTTTGGCATTTGTCCACATTACTCACTTACGGCTTCACAGGTTAAGACTTTATACCACATTACACCTGAAACTTAAGCAAGTACTTAAAGTTAACAGCTTTCTTGAATCATGGCACCTTTTCTTGAGGAACTGAGCCCTCTAAGGTGCTGAGCACCCTGGCTCCCATCCAGTGGAGCACTCAAACACCAGCTTACATTTCACTGTGCTCAAGAACAAATTCAAAATTAAGCATGTGCTTAAGTGCTTTGCCAAAGAGAACCATGATCACTCACATACCAAAAGTTAAGCATGTCCTTAAGGTGCTTTCCTGAATTCAGGTTGGAACAATCAGAAAATAATGATGCTATCTTTAGGCAGGTTTTGGGAAAAAAAAAAAAATGGAAAAAAAAGTAATCTTGTTCTGACAGTGGCAGATTCTTCCACCTGAAAGCAGTTTTACCTAACTCTGTCCAGATTGTGAGCAGTTAACAGAAAGAGAAGCCAAGTCTCTCTTGTACTTCTATAACTCCTGTTACTGTAGCATATAAATAACAGCATTTCTGGGCTCTAGAGCAATGTTAGCATCCCAACATCACTCCAGGATCTGGCCACCCCAAAGGGCTGCAGAAGAGCTCTGAGTGTAGTGGTAGGTGATGGTACATCATGAGAACACCCTTTGCTTGACATGAGCACCACCATCAGCATAACAGTTTGATATGGCGGTAGGGATGATGCAGGAGGCAGGAAGGACTTCTCAGCCCCTACATAATTGTTGCCTCTGACCCTACGGTTGGATATCAGCATGGATGCCCCAGCTACTTCTGGTCATGGGACTGAGAAGATCACCTTCCCTTCCCTAGCCGTGGCCTGAATAAGAACAGCCAGCAAGAACATCATGGTCCTGCTTCACCGCCTTCATCACAGTACTGACCTGTTAACCCTCTGTCCATGTTCTGAGGTTGTTTCTCAAAAGCCCTTAAAATCAAGACTGAAGTAGTACACAGGACTCAAATTCAACTTTGGGTTGAGCTTGAACCACACCTCAGAACTCAGCATCATCTGTGGGTTCCCTTGGGGGAAAACCAACACAGCATCATAACCTTACCTCCTGCACACCATTAGGCTTACCAGAGAAATAAAAACATATGCCTTTGGCTGTTAAAAGAGAAGTTGGGACTATGCGGTTGTGACACACGAATGTAATGGTCTCAGGAAATAAAACGTTCTTTCTTCAGACTAAAATGGTCAATCAATGTCAAATCTATCCCAAGCTTCCCAATGGTCAGAGACGGGTGGAGAAAAGGCTCATCTGTAGAAACACAAGCCTGTTAACCCTCCTGATTTTTTGTGATGGCTGTGAATAGTATCCCCCCCCCCCCCCCCCCCCTCAGCAGATCACAGCTTGCACCCACGTGCTCCAAAAAGGTTGTCACTGCCACTTACCAATAACACAGTCTTAAATGGTACTTTTTTCCACTGGTATTGTAATTCTTCCACCCACTGAAAAATCTGGATGAAGGTGGAGATGTTTGCTCACTATGTGGGAAAAGTTCTTGGCGTTAAAGGGCTACAATGTCTGGGGCTGGGGGGCTGCTGCAAACCCATGTCTCCATTGTATTGTCTTCAGGGAATCTGGCTCAGTATCTGTTCCTTCACTCTAACACTTACAGAGCTTTGTAACAGGTAAAACTAAGCCAAATTTCCTCAAACCTCTGTTAGTGTTACTAAAAAATACCCCTAAATTAGGTCCCAAAATCCTGTGATCCTCATAGCGCTGAGTGGGGATGAATAGCTTTCGATAACAGCGCTGGATTTGGTGGTGTGGTGAGATTTATTTCCTGATCTTTTGCCCATCAAATCTTTTTCTGATCTTAATTGTCAATCACATCATATGATTTCTCCAGAGAAATGAAAATAGCAGCTATTTGTCTTGAAAATCCACCCTTTGATGTCAGAATTCCAGGAAATAAAACACCTTTATAGTTATGGGATCCAGACCTGTCTGACCAGGATGCATTTCCATCAAGACTTGTGTTTGTTGACTCAAGTTTTGAGACATTCTGCGCCTTTTACAGGGATTCACAATGAGGCATTTGTGGCACATTAATTTCTGCAAGAACTAGGATACCCAGGGTATCCTATTTGCTTTAGGGACCCCTTGTCTTAAGGGTCCCCAGTCTCCCCAGCCTGGAGCAAGCTTTGAGAGCAGTGGTCCCCAGCCTGAAGATGTCCAACACTCATTGTGGTGCTGAAATAAGGGTCTGGACATCCAGACCTGCTCGTTTGTTGTCTGCTTTCTGTCAGGCACTTCAGGCAATTTTCCTAACAGATTGTGCATCAAAGGTGACTCTGGCACATTGAGCTTATCTGCATACAAAGCTGTTGGGCACAACCTCTTCCTTGAAGGCCAAGCCTTGCCAACCCTCTGCTAATGGGCTGGCACAACAGGAGGGCATTATCCCTGTTCCTGCCAACCCAGACCACCCTTGGGTCGAGTATTATCCATACAACAACATCTTCTCCAACCCACTGGCAAAGGCAGCATCAACTGGTCTCTTCCATCTGAGCACTGGAGAAGGAAAATATCCTTCACACAACTCCATCCTTTGGATTGACTCTCTTTGTGTCACCAGGTCATCTAACCAACATTGCACAGCATGTCCACCTCCATCTGGATAAGTTATTTCTGAGAAAGGCCAATTCAGTATGTATATATTTTTTTTTTTGGTGAAGATCAGGAAAGAGAGGGAAAGCCTAATTAAGAAAAAATCAGTTACTTCAGTCTCATTATTTTTCCATTAGTCTTAAGGAGTTTTGTGGACTTTGGCCGCAGACTTTGGGATGAAATATGTGCCATGAACCTGGGGGAAGGACACTCACTGATCTTTCTCCTAAAAACTGCTTCCCAGACATGTTGGTTGAGCAGGAGGGTGGGTCTGCCACGGTAAGACTACATGTACATACATCCATAATACCCACTGCAAAGTGCTGACCTGTTCCTTTCTACAGCCCAGTTCTGCAGGCTCCCATGACCCTTTCCAAGATGTCACTCACAGTTTTTGTTTCCTCTTTTTTTTTTTCTTCTCTAATTCCCAGTCTTTCAACCCATCTTTTCTTTAGACATCCCTATTTCCCTCCTTCCAGCTGAAACTCAGTTTTCATTTGGTTCTTCCCCATAGCTCACTCTGGTCCCTTGTTGTGGCTGACTTGGCTGCGAATATGATTTTCCCTGTTGCTCCTTCAGACTCTTAAAACTCCACCATCTACCATTAAAAAAAAAGAAAAAAAAAAATTTGTCACAGGGCAAATTCTCCTCGATGGCTTTGCAATGTGGATCAGCTTTCCTCCCTTCTCTCCCCAAATCCTCTGGTGCCTTCTCAAATTTGCAGGCTATTCCTTCTTCCTTTTTTTCCCCTATTCCACCAGCAATTAATCAATCAACATAGTAACCTGGGACCAATCTAAAAATAATAATCATAAAAAAAAAGTAGCTGAAGGAGAAAGTTACTATTTAGCTCACTTGCTCCCATCATGTGTCTGATTGATACTCAGACCTCTCCAAAAGCAAATGACTCTGGGACGTACATATTTTAATGCCTTTATAAAAATTGCTCTGGTGTTCAGATCCTGGCAGGTAGCTGGAGGAGGTGATGGCATTATTTCAAAGTAGGCCTTCCCAAGGTGGTGGCTTTAATGAAGAGGAAGCCGATTTACTGCTGAGACAATGTTGTTCCCTCAGGTAAAGCCAACAAGGATCATTAACACTTCATATATTTGCATGAGTGCTGTTAATTCTGAAACGACAACCTTGGGCAGGCTTCTGAGGGTCGTAGTCCAGCTTTGAGCATGGTATGTGGAGTACGAGCAGATGCTGAGGGGTCAGGAACACATCAAGTGCATGTCATATGCCCCAGGGATACTTGATTTCCATGTTGGAGCTGGAGTCTACCAAGCCTGGTAAAATTAGGGGCATAGCTGCTGCATCTTCACAACCAATCCCTTGCAAAGCTGACAATTGCAGCCTCTCTGACTCCTCCAGGTATGAAACTAGTCCATTTGTAAGCCACTGAGTCATATAATACCGTTGGCTCAAACCCATCTAAATTCATCTTCTCAGTCCACCTCATCTCCCTAGCTACCTCCTCTGACCCATCTTCCTCCATGGTTATAGATGGACTTACAGTCTCAGCAGCAATTCCCTGCTTCATGGTACCACTCACTGATGGAAAACTGTGTCCACATTCAAACCAGTTTATCAAAGACAGCCATGAAAATGATGGGTGAGAGAACTGGCTTTTTCAAATTGTAGGCTTCAAGTCCAGAAGGAGCTGCTCACCTAGTCTACAAGAGGCAGGCAAGAGGCATGACCACCCATCCCCTGGCTCTATACCAGCTGGAGCAGGCAAGCATATAATGGTGTTGCAAGGTCTCCCACCATACGGCACAGTTTCCCCAACCAGAACCAGGAACAGCTCAGTCAAAATCCCACCCAAGTCACCTCTGGATGGATGCTATGATGTGCTCTTTTCTCTCCAGAAGCGTCTGCCATCAGCTATGGAGACATCTTGGCTTGCCCAAAGCTTGCTGGCAGATCTGTAGCAGAGCCCTGCATCACACGGTGGTGAGGGACCTTGGAAAAGCAGGTGCTTAAACAGATCCTCCTGTGACCTGTCCCTGGTGATGAACTGCTCTCCCTAAAACATCAGCACTTTATTTTCAGGTAGTGCTCTGCTGATTTCCACCTCCTGCCAAAAAGATCTCATTTTTGCCTGCCAAGCTGAAGGTTTGAATCCTGGAGAAGGTGATTAATTATTAGCCATAAAGCAAAAGAATACCCACAACCCATGGTTCTCCATGGTGCCTCAGTCTTGGAACCTGCACTGAAGTGGAGAATGGGTATGTGGGACATCTCTTCCCTTGAGCCAACAACAGAAGAACACCTGGCTTTGATACAAATGACACTAATTCAAGCCAGAACCAAAGGTGTCTTTCTCAGGAGAGCCCTTGGCCATTTGAGGACCTACCAGATCAGATGAATTCTGGTTGAGATCCCTGCCTGGACAGTGGCAGAGGTTCAGGTCTCAGGTCCCCCTTGACAGCTCAGCTTTTTGGTTGTTCATTTTTCTTTGCAACCATAAAGAAAAGAGGAAAAAATTATCCTCAAGCAGAGGAACCACATTTCTTCACTCTCGGGAAAGAATTTTCAAACTGAGGGGGTACAAAACTATTTCCCACTCAATTCCTTTAATTTGAAATGAGGGGAAAAATCAAAAACGAACAGAAGCTGAAAGGTTTGGGTACAAAACTGAACTTTTCTGAAGTCTTCAGAGTATTGTGTCACAGAGTTTTGGTTCAGACCAGTGATGACCCAAGCACAGGCTCGGAGCAGCATGCTCTCAGAGACAGGCACACAAGATCTTGAGCTTGGAGCTGCTCAAGCAACTGAAAGGTGAAACACAAACCCCACGTGTTCCCTCATTGTAGGCATTGAGACTGAAAAACTGGAGAAGTTAAGTGCTGTGCACACAGCTGCACAAGGAGCTGTGCCAGCATTTGAAAGCTGGGAATAATTGATTCATGCTTCCAGAATAGTTTTAACGGGGGGGTGGGAAGGGGGGCGGAGAGAATGAGGAGAGTGGGGGAAAGAGATTGAGATTGAGAAATTGCTATTAAAAATTTAACACATCAAGCTTTGATCATCTGTTTCTGTTGGCAGATGCTGTCAGTCATCCCCGTGAGCTGCCCTGCTCTGTCACCAGTGCCACCAGGCATTGGCTGAACCGGCCATATGTGGCCAACCATGGAGGTGTCAGAGAGACCATGGATGGATTGAATAAGGCTCTAAAAAAGCCTTAATACTTCTAAACAGTCAATCTACCTGCCAATGGCTCCTCAGGTGCTTTGCTGGGAAATGTACTTAAACTGGATAAGCTGCAACTAAGAAACCATGATGGGAAACAGAGGAGACAGATATTTGAACTGCTCTCCAAAAGGAGTTAAGCAGTCACAGTCTGCTGGTTTCCACCAGAAGTCAAGATTGGAAATGGGTGGCAGAGCCATCAAACTGCTCTGGAGAAGATCAAAGGAGTGATGCAGATCTGGAACAGGATGCCAGAATTCCTGTGCATGTTTGAATTAGGCACATAGTGTTTTAAGTTATTTGTGGGACTGGATCTGAGCACTGCAAGGCAGGACATCTTCTCAAACACCTACAAGATCCTTGCCCATTGGAGGCTGACAAACAGCTGATAGAGCTGGGGGTTCACACCACATTAACAGGAAAACAGGTCATGCGTTGAGCATTAAAGAAATGTAGTTTTTTTTCTTCAGGAAGCACTGTTTACTTGTTGTTAATTGATTTGCTGAAAATGAAACTCTTTTCCATAAAAGATTTTTTAAATTATGTTCTGCATACCTGTTGGTTATTGTTTCCAAATTGCTGAGATATTCCATTTTTAGTTTAAAAAAAACCCCACAAACTCCGTGTTTCCTTAGAATGTGAGATAATTCTATTTTACCGGGGATGATAAAATAATATAAGAAATAAAAAAGAAAGATGCATTATAATTTCTCTGAAATGGATGTCTTCCCCCTACAGATTTCAGCTGATCGTTTTGGTCAAGTTTTAATTTGATTTGATTTTGATACCAATCAAAACAAGATTTTTGTTGTTGTTTGTTTGTTTCCTTGTCCTCAAAAATGTCAGCATTTCTCACAGAAGAGGTAGGAAGACTGTTCCCTGGTCTGTCTTCTCTGAGACCCAGTAATAGTTTCTAACACTGTCTCCTATAAATTCATGAATCAGAAGTTAATTTTCAAACTTTTTCACAGATTAGCATTTATGAACTCCCAACAAAGAAACGCACATTGGTTAGGAATAAAGTACTCAGCTCAAAGTACTCAGCTCTCTGCTTCTTGCCTTTATCAGCCTGCAAGTTGAACACCCTGTTGAGTTGCATCTTGTGGTACCTTTTCCATCATGGCTGGACTTCTGGAGAACATCTCAATTTAATTTGGCTTGCATGCCCTGTACATGCATGAGTTCTGCAGGGACATCTGGTTTGCTGCATGTCACATTGCTCGGTAGTTCTGCAAGAAATCTATGGCAAATGAATCCCAGAGCTTTCCTTCCATAGTCTGGAATTTGAGGGTCATTTTTCAAAATTGAACCTAATCTTGAGTAGAGAAATCTGATTCAAATCTGCCCATGGGACTTTGGCTCCAAACTGGTCAAGAATCCATTTTATTTCATTTGGATGTCCTTGAACTAATCTTTCTCTCCAGAAGCGATCCTTCTCCTATGCAGAGTCCAGAAGGAAATTTAATTCAATATGATCATGCATTTTGTCAGTACATCTGGCAAGTAACACACAATTTTATAGCCCTCAACTTGGGAGTCCATGTTTGGCCACCTGGAGAGCTTTCGGAGGTTTTTATTTGATACCTTTTTGAAGCTCATGAGCAAGACAGATGGACTTGTCTTGAATCTCTGGAAGGCTAGTGGGACTGTGAGAGACACATCTCCACCATAGGACCGGAGCTCCCTAGGAAGTGTGAGCAGGATAGACCAAAATGTGTTAGATCTGTCAGGTTTCAACCTCTTGGTAGTCTCAATAAGTGTTTCTGCCCCGGGTGGAAAACCTGTTGGGGGTTTTAGGAACAGAGCTACCACTTTGGCACAGCAGTAGGGTGTAATCAAGATAATCCAGTGCACAATGGACTGTCATTGATATAAACTGCATTACCCATGACCGTATAACCCAGGGGAATGCTGCAAGCAGCAATTTCCACTCCCAAATTATGACATGATTCACCAGCCGGGAGCTACCTCCATCCCTCTACTTCTGGGTGTTGACAATCAGATCTCAGGAAGCAATGAGGTGACCCAACTGAAACAACAAACTCACTCAGCAGGGCCCAAGCAAACTCCCTGTTAACTCGTTCCCAGCATGTTTAAAATTTATCACTGATAATCATTACAAAGAGCAGCTCTTGGAAATAAGCATGGCCAAGGCACAGCATGGAGAAGAGATGCTGTGTGTTCACACTGGCAACACATGAGCTGGCATAAACCTCTCTGTGTTCAGGCAGGTTGGTACTGAAAATATCAGCTCCCATTTAGAAGCAGAGAAAATTAAGAGAGGAAAAAGAACTGATGCATCTCCTTCCACACCAGCTTTTAGGCTGGAAAATAAAGTATGAACCCTTAAAAATGATGCTTGGGAAAAGAAATGGATTCAGCACAAACTGGTTTGTGCTACCAAGGCAAGTATGTTATCAAAGCTCACTCCTGAGGACATATACCTCCATAGGACCGCTCAGCTTCAGTACAAATGACACCAGGAGATACAAGCCAAGAAAGGCAGAGGAGATAAATTAGAAAAGCAGGAGCGGGGAGTGGGGAGGTGGTTATGAGGTCATTTGTACTGACATTATGTTAAGTATTCACATTAGAGCAGAACCATCGACTTCAGTGAACAAACTTCCAACCGGTAATGAGGCTTGGTCTTCCAGTTACTGCACTGAAAGAGCAACATCTGGCCTGGAGCCTTCCAGGGGTCAAACCCTTCTTTCTTGCGGTTATACCACAGATAAATTTTCTTGTGAGGAATTAAGGCAATCAGAGGGGCAAATAGCTTGTGGTCCTGGTTGAAAAAAACCCCACAGAGTCTTTCTGCAGAGCAAGCCAGGTATCCAACTTGTAAAGATCGTTACACCTTTAATGACTTTCCCAATACCCCAGTGCTGTGCATAGTAAATAAGGGGGATTTTCTAGGATTTTTTTTTTTCCTGAAATTTGCAGAGGAAAACCCAAAGCTAGTGTTTCCTTTCCCTTTTCTGACTTATTTCCTTAGCAGCTAAGCCACAAGTTCAGAGCAGGGACACTCATTAGGCAGGCAAAGTTAGAAGAACATCTATCTGATTTCTCACCTCCTCACTTAAAGCCCAATAAAACATAAGGGAAAGGGAAAGAAAAAATATTACATTTTTTAAAAGCACTTGGAAAGTTTCATCAGCTGCCATTTATTAAGCTTTCCATAACTTGTTTCCAATTCCTGTAAGGGGTCCAGAAGCTATGGTGACATGGCAATAGTCTGCCAGTGCTTAAGCAAGCTGTCATCCTCTATGGAGCAGCCTAGTGCTGGGTAGAGAAGCATTACAGTAGAAGAATGAAACCTGGACCAAACCTTGACCAGCAAGTCGAGGGAAGGTCTCCTCCCCCTCTTCTCTGCCCTGGTGAGGCTGCATCTGGAGAATTGTGTCCTGTTCTGGTCTCTGGAGTTCAAGAGAGTCAAGGAACTACTGGAGAGAGTCGAGTGGAGTCTGCGAGGGTGCTGAGGGGACTGGAGCACCTCTGTGCTGAAGAAAGGCTGAGAGCCCTGGGGCTATTGAGCCTGGAGATGAGAACACTGAGAAGGGATCTTCTCAATTCTGATCAATATCTAAAAGGCAGGGGTCAAAAGGGTGGGGCCAGACTCTTGTCAGTGGTGTCCAGTGACTGGACAAGGGATATTAGGTGCAAACTCGAACATCTGAACAGTTCACCTAGACAAGAGGAAAAACTTCTTTCCTGTGAGTGTGATAGAGACTGGCTCAGGCTTCTCAGAGAGGCTGTGAAATCTCCTTCTCTGGAGAGATTCTGAACCAGCTTAGATGCAATCCTGGGCAACATGCTCTGGGTGACCCTGTTTTAGCAGAGGCCTTGGATGAGATGATCTCCAGAGATCCCTTCCAACCTCCACAATTATGTCTTTCTTTGAAACCACTTGCTTGAGGCTAACCAACATCCAGTAACACCCATCCCTTCTCCAGTTCACCTAGAAGCACAGTGCAGGTGGCTGGCTCCAGGGTATGCCCACCAGTGGAGCATCCAACTCTATCTGAAGGGTCAGGATTCGCCTAGGGCAATGTGGATTGCTTCAAAGGCTGCTGGACCAACCAGTCAGCCTCAGCTACTGTGCTCACTCCTTGCCGAGACGCTGCCTGAATGCTGACATTTTAACAGCATGGTCCTTTCCCTGCACATGATATGGCACAAGGGAATAACAGGATGTATTAATGTCATTTTAGATAATAATAGTCTTCTCAGAGTGGGCTTTCTGGCACCATGTGTCCCCCTGCGATAGAACTCTATCCCTATCGCTTCAGCATTAGCTCTGAGCTTGAAAGCAATCCATTTGGGCCATTAAAATGACTTGTGAAATGTGGGATAGTTACCAAGTAATTAGGACCACATTTCAATTCTCTCCCTGCCCTGAGCTCTCCGCTCTCACACTCGGTTCACCTTCAGCTTCACTCCACCTTTGCCTTTCACAAACCTACATAAGCACCAGTTTCTTGGCTAGTTCTTGTCCTCTGTT
>VWZY01003450.1:359274-413633 GCA_013399075.1 Chloroceryle aenea
TTATTTTTTTTTTAATACTTATATATATCAAAGTTCAAATAAATCTTTACTATAATCAGAAGAATGCAGAGAATTGTAAAAGTTTCGAAGGGGTCACTTCTGACTGGCCCCGACTCCATAAAGTACAGTTTGATGTCCTGTAGTTTATAGCCATACAAAGCCCAGCTTTTCTGCCTTCAGATTGGCTGTTAATGTTGTAATGATGTTTAACTGTTGACAAATGAATTACAGGTGGGAAGCGTATTGCCTATTGCCCATTTAAGACAAGGACTGCTTAAGCAAAAAAATCTGTCATTTTTATTTGGTTGCCTTTTTTTTTTAATGTTTCTTTTTAATTCCCTCAAGCAAACAGATTAAGGAACATCATAGCCTGTCAAGTAATGTATGTTTGTAAAAACACCACATCTCTTTGATGCATCTATCATGTGCCAGAGAGGAGAGAGGGGTTTTCTTTCACTTGCCATGTAGCTTCTTTTTTATTTTCTGCCACTAATTATGGAATTTCTCATTAAAATAACAAGAAGCATGTCTGGCTGGGATTCCAGCATATGTTTTCATTTTTGGGAACCAATGGGAACCGTATGTTTTCTTCCTTCTACCACGTCCTGTGCAACAATAATAGTGCAGAGGCCGTCATCAGCATCCATGTCCTGCTCCACCAGCCTCATGGCTAGGTGCCAAGAGAAGACACTCTCCAAAAGGCTGATTGAGCTCACACCGGACACAGGGGTGATGCTGCATTTACCAGATAATTTAAAACTTTTAAAATTCATACCACTCCCCAGGTTGTGGACCTGTTTTTTATTTCTTTCTCCTTTCAGGCCTTTCTTCCTCTCTTCTTCCTCTCCCTTCTCGTTCCATTGTATTTTTTTCTTGTGGCGAACCTAACTCACATAGACCTGTAGTGGTTATTTATAAACTCTCCTTGAATGCCAAAGTGCCGTGAACAATTATTTCCCTCCAGTTTACAGCAACATTCAAAGTGCTCTGAAACATATTTTTAACATAACTCATCACTTTGAAGATGTGTCCAAGCTTTTGTTCGTGTTTATTGACAGGAAGTTATTTTTCATGGTTCAAATCAGGAGGGGGATGATGGAGGAGGGAGGAGAGGAGTTGCCAAGGGGTTGAAGCTGTACCCTGCCTGCAAAACCCAGCCCTGCATTCCTGGCATGCATGTTTGCTTCCCCCAGACACCCACCACTCAACCCCACTCTTCTTTTTCAAGGAGAAATAAAACATAATGGGAGCTTGAAGAGGGGTAAATTAGAGCAAAGGATGGATACGAGCAAGTGAGATGGAGGAGAAACTTCTGCTATTCATCATGGCTATGAAGGAAGAAGGTGTTTTGGGGACACTTCTTGGCCCTGGAGAGCAGGGGTGAAACACAAGCTCCCTGTTTCATCCCCTGGAAGGAAGTTCTACTGAAGAATGGGCCAGCATAGTAGGATTATTCCGTTTTGCAACTTGGAGGCTTAGAAGAAATCATGACTCATGGCAAGAGGAGTGAGAAAGAGGGGTTGACTGAATCACCCTGCCGTGGTGGGGCAGGGCTCTCTACCCTGGGCTTTGGGCCCTCAGAGAGAAGCTTGTTGGCCTACTCTGCATGGAGATGAGCTAGAGGTCTGCAGAGTGGCCACTTGATGGGAGTCCTTCCATGCAGGGTCAAAGGGTGGGGGAGGAACTGGGGAAACTGGGCAGATGGTGCTGGGAGAGGGGCAACACACATGCCTACCTGCTGACTGCTGCATGCCAGGAGAGTAGGTCAAGTGCTCCTGCTTCCCACCTCGAGTTCCATGTGGTGTCTTCAGGGCATATCCTCTGCTGACTTAATCTTCCTGAACTTCAGTGAAGAGCAGCATCCTTTCTTGAAGGGCGTGGAGACACTCATCAACTTGTTCCACAAGCTGGTCCTGGTGGAGGAAGCCATCAGAGGAGCAGGAGAAGTCCTCGGGGTACACAGGGCAGAGGCAAAAGTGCCTGAGATGAGGACCTCAGCCAGCCAACAGGGACTGCATGACAAGAAAGCACCATGAGAAACATTGGTCTTGACCTCACAATCACATTTGAAATCACTCAGCAGCCCTGGCACAAATCGCTGCTGCATTCCTTTTAACAGGGAAAAGAGATTTTAAATAAGGTTGTCTCGACCTTTTTATATTGACAGTGGGACTGGTTGTTATACACTGTGCGCCTGAGGTTCTTCCACTGGAAGGAGCGTAATGCAACACTGGGGGCAATTCTTGATTCCACTTACTCCCAATAATTATTACTTCTTGGCTTGTTGCTACACTATATAGTGTAATGTTATTGCTTGGAATGGTATGTTAACTTAGTTTTTACTGATACCATGTGTTCCCCTTCTTTTATCCCAGTAGTGTGTCAAGAACTGTTTTTCCTAAGGATGGTCAAGGGAATGTGATTCTAATATTACTGGAGATGATATAAAAAGTTTTATAGACAGTATTTCACGTTTGAACTGGGAGCCCAGAATTCAGCCACGAGGGTCATAATCAGACATTTGAATGGCGTATTTTGAAGACTCAGATTGGCTGGTGAGGTAGAAAATGCACTCACTTGATTAAACAGGCAATGGCAAGTCTGAGAGACAAGATGCTGGACCTGCATTTAGAGAGAACAAACCAAAAACGTCTGAAAGCTGGCCTTATAATATGCAATTTCAGGCATCATTTGGCTCCAGAAGCAGCCTGAAAAACACTCAGGGACACTTTTCTTACTGTGTTTTTCACATGAGTGGACCTGTAAAACTGTGACTGTTAATAGGACAGTCACTGTGGCTGCTGGCAGAACTGGGATCACACTTAGGTCCTTCAAAACTCAGAACAGAAGCTGAAAAAGAAGCTACAGACGCAGGTGTACTGCAAAGGAGCTTTGCATGCTGTCTGGCACAGCAACAAAAAGCTGGGCCTTCTTTTAAGTCATGGTGCAGCGATCATAAAATCAGAATTGTTTCAGTTGGAAAAGAATTCTAAGATCATTGAGTCCAACCATCAACCCAGCACTGCCAGTCCCACCACTAAACCATGTCCCTCAGCAGCACATCAACATATCTTTGAAACCCTTCCAGTGATGGGGACTCCACCACTGCCCTGGGCAGCCTGGGACAGGCACTGACAACCCTTTCAGTATAATATCCAACCTAAACCTCCCCTGGCACGAGTTGAGTCCATTTTTATCACTTGTAACCTAGCAGAACAGACCGACTCCCACCTTACTCCAACATCCTTTCAGGGAGTTGCTGACAGTGAGAAGGTCTCCGCATAGCCTCCCTTTCTCCAGGCTGAACAACCCCAGGTCCCTCAGCGGCTCCTCATGAGACTTGTACTCTGGACACTTCACCAGCTTTGATGTCCTTCTCTGGACATGCTCCAGCTCCTCAATGTCCTTCTTGAAGTTAGGGGCCCAAAACCTAGCCTAGGATTTGAGATGTGGCCTCACCGGTGCTGATTACAAGGGCATAATCAATTCCCCAGTCCTTCTGGCAAGGTAAGGTCTGGTCAGTGACCCCTGGCTTGTTCAGGCAGGCAGGAGAGCTTTGACTGTCCCTGCACAGCCCTGTGATGTTCCCAGAGAACGGTGTGGTGCTGAGCATAACCCGCATGAATGCTCGTGGAGGAGATGCAGGGACTGCATGCTGGCTCACAGCACTTGGAATGATGCCTCAGGTGGGAGAGCAGAGTAGAGGACAGGGGACATGAGCACAAGGATTTGCTCTCCTAGTTTCTCTGCTTCGTGCAAACATTTGTAGTTCTATTCCTTTCTCAGGTCTGCATCTGCAGTTTATGGTTTATCCACCTTTGGAAACTGCTGGTTTGTCTCCTGTGAACGTTTGTAGCAGATGGGGACTGTGCACATCTACCTCTCCTGCAGCCAAGATTTCTGGGTTTACCAACAGTGCTCTTCCTATTCAGTCATCAAGGTATTTCTTGACACATTTTTACAGCAGAAGAGGTCCAGCATCCAAAAGGAGGGGACTTTGAAGGCAGACAGCAACAGCAGGCAGCATTTTCCAACCCTGCCAAACTTTTACAAGCACTTCCATAATGGCATTTCCAACACTTGGGCCACGACTGCAGTGACAGTTGGTGCCTCATACATCATAATCTGCTCACTATTTTAAAAAGAACAATGCTGGTTTATTTATTGCAGGTGATTACCTTCACATAGGATGAACGTGCCTGGAAATTCCAACATTTTTGTCTCGGCAGCAGGCGGGCTTGCACTGTCTGACACTATGTTCATCATTGCAATCATCACTGGGGCTGTGCTCTTCTGGTTCCACAGGCCACTGCATTGCCTTGAGATGCTACACACCCAATACCGGCACAATTGCTGGAGCTTCAGAGCTCTCCTTGGGGTTTTTGGCATCCTTGGGTGTGTCTATTTTTGAGGTTAAGGTGGTTCAATGATACTGCAAGATGGTGGCATGTTTTCCTGCCTTGGTGACTGCTCACACAGACTCAGGCAGATGGACATCTGTTTTTCTCTCTGGACATTCCCTTTATTTCACATTCAAAATCTCATCAAAGCTAACTTCTGTGACATCCTGTACTTGTCTGCAATTTTCAATCAATTGCTTGCTGCAGTTTGCACTGAGTACAAAGGAACAAGAGCAGTCACGAGCTTGTGTTTACCAGGCAAGTGGTGAGAGACATCCTGGAGCAGGGTTCTGGTGCCTCAGGAGGAACAGATGGTTTGGGACAGAGCATCAGAGGGTGAGCCAAGGTGATGGCTGGAAGAAGACGACCTCTTTAGCAAATCAAGGGTAGGGGAAATTTGTAATGTGGTTGAGCAGAAGGTGCACAGAAGTTCACCAAAAGAGAGAGAAGGTAGGTGGCTTACGGTCAGCTCCTTGGCCAAGCACTCTTGGGACTAAGAGAAGTGGGTGACACCAAATCTACCAACTCCCACATATACAACAATGAAAATACTTCTACTTACTAACTTATCTTGTGGTCCTCACTTTAAAAAGTGAAGTCAAAGCTTTCTAGCTGGAAGGCTAAGGAGCTAGCAAACTGGGGTGAGCAGATCTTGGATGAAACATTAGCTTAGATGAAGTCATTTGTTGGTAAGCTTCAGCCAAGCCACCATCACAGCTGGGCTCAAAGCAGAACAAACACCTGTTGTGAAGATCTTCCAAAGCCAGAACTGTCCAATACTGCGTATAACTGCCCAAAATAGACGTAAGTATCCCCAGTTCCTTATCTTCCTATTCATACTTGAATAATAGTCTTTCTGTTAAAAAACACAGGGAAGTACACATCTGGACTGTCGAATCCAAACAAGGAAGGTTGCTCTTATATAGCCTTGTCTGGACTTCTGAATGTGCCATACCCCTCCATCTCCTCTGAGGCTTTATCTACCAAGCTGAGGAGACCCATGCCTTTGAAAGTCTGGCAAAAATTTCTGCCCATGTCTTGCAGTCCAGCCAAATCAACCCATTTCTACGTTTTTGTAGCCTTAAAAACCAATCACCATGGAAATGGGTTTCCTTTATGCAGAAAAAAAGCTTGTTATTTCACCCCAGCTCCTTCAGATCATGGAGACTTCATTGGAAATGAAATAGTGTATTTCAAAAACCATCAACCTATAGGATCCCTTACCAGCATGAGCTGAAAATGAATCACTTAGACACAGGCAAGTTATGCTGCACCTCTGACCACCTCAACTCCCTTTCTCTTGACATCTTGTGATGGGGAAGAGCACTGCTGCTACCCATACAATCCCTTCTGGGATTTAATGGCAAAGGATCTCACCTTGGGAAGCTCATTTAACTCCTCCAAGATGTGATTTCTTTCGCAATGCTTTCCAGCATTGGTGCTGGGAAGACCTTGCTTCCAGTCAGCTTTTCTTTGCACTCTCCACTCCCTACCTCTGTAACACCCTTTTCCTATCTGCAAAATCAAGCTAATGCTCCAAAACTCCTTTGCAACTACTTGAGCTGTCTGAAAGAGAAGCCTGAGGCATTATTTACCTTGTCCGAAGAAGGGCAACAAACCTGGTGAGGGGTCTTGAGCACAAATCTTGTGAGGAGTGGCTGAGGCATCTGGGTTTGTTCAGACTGGAGTACGGGAGGCTCAGGAGAGATCCTCTTGCTTTTGACAACTCCCTGGAAGGAGACTGTAGTGAGATGGAGGTTAGTATCTTCTCCCAAAGACAAGAGTAAACAGCCTCAGGTTGTGCTAGAGGAAGTTTAGTGGTGGAGTCCCCATCCCTGGAAGGATTTCAAAGCTGTGGAGATGTGGTGCTGAGGAACATGGTTTAGTGGTGACCTGGCAGTGCTGGGTTAATGGTTGGACTTTACAATCCTAAAGTTCTCTTCCAACCCTATGATGCTATGATTCTATTATTCCATCGGTCTGGTTCAAAAGATGTTGGTCTACAACTTTATAAACATCATAAGAAATTTAAGACAGCAAAGTGTGAAGAACAGTCTACCTGCAAGCACAGCTAGTGCTCCTGTTTTTCCTCTCTCATGAGATGCACAACATAAAAAGCCCAATTTGAGTGGGAATAGTTTTCATCTATTCATCACCATTTCTTAATGAGGGCAAAAAGAAAAAATAATCTGCATGGACATCTACAGCCAGCCTCTGCAGGGAGAGCTCAATAGTGGCTGCCGAGCCCTGGATTGTATGCTGCACACACCAGACACAGAAACAAGGGGGGCCTAGGTAACTCAGGGACCGATTACTCTGCTGCATTTATTTTTCAGACAAAATGCCTGACATGGAAAGTATAAGCATTGTTACATCCTCCAGGAAGAGGTGTTTGTATTGTTTTTTTCTTGGGACCAACATGCAGTCTTCTGGAGCTGAAATTGAGATTTCACATTTCTGAGGGCTTGGGACATCTTTTAGGGATCAAACCAGTGCTTATCTCCAGTCCCTCCAGAGATGAGTAATGAGGCTAAATGCTTTTTTAGAATTAGCACAAGGTCAAAATGACAGTGTGCTGCAGAGCTGTATTTTTAAAGAACAATTAGGATCTTTTTGTTATTGCTATTGTTAGATTCAGTTATGGGGTAGGGGATGCAACGGTGGTGGGGAAGCATCCTCCTGTTGATCTGTTAAATACATCATCTAAATACAATCTGCTCTCACAAACAGGCGGGCCCAGGGAGATGAAGGAAACCACATTAAAAACATGATGAAAGTTCCCTCGAGGCTCTTTATGTGACACTTGGGCTTTAGGCAGGTGGGTTTTTTTATTTCTTCCCCTATTCTTACGTTAATAAACCAAAACTTAGCATTCTTCAATTTGGTATTAAAGGCTGAGAAGATCCTTCAGCTTCTCCCCCCATACACATACACAGGCACATGTGCATGCATGCTTGCATGCAGCCGATGTTGGTTGCCTCCTGCCCAAGCTGCAAGCCAAGAGTGTATTAAAAACTCACAGGCAAAAGGGATTCAGGTTCCTGGCTACCACTGGCTTTCTTAGGCCTTTCAGCAGATGACCTGCCTCCTGAGGTAGAGACCAAACTATTTTCATGGTAAGTAGTTAGCTAAATGCCCGTCTAGGCCAAAGTATAAAATTCATCTTGCCATCAGGATGCCTTGACATCTCCCAGTGGCTTCTCCAAGGGGTTCAAGCAAAACAGAAGGGAAGGGACAATGCCAGGTGCACCCTATCTGTATGACCCACAGTTGACGATGCTGGAGCGGAGAGAGAAAGAAAGAAGAAACAGCCCCCCTCCCAACTGTGTTATTTCTACTGTGTTGTGAACTCTCTTCAGTAACAACAGAGCTAAATAAATATAACTCACACATGGTTTATTTTTGGATTAGCCCCCTCAACCCCCAGCCCTCACCCTCCCTCCCAAATTGATTTATGGTGCTATTGTTCTCTACTCTGACCTAACACACCAAATGCTTCGAGCTTTTCGGCTCCCTCCCTGCTCCTTATATTATGCAGGTGTAACTGCTGTAAAAATGAGGGAGAGGATGGAGAGGGAGGAAGGAAACAGGAGAGAAAACAAGGGGAAAAAGTTGAGGCTGCAGATGCACACATCTGCTTCCTGACTAATGCAGGGTATGGCACACCCATACAGGTCCCTTTTTATTGCTAACATTCCTTGTAAGTTAGAAAATTTTTTTTTTACACACACACACACCTCCCTTCCCCCCTCTTTTCCTCCAAACTTCAGATGTCCCAGAGGAATGTTTAAATTATTATGGATTCCCAGAAGAGTTTGCTGCTTCCCTTTTTAATTTGTTCCATGCTAGTTGCTGGTTTTAAAAAACAGTGCCCAGTTTACTCTTTCCTAAAGACAAGCTCAGGGCTCCTTGTTGTGGCTCTGGCACAGAATCCGTTACAACTTTGTTTCCCAAATCTCTACAGGTTTATAGTGGGGCTATAATAATGTACTTGATGCTGAAACTTGTGATTACCTGCTCTGATTTTGAGCTCTTGTTTAAATAGAAATGCTAAAAATACCGTCTTAAGGCAATCAAAAAAAAAGGCATTATTGGCTGGTTCTCACTTGGCTAGCTTTCACAGGCAAGCTGCAAGCCTGTGAGGCCAATGAAATGCCTGGTGTTATCTAGCCCTAGGCACAGACTGATGTGTTTGCAGAGCCAGACAGAAAAAAAATGTATAGTAAAAAGGAGAAGGCTGGAACTGGGTTTTGACCTTTATGGTCCATTGACAGGAGGCAATTGGGCTGAAGAAGCACTACATGGAACTTGCTGCTTTTAATCTCATCAGTCCTCTTTGGGGAAGAGATGGAAGACACCAAAAAACTGGACTAAGGTTGTCCAGAAAGTGCATAGCAGGAAAATGACTTTAAATTATTCGTTTCAAAATCAGGACCACAGATGCTGGCCTTCCTAATTGTTTCTTTTCTTTTTTTTTTTTTTTTCCATCATGACTGTAGCACAGAGTGATTTTGCCTGGCTCTGGTCCTCCTGTAATCCTTTTGTCTGAAGAGAAACCATCTCATCATCCTTTATCCATGTCCCTTAGCAACAGCTGCTCCCAAACCAAAGGCAGAAAACACTCACTCAGACATGGAGCAGCAGAAAGATGACTGCACTAGGAAATGAAATTCATAAACCTCTAAAGTGTTTAAGAAGCCTTTTCTAAATGTTGCAAAGAAAGAAAAAAGGAGCAATGAAAAAAATGAGGAAGAGTGATGCATCTTGAAACATTCCCTGTTAACTAAGATAAACCACACAAATACTAGCTGCACATCCTCAACAGCACCAGTTAATACTCTTAAGCCCAATATTTTGTCAAATCAGGTACTGCTTCTTCATGTAAGGGATTTGTTGTTCATTAAGAAAGAAATTCTCAATGAAAACACAGTGCCACATTTTTGCTGGTGAACACTGCTCTCCAGCCAGACCTGCATCCAAATGTCTTTGAGTATTAGTGAAGGAGGTTTATGTGTCACCGATGAGATGGAGTCTTTTGGGAATCATGATGCAAGGAACAGCAATGTTCTGTTTTTTCAAGCAAAGAAAGAACGTTCAGATACTGCTCAGTGCCTGACTCAGCAGTTCCTTGTACCAGCTGGTTGTTTTCAGCACAGAAATCTCCTTACAAAAGCCAGGTGGAGAGCAGGAGCTCACCCAAAATTCCTCAAAAGGCTCATTCCTTCAGGCTTATCCAAGTCATCATGAGGACACACCACACCAGACTTGTGATTCCACAGAGGAATGAGTATTTAACACTAGAGGAAGACCATGGACCATGAAACATTGTGAGTGAGAAACCAGAAGGTGATTTAAGGACATGAGATGTTCAATGTAGATGTAGACTAGATCTAAAGAAGAAATTTTTTACACTTGAGGGTGATAAAACACTGGCCCAGGTTGTCCAGAGAGATGGAAGAAGCCCCATCTCTGGAAACCTTCCAGGTTAGGTTGGACAGGGCTCTGAGCAATCTGCTGTAGTTACAGGTGTCCCTGATCAGTGCAGGGGGGGTGGACCAGAGGAGGTTTAAAGGTCCCTACCAACCCAAACCATTCTATGGTTCTAGAATTCTTTGAAGGTGCTGCAAGAGCCATGTAGGGAAGCACAATGTTGCCTTTATATGACTGTTACTATGAGTTGTCTCTTCCTACCTATGGACATTTCTGGCATGGTTTGCTTCTCCCCCTGGGTAAGAAGGACATATTCCTGCTGTTGGGATGGGGCTTTCCAGGGAGTTCTTGGGAGGACTCAGAGAAGCTTCACCACAGCTTTGACACAAGGAATCCCTAAAATCACAATTCTTCTTTGAGGTCTGCCAGATTCTTTTGGTGAACGAAGAAAATCAGGAATTTACCTGGCAAAACATCCAACATCTTAATTGAATGCTCATCCCAGAAGTCCTGGTTCACTGAGACTTCAGGTAGAAACATCATAGAATGGGTTGGGAAGGACCTTAAAGATCACAACCTTAAAGACATCACCTTCTTGGTGATGCCTGATAACAGGACAAGGGGCAATGGGTGGAAGCTGAGTCATAGGAAGTTCCATGTAAACATGAGGAGGAATTTTTTTCACAGTTAGGGTGACAGCACTGGAACAGGCTGCCCAGGGGGTTGTGGAGTCTCCCTCTCTGGAGATATTCAAAACCCACCTGGACGCATTCCTGTGTGATTTGGTCTATGTGATACTGCTCTGGCAGGGGGGTTGGACTGAATAATCTTTCAAGGTCCCTTCCAGCCCCTGACATTCTGTGATTCTGTGATCATGTAGTTCAAATCCCTCTGCCATGGACAGAGACACCTGCCATTAGACCAAGTTGTGCAAAGCCCCATCCAACCTTGTCTTAAACACATTCAGTAATGGAGCATCCACAACTTCCCTGGACAATCTGTGCCAGTGTCTCACCACCCTCAGAGTGAAGAACAACTTCTTAATTTCTAATCTAAATCTCCCCTCTTTCAGTCTGAAGTCATTATCAGTACCCATTACCAGTACCATGCACCCCTTGGATATTTGTCCACAGAGCAGACAGTATCCTTCAGAGACATTTATTTAGGGAAATAACTACTTGGTCTGAGAGTAGAGCAGTTCAGTGCATTTCTGCCCAGGTAATTAAAATTACTCTTAATTCATGAACTCCAGAAAGACTTGTAAAGGGAGGGAGTTGAGACTAGTCCTAGAACGTGATAGTCCCCTCTGTGGTGAGAAGCAATTACTGCTTTTCCACTGTCCAAAGGATAGCCTGTGAGCCATGAACTCCTGTTACTGCTCTGGAGGCTTGACAAGGAAGATCTCAACAGTACCTTGAGCTGGGTGAAATACTTCCCCTGCTGCTCAAGGGCACGTGACACTTGGCTGCTTTCACATCTCACTACTCATCTTGGTCCCAGCCTTCAGTTTATAAACATTTCAATCAAACCAGCTCCACTAGTTTAGCTCCTGAGGGAAGGGGTTTGGTGTTTTGGCTAGCTTTTATTCAAATTTCATTGCAATTGTCTAGCTCCACCCATGCGCTGCTTTGGAAGTCTCTGTTCAACTGGTACCCAAAATTAAAGGTGAAACTTAGGAGCGGAGTAATCCCCAAGAAATGAGCATCCACTGACTCTCTTGTGAACTGAGACAGCTACAACTACATGCCTTTATGGGGAAAATTAATTTTATGCATAATTTTCCCTTCCATTTCTATGTGTGGTGTCCATGCTGTTTCAATTTCTGTGACAAAATGTATTATTGATAGGAACCAGACCTGTGGCTGGTTTAGTACTTAGATATCTAAATACTTGCCTGCAAGTACCATCTATCACTAAAACAAAAAAACATGTCACTTGCAATGTCCTTTGGGAAGGAGAAAAACCACAATTCTTTCAAGATTTGCCAATTACTCTACAAGTTAGGCCTGTCAATTTAGTACTAAATCTTAGACTTTAAATGGTAAAATGGGAAAAAAAAAATAAAAAAAATTCCGTGTTTCAAAACTGGAAAATTGAATTTGTCTGAGATATTTTGTGTTTGTGTTTGGGACTTGCAAAGACTGATTCATGGGTTTGGGTACTGTGTGTGATGACATCTCTATGCATACTGCCTTTGCTCTGCGAGCATGCATTAGCTTTGCTCTGCGAGCATGCATTAGCTTTGCTGTAAACAGGCTGAAAGGAAGAGATAGGTGAATAAATGACGGCATTCTCCAGCTTGCCATCACCTCTTGCCCATGAGACATGGGCTTTCCAAGAAGCCTGCTTTCAGCTCCACCAGAGAGGTGAGGGTTCCCTACCCTCTCTGCAGCCAGATGCAGAGACATCTGGAGCTTTCTGCAGCCACCCAGACCATCAATATCATGGTAAGACCAGAAACTTTCATGCTTTTCTTGACCAAGTCATGACACCTTTACTGAAGAAGGGTTATAGAATCATAGAATGGTTTGGGTTGGAAGTCACCTTTAAAGCGCATCTAGTCAAACCCCACTGCACTGAGTGGGGACAGCTTCAACTAGAGCAGGCTGCTCAGACCCCCATCCAACCTCACCTGGAATGGTTCTAGGGATGGGGCATCTATGACCTCTCTGGGTAACCTGGGCCTACATCTCACCAACCTCAGTGCAAAACATTTCTTCCTTAGATCTCATCTAAATCCCCCTCTTTTAGTTTAAAAACATCACCCCTTGTCCTGCCATAACAGTCTCTGCTGAAAAGATTGTCCCCATCTTTCTGACAGGCCCCTTCAAGTACTGAAAGGCCTCCAGAAGTTCTCCCCAGAGCCTTCTCTTCCCCAGGCTGAACAACTCCAGCTCTCTCAGCCTGTCCTCACAGCAGAGGGGTTCCAGCCCTCAGATCATTTTTGTCTTCCTCTGGACCTGCTCCAAGTTTTAGTTGAACCAAAACACTTTGAGGTGAAAAAGCTGGGGAAAGAAGGAAGATAAGGAAGACATGGTCTGGCTGCGGGAAAGAGACAGCATATCTATCTCACAGCACCCAGGAATTTTAAGTTCCCTGGGAGTGCATGAGACATAGAGCATTTTGCTGCAGCACCAAGGGCTGTATTAGCACTTTACAAACATCTGGAAAACAATCATGCTGTAAATTTGCTGGACACAAACTCATCACTTTGGCCCTTCCCATGTGGTTATCCCATAGTGAGCTAGTGCCTGACCTTCCTCCGCCCATACTGGACATGTTTAGGACCATAAATCACAGAAGCACACTTGGTTGGGGACAGAGCATCATCAGTGCCACTGGAGCAGTGACTGATCACCATGTAAAGAAGTATGCTTGGGACAACTTTGTACTTTTCCTTTGCAAACATGTTAGCATATGTAGCTTAAAAGATCATCTAGACCTTAAAAGATGCACTTAGAAGAGATGCCATTAACAGAATGTGTTGAGAGACCAGTTCAAGGACCTGCTCAGATTTTCTGCAAATACCACGAATACACAGAGGCTGCATACCTTGTGGGTGGCATTCTCAAACTGCTTCACTTTGGTCCATGTGCTCTCTGCAAGTCATGTAAACCCTGGATCTTTCAGCCTGTGTTTTTGCTGGAGTCATCCTGGCACGGTGAGGAAGAAGATCAAGCTGAGAAAAAGAAAAGGCTGTATTTACACTGCTCCCTGTCAGGACTGGGGTGACCACAGGATCTATGTTTGAAGTGAGAGGGTAAAAAATTCTCATTCACAACATTTAATAAAAAACATCCTCTTTTTCCATCCCACCCTGCCCCAAGACAGTTCTCACAGAAATACCAGTTTTCAATTTCTTCTTTGTGGGTTTACTGAAGAGAACCCCATCTTGTTATCGATAAAATCCTGCTAAGACAGGTGAAAAAAAAAAACAAAAACAAAATAAAAAGAGTGAAAGAAAAGGAGGAATTGTACCCCAGGGAAGGTCTACCACCATTTTAGCTGCAGTTTCTAAGAGAGAAAAAGTCCTACTTACCTTATTGCCCTTAGGGGGTCTAATTGCCATTAGACCTTAATTGTCTCTCCACTTGTTTTGCAAAGCGAAGAAAGAAGCAGCCCATGCTGGCCATTGGATGCAATCATCTGCTCTTTTGATATGCATTGTGTCCATGTCTATTATCTTCTTTCATCTTTATATCAGCTAGGAAGAAGAAGCTGCTGTGATCATACTGCACCTGACAGTTTTACCATCCAGACAGCTTTACAGCCCTTTCAAGGGCTCAGGCTCCCCAGACGGAGATGAGAATGCTGTGGAGGGCTGTTTCTGAAGCTGTCTGAACCAGATACAGATTTGGCAGCTTGTTTTACTTGTTCTGCCACCCTTTTTGTATTGATGCCACATTCAGCAGGTGTTCATCTTCCTTTTGTTGCAAACCCTTTTGAAAACACAACAAAAAGCTCCACTGGGCACAAAAAAAGGGATATTTGCTTAGGCTATATTCATTCCTTAATTGCCATGGATAATCTTCCATCACTAACAGTCAGAAGCATCCAGAAGAAATGTATTTTTGAAAACTTAATTAATTTGAATCAAGTTTCAGCTCATAGTCAGATGAAACTCTTCTTCATTGCTTCAGCACAAGTTGATTTTGTGGGAGCAAAATGAGTGGCACCTCAGAGCACATGCAAACAGCGTTCTCATGCTCGTTGGTCAGGGCAACTTCTGGTATCAGCCCAGGCTGGGGGATGAATGGATTATGAACAACCCTGCAGAGAAGGACTTGGGGGTGCTGGGGGATGAAAAGCTGGACACGAGCTGGCACCATGCGCTTGCAGCTCAGAAGCCAATCACATCCTGGGCTGCATCCCCAGCAGCATGGGCAGCAGGTCAAGGGAGGGGATTCTGCCCCTCTTCTACTTTCTGGTGGAACCCTCCCTGAAGTGCTAGGTCCAGTTCTGGAGTCCCCAGCACAGGAGAGACAGGGACCACTTGGAGTGGGGCGAGAGGAGACCACAGCAATGATCCGAGATTTGGAACCCCTCTGCTGTGAGGCCAGGCTGAGAGAGTTGGGGTTGTTCAGCCTGGAGAAGACTCTGAGGAGACCTTATGGCCTTTCGGTACTTAAGGGGCCTATCAGAAAGATGGGGACAGACTTTTTAGCAAGGCTGTTGTGACAGGTCAAGGGGTGATGGTTTTAAACTAAAAGAAAAATAAAAAAAAGAAAAAGAAAAAGAAGATAAAGAAGAAACAAAATAACCAGAGAGTTTGTGATTTTTGTTAATAGCATCTAGGGGATGGAAAGCAACTTCCTCCCCCCCAAAGCAACAGTGACTCAAACCATGAGGGCTGAGTGAGCAAAGTCATAGTGTTTCAAGAGCAATATCAGTAGCAAAGTCTACAGTTCCGTGAAAAAGGGACTGAGACCAGCTGTACCATCTAAAATGTAGATTTGTTCAGGAAGGCCATCACCACAACAGTGTTAACAGCTTCACTCTGAGATAAGATTTGCTTAACACGCCAATTCTCCCGTCCTTCATGTAACCCTGCACACATTTCATATGTGTGCATACATATAAACATACTGTTTAGGATGCACCTGTTTCTGAAAAGGGTTAACTGCACACTTTTGGAATTAAACATGTGCTTCAGTCCTCCCTGCATAGAAATTTTTTCTTTTTTTTTTTTTTTACACATATAGAAAGATCATTCAGAATGTATATTCAGGAGAAGTAAATGTGAACTGAAGTGAAACCAATTCATTCCCAATTTCAATAAGACATAGATCAATATAGACAAGATAGACAATATAGTTGTTGAAGTAAGTCTGCAACAGCAAAGACAGTTTAATGCATCAGTGTATCAGTAATTAGCAGAATGCATCAGTGTTTCTTCTTGTGATATATAGGGGAGTCAGGATAGGCCTTCCACCATTAGGAGAAGAATTAATTTCTGATCACGTCTAGTATAATGCAGTTTATCAGATATGGATAAGGATTCACATGCAATGGTTGGGTTTTCATTGCCTTCACACGTCAGAAGTGCAAGGAATACCCTTGGGCTCCTTCACACTTCCCTTCATCTTGTAATTCATAGAGGTTCCTTGCACCCTGAGCACTGCAGCCATAAAGAAGGCTCAAATGTGTCCTGCACCAGTATGGCTTTTGTTATGAGGTGTTCAGAAATGCTAAAACAACTCCTGAAAGAGATGTTTTAGCTGATTTTGATGCTGTGCAATCTCACTGCACCTAAAGTGTTGAATCACAGAATCACACAGAATCACTATTGTTGGAAAAGATCAAGTCCAACCATTATTTACTCTACCAGGGCCACTACTACAACTATGTCCTTAAGCACCATATCAAGACAGCTTTTAAATACACCCCAGCTAGCCCTCTGAGCAGGCAGCAAGCCTCCACCATCAGAAATCCGTAGACAAAATCAAAGCAAACAAGGTTCAGCCCTCTGACCAGGGTCTGTAAGTAGTTTTGTGATGTAATTTAGAGTTTCATTGAAATGGAGAAATTCAGATCACCATGGGGAGGTGGCTGGGAAGCAACTGGATGGTAGTTTTTGATGGCCTCACTCTGTCCCCACCACTTGGCAACATCTCTGCTAGCTTCCATCATAGGACTTTGGTGGCCTCTCATATCTAGGCTTGACCCAGACCAGTAGATCCAAAAGCCTTCTCTGAAGCCCTCTGTGGTTCTAGAAACCATTTTTGACTTTTCCATAAGTGATATGGCACAGGTTATACACAAACACACAAGAAACAAACTTTTCCTGGGGTATCTGTACTGCTTCAGTATGCACATCTTGGCCTGGGTCAAAGTCCTGGATCTGCATGGGCACAGAAGGATTCCCAGGGATTCCAAGAGACCAGACAGATCCCTCTTGGCATGCAGGAATGGGTAACTCTGTTGGAAAGAGGATGGGGGTACAAACCCTGTAGGGTTTTTCTCTGCACTACAAGGTCAGAGCTGCAGGGTCATAATCAGAGCTGCAATCTTAATCAGTCACACTGAGCATTGTGGCAAGAAACAACACAAAAACCTTGAATCTCTTTCTATTTCTAGGAAGAACTGTCAGGCCAGCCCTGCCTGCCTGGGTTTGCATTCCTTCTCCCGCCTGACCTCATCCAGCTTTATCCCCAGGCCTTCACGCTATGGGCAGCCAAGATGCAGGATGAGGGGCTCAGGCTGGGGGAATCTGATGGCTGCAAGATTTTACCCAGCCAGTTGTGTTGCCGTGACAGAGGGCAGGCAAGATACGTGTGGGCTGCAAGTTGGGCTGCGTCATTCCTCAAGACACCACAATCTTCCTGATTGCATGACTTCATCGCAGTGCTGAAATCTGCACAATTTATGGGGATTTTCATGTGGCTGGCTCTTGTACAGGCTTTCTTTTATATTCATTTTACATGACTTTTGCATAACTTTTTTTTAAATGAGTGGCTCTCTCATAATGCAACGCTTTATTTTTTTGCAACATGGCCAAGTAGTCATGGGTGAAATGTTCCTTGCTGGAACAAAGGAAAAAGATGTTGTACACATCACATGATGGGCAATCTCTGCAGCATGCCTGGGAACATCCCTTTGCCAGAGACAAAGCAGGCTTTTCAGATACACTTGGTGGGCCATACACTGTTAACAGCAATACACATACACAGGTTTGACAGTATCACAGAATCACAGCATGGTTAAAACTTTGAAGGGACCTCTGGAGATCATCTAGTCCAGCCCTTAGTGCAGGTTGCCCAGAATCACGTCCAGGTGAGCTTGAAAAGTCTCCAGAGAAGGAGACTCCAGAAAATTTCTGGGGAGACTGGTCCAGGTTCTGGCACCCTCACAGGAAAGGAGTTTCTCTTCATATTCAGATGTAACCTCCTGCATTCCAGTTTGTGCCTAGTGTCCTTTGTCCTGTTGCTGGGCACCACTGAAAAGGAGGAACTACTTTGCTTTGAGGGTGATAGAACACTTGAACAGGATGTCCAGAGAGGTGGTGGAGTCTTCATCTCTGGAGACATTCAAAACCTCCCAGTGACCCTTTTCAGAAATACCCACTTTCCACATTTTTTGTTGGTTAAGAAAGTAAATTAAGCATTTTGCTGCTTCACCTTGTCAAACAGTTGTGACTGCCAGGCCACCAAAAAGCAAAACTCAGATGCAGAAGGAATCTGGGAAGGTACTTCATGCATCATCTGTAGCTGTGCAGTAGTTGCCAACAGAGTGATGTTTTGTGTTGAGAACACCTGAATTCCACTCAATTCATAGAATAAGATAATGTTTTAGGTTGGAAGGGACTTTTAAAGGTCATCTAGTCCAACCCCCCAATTCTGGCCTAATGCTCCAAGTCTGTATCCCTCACCTGTAAGAAAAAAAGGAGAATAGACAGAGGTTTGAAGAAATAATAAAGGTGAACACATACAGAGCCTGGGACACCTCAACTCCTTATTCTTAGAACAGCTCCCTTTGTGGTTTCTGCTTGCTTGTTTACATGGTCATTTACAACTTCCCAAAGTGATCAAGAACATAAAATCCACAGAAAGCAGCAACTGTGGCCTTCTGTGTAATATTTAACACTTCTAGTTTTGTTTTGTTTTCCATCCTGGAAAGTATCTTGCCAAGGCTTACTGATTCTGAATCTTGTTTTCAATTCTGGGGCTACCAGTCCATCCTGAGTCTTGAGTACAGCATCTCTAAGGACCACATCTAGTCATTCTGCTGCTTCATACAGCAGAAGATGCAAGTCTGTGCAAACCTACCCATAAAGGAGAAGTTTGCCATACACAAACACTTAAATCCTTTCAGCTTGTTAAAAAAAGCCATCAATAATGCTGGTCATTTCTGAATGTCATCTCTATGATCTTCCCTTAACTATTCTACCTGTCTATACTGACAGGTTTATCCTGGGCCACCCAACCCTCTGCAGTAGTTGCCGTTCACATATGCTAGGCTTGCTGTCCACAGTTAAGGTATTAAACTTTTTTTTTTTTTGATTACCAAGTTTTAATTTTGCTAAGCTATAAAGCCACCTAATTAAAAAGCTCCCCACATGGATGAGATTAGCTTGTCAACCAGGAACCATCACTGTTCACTGAGTGGGAGATTTCCATGGATAGTTCTCATTAGAGCTAATGTAAGTCATATGTGGCAAGGCAGTACACTTACAAGAGCTGGGTTAAAGACAATGTGCAGTGAAAGAGGGGTGGGATACTTGGGTAAAGGCTAGAACTGGATGATCTTTTAAGTTAAATAAATCTTTCCTGACAGATGTCTTTGCTTCTAGAATATGTATGAGGAGCTCAGGAGAACAACAATCATTTAAAGATCCCCTTGCACCTCTCTTCTTCCCCGATGCTCTGGTTAACAGATAAGTATTATCTGCCACCTAAAGTTGGTGATACCTGGAAGCTTAGACCATGCTGGTAGAAGGTGTACAAATACATCTATTGGTCCCAGCCCTAGGGAGCTCATAGTCCAAGACATGGGAGCAGATGCAAGAAAAATGGAGGGGGAAGGATGGAAAAAAGACAACAGTGGCCAACAGAAAACTAACAACTAATAAACCCAGGTATCAGCAGCAGTGATGTTAATTACACTTCACTGTTACCATGCCAAGGGCCTGTTTTAAGGAGAAAATTTGGGGAAGAACAGCAAGTTTGAACACTGTAGGGCTACCCACCGGTGCAAGGAAACTCTGAAATGTCCTTTATCCCCTCCACAAAGTTTAGATAGATTAGAATTAGTGACTTTGAACCTTTCATTGCAGAATTCCAGTCTTTTGCTGGCCCTATCACAGGGACAGCTGATACCAGGCATCTGTCAGGCTCAAAAACATATCCAGACTTGCACGCAACAGATGTTCACAGCCACAGCACATTTAGGGCACTCCAGAGCAACAGCCTAAAACGAGCAGTATCCTCAAAGACCCACTCATCCATGGTATCAGACCCAAATGCAAGCAGGACCAGTCACAAGACTGCTGAGCTGTATGCTCTCCTCAGAACAGCTGAAGAAAAGAAGTACACTCCTGGTTGCACATAATAGTAAGAAAATATTAGGGAAGCCCCAGCGCCGATGAGGACCCACACTGTTAAGAACTGTCCAGATGCAGAATAAGAGTATTTTGAAGCTGCGAAGAGCTTCAGTTCAAGATAAAAGACGTTTCCGTTTGTAGATAGAGAGTGAAAGCAGACATGTTAGGAGTGGGATTTTTGGAAGGACGCGGATGCAGAAACCTGGCAAGAATTGGTTTGGAAAATCCCTGCCTGACTTGAACTGCAGTCACGCAAGAAGGCAAAAATTTGCTTTGCTACTTCCTTATGCTGTTTTGACTGCAATATACCATTCTCCTGAAGTGCCTCCTTGGCTGGTGCGCACACAGAGTCAAGTGGAGATGACACACATGACCCTTGCTTTGGCACACTGGAAAGCTTGAGGTCAAGACAAATAGCTGAAGAACACTTTTAAACGACAACTCTCACACACTCAAGTTTAGGAAAGAGAAAGAGAGAAGTAATGTGGCATGGACACCCTGCCCCATAAGTCAGAGATGCTGTCTTATGCAGTAAGCTTGTCCTTCAGGCACAGCTAGTGGTCCCTCACCTCTGCTCCTGCCCATTCAGCCCTACTGAGAACTACAGTGCATGTTTTCTTGCAACTGCTCTAAATTGCAAGTTTGTCTTGAAGGCTGAAGGCAAATTCACAGCCTTCCCCTGTCCTGCATTTGGCTTTGTCTCTGACCCATGAAAAGAGAAATGCTGTCCTTCTCATGACTCCTTGGTTAACCCCATCAAAGCCTTGCCAGATGACCCAATGCTCTTCTCTCTCCCAGACGGTGCCTGTTGCTTTTTCCTGTGCCTTAGTTTATTCTCAGCCACATCACTTGAAAGGATGATCAAAGCTGCATGACCTCTACTGTTTTCTCTCAAATACTTTCTTCAGTCATCTTCCTGGGTCCCCTCCCAAGTCAGAACAAAAGGTAACCAACATCACATCTGCTGCTGGCATACACAAGTTTCTCAAACTGCAACCACTTCCAAAGAGTTCTAAGTTAAAGACTTTCTAAAAGCATTGGAAACATATTTTCATCCCTAAAATAAATGTAGTTTCTGAGGAAAAGGAGACTGCAACCTGCCTGTCAGTGTATGCATTTTCCCCTGGCAGATGCCTTTTTCCCAAGGGAAACCATGAAACAGAACTGTGGTGGAAAAGCAGCATGTTGACAGTCTTACTAATTAATCCTGTCCTAGAACAAATTCTTGGTAAATGCTGTAATGAGCCAGCTAAACATGTTCTCTACAGAGGAAATGATAAAATAAAAAATTTCAAAACAGATTCTCTTGCAAAATCCTTGCCCAAGAATGCCAAACCTGCAATAATCTTTGTCTTACACCACAAGAAAAGGTACCTCTGGCTTTATCTTCCACCCGACACTTCCCTCACTGCCAAATATTTTAAAAGCTCACAGCAATATGCTTTGTGTGTCTCCCAGACTCGCTGCAGATCAGGGGGATGTGGAGGGGAAGCAGCGGAGTGAAGCAATTAAGCCAGTAGACAACAAAATGCCATTTGCTCCGTGTACCTCAATCACAGTCAAATTTCATATCTGGAGCAAGATTCCCTCTGACAGGTTCTCCAGATGTTCATATCTAAGAGTTTCCCAGTGGAGAAACCAGGTGTCCTACCCGAGTCCTACCATGATTTTAAAAACTGAGTATAAAACCAAACCAAGAGAGCAAGCCTCAGTCCATCACGTGCTGTCTACCACACTGCCTGGGGAAAATGGCTTCAGCATGTGCCAAAGCTATGAAACTGCCTGTTCCCAAGGTCTCACAGCCTGTTCTAAGTGCCTTCCCCCTGCACTCCTCCTTTCATCAACCAAAAAAGAGCATGTACCTGTTTTTATTCACTTTAATATGCCTGAGTGTATGCTGACAGTTGCCTCGCTTGCTGTGGCCACTGGAAGGGACTGGCAGAGTTGAGGCTGCAGGGTGAGAGCTACACCAGATACATCAGGGACTCAAACTGGAAACATGTGGGTGAAGCATGAGAAAAATGGGGGATCAGTTTCACGGCTATTCAAGACTGACCCTTAGCCCCTGCTTTCATTTCTCACAGTCATGCTTTGCTCCAAACCACCCTTCAAGCATCATTCTCCTTCTTGCACCAGATGGTTGTTCACTGTAATTCTTCCCTTGTATTTCTCTGCTTAGACTGGATGGCGCATCCTCGCAGAGGACTGTGTAACTGGTTTCCTTCCTTTTTTTTTGCTTACAAAATGTCAAAAGCAGCTAGGAAGATGATGGAAGCAACATGTTGCACTGTTGCAGCCCATGCATCCATCACTGAGGGAAGACAGACCTGGATAGTGAAAATTAAACCCAGTGGAGGTAGTAGCACTGATAGTAATCTGACCCTTCACCTGGGTCACAACAACATGCTGCAAACCTCCAGGCTTGGAGAGGAGCGGCTGAAAGGTGCCTGCTGGAGAAGGATCTGGGGATGTTGTTTGACAGCTGGCTGAAGATGAGCCAGCTTGTGCCCAGGTGGACAAGGAGGCCAACAGCATCCTGGCTTGTATCAGAAATAGTGTGTCCAGCAGGACTAGAGCAAGGATCATCTCCCTGGACTCCATACTGGGGAGGCTGCACCTCAAATCCTGGATTCAGTTTTGAGCCCCTCACTCCAAGAAGGACATCGAGGGGCTGGACTCTGTCCAGAGAAAGGCAACAAAGCTGGTGAATGGCCTAGAGAACAAGTCTTGTGAGGAGCAGCTGTGGGACCTGGAGTTTGAACAACTGTCTGGAAAAAAAGGAGGCTCAGGGGAGACCTTCTTGCTCCTGAAAGGAGGTTGGAGCCATGTGGAGATTGGTCTCTTCTCCCAAGGAACAAGCAACAGGATAAGAGGAAATGGTCTCAATTTGCACCAGGGGAGGTTTAGGTTGGAAAAACGTCCTCCTGAAAGGGTTATCAAAGCCTGGCCAAGGCTACCCCGAGAGGTGGTGAAGTCCTCATCCTTGGGGAGGTTTAAAAGCCATGTAGAAGTGATGTTGAAGGACATGGTTTAGTGGTGACCTGGCAGTGTTGTGTTAACAGTTGGACTTGGTGATCTTAAAGGTCTCTTCCAAATAAAATGATTCTATGATTCCATNCAAGGATCATCTCCCTGGACTCCATACTGGGAGGCTGCACCTCAAATCCTGGATTCAGTTTTGAGCCCCTCACTCCAAGAAGGACATCGAGGGGCTGGACTCTGTCCAGAGAAAGGCAACAAAGCTGGTGAATGGCCTAGAGAACAAGTCTTGTGAGGAGCAGCTGTGGGACCTGGAGTTTGAACAACTGTCTGGAAAAAAAGGAGGCTCAGGGGAGACCTTCTTGCTCCTGAAAGGAGGTTGGAGCCATGTGGAGATTGGTCTCTTCTCCCAAGGAACAAGCAACAGGATAAGAGGAAATGGTCTCAATTTGCACCAGGGGAGGTTTAGGTTGGAAAAACGTCCTCCTGAAAGGGTTATCAAAGCCTGGCCAAGGCTACCCCGAGAGGTGGTGAAGTCCTCATCCTTGGGGAGGTTTAAAAGCCATGTAGAAGTGATGTTGAAGGACATGGTTTAGTGGTGACCTGGCAGTGTTGTGTTAACAGTTGGACTTGGTGATCTTAAAGGTCTCTTCCAAATAAAATGATTCTATGATTCCATGATTGATTCTATGACAAGTGGTAAATCAAGCTCTATTTTATACAAACCAAGGCAATGCTCACATAAAAACAAAAGCAATTTACCTCCTTCCTGCTCTCTGCTGCCTTTGTTTTAGCTCTAATGGGATAGCAAAAAGCAAAATGCACATTTAGGAATAAATTAAAAAAGCACCTCACAGGAACAGAACACAATTACTTCTTGACCCAGTCAGTATGAACAAGAGTGTCCAAAACATGACCAAGTATCAGCTGGTACAAGCCAATTACTTCTGCTGGATTTAAGTGTTAGTCTAAGCTTAAAACAAGAAGAATAACACTAATTTCAGCATAATAGCTGGAAAGACACAACTGAGAGCAGATAATGGTTTGTTGAATCTATATTAGTCATGGTGCAAGACCTAGAGGAAAGCCAGCTTGGAGCCCCAGTCCCAGCTTCCTGCAGGGAGCTGGAAACAGGCAGATGTACCCTCTTAAAAAGTCAAACACCTTTTTACATCTGAACTGGAACCTGCAACAGTGAATCACTCCCAGCCTCTCTTGCTGGACCCTTTCAGCCACCACTTTCTAGGTCTGCCTGGAACATTTTAAGGGGAAGCAAAGTGGTGAGAACAACTTTAAAAGTCATGAGAGACTGGAAGCCTGGAAATTTAGTAACCCTGCTGCATTTTTCTTTTTTGATTTTTACTTTTTTTTAAATTTGCTTTTCTTTTAAAAAAATTGAAACAGTCCAGCAGAACAGACACCTTTCATGAGTCATGGGTGACCCTTCTCCACCAGGTGCAAGTTAGTCGCATGAATAGTATCTTTAGCTGACTTGTCACATCTTGTATATTAGCCTAGATTCACACTGGCAAGTCACTGGAATGGCCACAAAGTCACCTATAATCTCTCAGATCCCGAAACAGCACCACTCTACCATTGCCCCTACTTGGAGCTCATGTTCTGTTGTTCACATAAAAGAAAGGGGCCAATGTCCTTCATCCCAAACACACCAGGTTTCCAGCAGAAGATCTGAACAGAGCGACATTGTCTCTACAACTTCAAGCTCTCTCTCACTGTTGACATTCTCTTTTAAACCATAAAGCTGAAGTTTACTGCACAATTTCCTACTCTATCTTGGGCAATCACAGTGACAAGAAGGTTGGTTACATACGTGGAGTTGCAGTTTAGTTTAAGAGAACATTTTAGGAATTGGTTGCAGTGTGAAGAAAATGAAATTTCAAGATTCCACAATTTTTCCTCTGGCTTCAAAAGACATATTATCCCCCATTGCCTTAAGATTCCCCTTTTAAAATTCACTGAGATTTTGAGGCAGCTCCAACTGCAACAGTTCCATTATTTAGCTATTAAAAAGGTGCTCTTGGCAAGTAGCCACCAGCTGGAAAAAGCAATGGAAGATATGACCAGGAAAATGTTAACAAACAACCCACCGGCATGTGAGAAGACAGCAAGTGTACTGGTGTTTGGTTCTTTTGTGGTCCATAATTCTTCCAGCAGAAGTTATGCAGAGGATGAGACAAGTCAGGAAACTGTAAAAAACAAGAAATTTTCAGTGGCAACAATGAAGAGCAGCTCTGCTGTATAAAACATTCACAAAATCTTCCAAACCCCAACCTTGCTTGCCCAAATCCTTGCTGAAGGGAGGTCAGTTCTGGCTTTCCTTCTGCCTTTATGGGAGGATGACCTGTACATGTGTGGTGAGGAAGTGGTGCAACTCTTACTATGATCCTGCCTCCTCCTCTTCACTGGGCTTCTGATAGATGTCATAGCTCTGAAAACCCCCAAAATAGGTCTGGAAGTGCAGGACTTCCTTGCCTTCTCTGTGTCCTAAACACATGACTTGGGTTTTCATACATGAATCTGATGGTTCTTGCAGGAGGGAAAAAAAGGAGAGCTAGAGCAAAGAGATCAGGTCTTGCATCAGTATGAAGGCCTTGAGATAGCTTCTTTCCCTGAAGAGCAAAACCAAATCTAAGTTAACTTGCTTTTACCCTTTTGTTTCTACCATGGGCTGTTATCTTCAGATTCAGACTTTTTTGAGTGGTGAAAAGGAAATGTAAGGATTCCATGTAAAAGTTATGTGGAAATAATAGAGGTCTAGTTTTTCAGTGCAAAAGACAAGTCCAGCATGTGTAAATAATTTTCCTGAATTTTATGTGTGGAATTGTCATACAAGAATGAAAACCTTTGCTGAAAGGTCAGAACAGTTCAACCTTCCTGTAAGAGTCAGCTTTCACAATGGATCGACTAGGAGGTCAGCCACAGGACTTAGAACTAGGTCTTATGGGTCTAAGATTCATTTGAGAACAACAGTGGCCTGTAGCTCAAGCAACCATGACTGTAAAAGCTCTACAAGCTGTAAAGCCCCCTGGTTCAACCCCTGCTACTAGCATGCAGCAAAGGTGAAAAGCAGCTCCAGGCACAGGATGTTCATTGCTTTTGACAAAATCTGCGAGGCTTTTTCCCTACAGCTCAACACAGTAATATTCTGATTACCCAAAATTCCAGTAGGCTACTGCAGAAGTTGGCTAAGAAAGAAACGTCATCTTTGAAAGAAACTCTGGAGGCATCTAGAATGGTTGTCCACCCAACCACAGTCCTATGAAACAGGAGTGGCATTTCAGTAAGACTTCAAAGACTGCACTTATCACAAAGAAACCTCTTAAGATCGCTTCTCCAGGGAATAGTCTCCTGCCCAGTTTGAATCCAGGAAGAAGTGAAAGAAGCCAGGATATCAGATGGAGTCAGAACACCTCATAGGGTGCCTCATTTCATACTTTTTTATGAACATGAGGTACATCAGAGCACTTAATTTCATATTTTTAATTGGGGTATGACTCCCATTGTGCTTCTCTCATCTGTTCTTTTTTTTTTCCACCTGCCTTTTATTTTATTTCTGGCTTTTTATGACCTCCCTTTCCAGCTGCTCACTATTATCACCTACAAGTCTAATCCCGCCTTAACTGCTCACATAATCACCCTTTTATTTGGGAAACTGGATTCATACCCTTTGATTCATGGGTTGTCCTTGCATTTCCTGATCTCGGTTTGTTCCAGGGCATCCAGTGATTTCCATCATGGAGTCCTCGCTTGTTTTAGATTGTCCTCCTTTGCTACAGCATGGAAATGAAGTAAAGGTTGGTGCCGGTCTCTTCTCACATGTAATTAGTGATAGAACAAGAAGGAATGGCTCTACAATAGGGTAGGTTTAGACTGGACATTAGGAAAAAAAAAAATCACAGAAAGAGTAGTCAGACACTGGAATAGGCTGCCCAGGAAGGTGGTTGAGTCACCATCCCTGGATGTGCTTAAGGGACGTTTGGATGTGGTGTAGGGGAGAACTTTGTAGAGTAGGGCTGATGATGGGACTTGATGATCCCAAGGGTCTTTTCCAACCTGAATGATTCTGTGATTCTGTAATAAGTAGCACCACAGCATGCATGACTGACCTCTTCGCTCAGAGATGGTCTGCAGTTTGCATGACCAAGGAGTCAATTGAATTTGCTGAATCCCATCCCGCATGTCTTGGATGGGCTACAGCAGCAGTTTTGCTTTAGTTGCTTTTTGTCTTCTCACCACTTCAGTTGCATAAATATATTTGCTTTCAAATCTGTAGTCAAGAGCTTCATCCTTTGAGTAATGCTCTCCCTCCTCTTTTCTATCCACAGTTTTAGCTCATCTAGTGCTAAAGTGCACTAAGATGAACTTGAAAAAGAACAAAGTATGTGGCTTCCCACATCCAAATGAACCAATTTTAGTGCAATCCAGGAGCAACATGGGAATCACAAGAATGGGAATTACTTTCCCTGCTGTAGAATCAGTAGACTTCTGACAGTCTTCTCCTCAGGTGATACATCTCTATGTCTTCACCTTCTGGATAAAATTATCTCATATCCCAAACTGTCTCCCCAGAGGGGTATTTATACATTGGGAATGAGTCAACACCTGCTCCTCTTCCAAGGAAAGTCTGTTTTCCATCTGTCTTCCCGTACCCTCTCCCTTTTCATAGAATCATAGAAATGTTTCACTTGGAAAACACCTTTAAGATCATCAAGTCCAACCATTAACCACACACTACTAAGTCACCACTAAACCACGTCCCTCAACATCACATCTACACAGCTTTGAAATCTCTTCAGGGTTGGGGACTCCACCACTGCCCTCAGCAGCCTGTGCCATCGCTTAATAAACTTTTCAGTGAAGAAGTTTTTCCTAATGTCCAACCTAAACCTCCCATGGTGCAACTTGAGGCCATTTCTTCTTGTACTGTCACTTGTTACTTGTGAGAAGAAACCAACCCCACCTGACTCCAACATCCTTTCAGGGAGTTATTGAGAGTGAAAAGGTCTCCCTAAGCCTCCTTGTCTCAAGGCTGAATAACTTCCAGCCACTCCTCACAAGACTTGTGCTCTAGACCCTTCACCAGCTTCCTTGCCCTTCTCTGGACATGATCCAGCCCTTCAATGTCCTTCTTGGAGTGAGGGGACCAAAACTGAATCCAGGATTTGAGGTGCAGCCTCACCAGTGCTGAGTCCAGGGGCATAATCACTCCCCTAGTCCTGCTGACCACACTTAGTTCTGTTGCAAGCCATATTGCATCTTCAGTTGAGAGCAGGATCTCACTGCTGGCATTATATGAAAGAATTACTCAAGGGAAACATTTTTAAATAACAAATTGAGAAAGACAGAAATCCTCCAATGTGGCCTGAATTGTACAGATAGCTTAAAAGGCAGCAAGGTTATCTAAGCACCATCAGTATTGCAATTCATGGTTAAAGACCAAGAAAGTTCTGAATTCAGGGGAATGATTTTTCAGAGATGGTCCTAATTGGGAATCTCCAAACATTTGAATTTTGCAACATGCAGATGTTTTTTTTACGTGGGGAATTTCTATTAGTCACGAATATTAACATTTTTGTATGATTAGGTCAACAACACCATTTTGTTGCCTTCAGATCTGAGACAATCCAAAGTCATCTCAGTTTCAGCTGTTTTTCTAACAACTGGCTTCAAATGATCAATTTTTTAAGGAAACCAAACTGCATTTTGATTGCTCTGTGAGTAATTCATGATTCATTGATCTGATTCAGCCTCTTGTCCAGTTCCTCAAGCTACCGAGATACACTCCACCTCTCAAGAAATAGATGTTTCATTTCTCCTTTCAAGGGATATGAATTTTCTCGGCTCACTGGAATCCCTTCTCCTGTAAATTACTGTAATGTAGCAAAGAAGATAATCCAGTTCACTCTTGGATTATTGGGCAAGGAGGTGAGGAACAGAGTAGAAGTCATATGCACTACCTTTAATCACAGTTTCTCTGAGACATGAAAGATACTGAAGGCTCAAAGTAGGAGAGGAAAACATACAGGAAACTTTCATTTTCAAAACTTTACCTCTGCCTGAGGCTTGGGAGTGAAACACAGGTCAGAACAATCCCAGTGTTGGCAGGACATCTGTTACATGAGTCTGTAAGGTAAGCAGAGTCATCATTCTCTTCCAGCAGCTGTAAATGTCATTCAAACCCACCCTGCGAAGACCATTTTATGTACCACCTCCTCAGGAGAGCTTTCCTCCCATGGGCAGTGGTCAGGACCCGCAGCTTGAAGACTCAGCCAAGACCTAAAACCCAGAACAACCTTACACCATCTTGTCACCGCATCTGAGATACCGTCCAATGTTTTTCTTGTTAAGAAGTTAATTAGGTGATTAAGAGTTGACTGTTTCGAAACCAAGGGATGGCTGCTGGTTTTAAGTCACTGCAACAGGGTGCAGCAGTCATGGTGGTGCTTGTGGGGCAATGGTGGAGCTTGGTGTGGGTATTCACATGAGCCAACTCCAGTCTTACCATCTTTTAATTCTGCACTGGTGCAACAGCTGCAAAAATAAGTTCACAGTCCTTGAACAAGAGCTGGGTACACCACGGGGAAACTAAGGCAGGTCCTTTCCCTGACAGCTTTAGTCTCATGACGTAAATTCTCCAATTTCTCAGTCGAAGTCCCCTGCAGACAGACAGAATAAGAAGTTTTCACAGAAGGAGGTGACTTCAAGAGAAAAAAACAAAACAAAACAACAAACAAAACCAAACCAAACAAACAAAAAACCCAAAACAAACAAACAAACAAAAAGAAACAAAAAAGCCTCCCATTTTTTTCTTGTTTGCTTTGCAGAGTAACTCCAAGTATGGTGAGGGTCAGAAGGAAAAAGGGTGAAGTTATAACAAAATATTCCTTACACCAGCTGTCATGACATATTCTGCACAACTATAGGTGAAACACCTGGAGGACACCTAAAAAATTGTTAGCAAAGTACATTTTCCTGAGGCTTTATTGTCTCCAGCAGTGCGTGAACAAAAAAGGATCCAACTTGAGTAAGATCACTCCTCTGATTGGGATATGCCCAAGGGAGCTGGGTGGCATGGCTTTAGGCTAGGAGACAGCAAGACCAGATTGTATGGAAGCTAACTACAATGGTCATTCATGCTTTGAGTAAGTGGGGGACAACTCAACTATGAAAGAAAACTATTGTGCCATGAAATAGCTCCAACCACCATGAGATGAATTCATTAATGAGAGAGAAAGAAATAAAGGAGGAGACAAAAAAAAAGTTTTATGTGTATATCTGGCCTGGCAGTTCATTACAGCAGGTCTTCAGTTATTTCATATCTCTGTGTCTATTAGAAATATCATGTCTTGTCTCCCCTCGGTTGATGTTCTTGGGAGACCTTTGGTAGCATTCATTGAGAAAAAGGGTTTTTTTCAGCTGTTCTTAAATGTATTCTAATGACATGAGGGAACAGGTCAAGGTTAGGTAATGGTTTATTCCCATGGGTCAGGTTTGGCATCCTCCCACCAGATTGGAGTACAAATGGACTGCTGAGCAGATAAGTATTTTGCGTCCTTTGGGACTGCTTATTCCCAGCCCCCTGACCTCAAGGAACTTCTACAAATCTCTGTTCAAGCTGGCTCCATGTCTCAGATGAACTGCTTCCCTCGTCCGTGTTCCTTACTAATAGAACCGCTTCAGACTTTACGCATGGAACAGAACCAAGACTGGTTAATTGGAAAGAGCTGGGCATAAGAGGGAGAGAGATTGCTGAAACACCATCTCACCCTAAGATATGCAAACTTCTTTATTTCCCCTTCTGCAGTGATTAGTACAAAGCATGGAAATATAAGGCAAATAATTTCTCAATTTGCAATGATTTTATGTGAGATTTGGGCACCTCTCTCTTTGGCTTCCTTTGAATATTCACTTTTGCATCTGGCCCCTGGCTCTGGGGAGCTGCTCTGCATCTCCTCTCTCCTCTTGACCCTTCACTCCACCCTGGAGCCATGCTCTCCATTGCAGGTGAGAGGCCATGTGAGCAACTGGGAGCAAGATCAGGAGAATTATTTTTAAACCCATTAAGAGAGTGACCTAGAGTTTCAGGTACTCTGGTTTTAAAGTTCAGGAGAGCCTGCATTTAATATGGAATATACAGCCTTCAGGCATCATTTCACAGAGCACTCACCTTTTACCCCACACTGCCATGCCAGTAGCCAGTTATCTTGCTTTGCTTTGATGTTTCCCATGATAACTTTGACAGCACTCGTGGAAGAATTCTCAAGAGATATTCTATTATGAAAACAAGACCCAGAGGCACAGATGATGTCTTAAGATCATAAACATCTTAAGGCAAGCAGGGAAATTTTTGAACTTCAGGGGCTCTTTGGTTTTTCTACTTTTCTACTCATCAATTGCATCCGGGAGAAATTTCCAGCAATACTAACTGTATGTTTTCATTGAGCTGTGCAAAGTTATAGGCCAATTAGTTTTCCTCCACCCCTGCAATGAATGTGGATTGCTGAAAAGAAGCATGTAGATTGCTGAAAAAAAGCATGAGGAAGCCAAATCTTTTTGACCAAGTAGCAAATCAGCATCACTCCTTAAAGACAATGAAAAAAAAATAAATCCAAATATAAGCAAGGAAATGCAGAGTAAAAGTAGTTTTATGCTGCCATGGGTTTCAGCTGAAAAGAGATAAATTGATGCAGAACTCTTATGGAGATGAAGAGGTGTAAGGGGACTTTGCAGTAAAGCTACATTTACATTTGCTGTGTGATTAAAAATACAGAGTAGCCGCATGCAAACTATCTGTCAGAGAAACAGGGCAACTTTTTCCCCTCTCTGTAGCCTTCTGTTTCAGAGGAAATTGTGTCTGCTGGCTTTATAAACCCAAAATGTTGATATCCTTATAATTTAAGTTTCCATTTCTAAAATACATTTCTTCTGAGAAACGAGAACACAATTTTACTCACACCAAAAGTCTGGAAAATCTGCATTTTCCCATCTTGGCATTCTTTGGGGCATAAGAGACACTCCCAGCTTCAAAGAAGATCCAATCCATAAAATGCAGGTGTACTTTCAGAATTAGCTGGGATATCCATCCCATTTCAAAGCTTGAGGTTTGAGAAAGAGAATCCTGGACTTCTACACAAAATCAGGAAGGAACCTCCTTACTTTGAGGGAGAAATCCAGGTCTGCTTCAAGAGAAGAATCAGAATTTTAATTGTTCCAGATAAGTGATGGAGAAGGAAAAGATAAACGAGAGAGAACATCTCATAGGTCCGCCACAAGGTCTGTGAACTAGTGTCTCCCAAATCTGCTTCCTGTAACACTAAGCATCCTGAACTACTCTGATGTACAGCCTAAGACAGTTTAATGGACTTTTATGACTGGCATAGAAATATGTTTCAAATTGTCCTAGGGTCACCCACAGCACAGTTTTTGCAAGGTTGGCTGATCTAGAAACTAAAGAAAGCAAATTATATGTCCAGACATGTTGTCATGGTTTAGCCTCAGATGGCAAGCCTCTTTCCTACATTGTCTTCAGACATTCCTGATTCCCATCACACTTCACTGTGATTACCCAGGAAATAGAAAAAAAACCTCGTGCAGTATCCTGTTGTCACTACAGACACAGGCTGCTTACTGGAAAGTGATCCCATCGGAAGCAAACAGCACATGGCTGTAGTCATGGGCAAACAAACTGCCCACAACAGTACTAAAGAAGAATGATACTAGGATATAATAAAAATATTACAGTTAACATGTTCTGCATTAATTAATACGGCATATAGCTAACACAAACCAAAAAAACTTTCCCTTCCTCAAACCCACACTCTGTCTACAGCCTCTGGCACATTAACAACCTCCAAGTCAGATATCAGCCTTCTCCCAGCCACGTGCAATTCAAAGACCAAGACTCACCATCAAATTCTTCAAGGTTTTCCTTACAGAAGAGAAAAATTTGAAGACAGGAGCTTGTTACATCCATTCAGCTATGACAGGGCAACCCATCCTATTACCACTGAGCTCACAGTCACTGATAACTTCCAAGCTCAGACCTACAAAGATGTCAGGCCCTTCATCTCAAAAAAGACACCCCTTCACTCCCAGGGATTAATTTTTTGTCACCTTCTCCTTCCCAAGGAAGGCAGACACACAGGAGTGTTTAATGTGCACCTAATGCAGCTGGACTCTAACACCAAAGATGATACACAAAAGGAGAAGCAACCAGTGCTAATAAAGTTGTGCAAAGATCTAACAGCATAGAGGGTGCTCTCAAAAGGTTAAGGTTGAAATTCCTGTACTATAAACAAACAGCACCAGGAGAAGAAGGCCCAGATAATAAAACTCTTATCACTGGGATGATGGCACATCTGTTGATTAGACCTCTGAGAAATCACACTTGTGTTGCAATATCAAACAGCACCATCATGGCATAGTTTCTTATTGCGTTGCAGTTCTTTGTTGGCTATTACTTGTGTCCCAGCAGAATAGACACAAAGTAGGACATCTCCTGGAGGCCAAGGGAAGAGACTGTGTCCATCCTGTCCCCCATCAGCATTGCCACCAGGAGAACCCCGCCAGGCGAGAGATCAGATTCTCTGGCTACATCGGCGCAACCCTGTTTATTCCAGTGATGCTATGTCAATGTGCATCTCATGTCCTGGTAATTCCTTATATCTCCATTAAGACCACAAATCAGTTGCTTTGCCACTGTGATAATTCACTACAAAAAGCAGCAGCTGGCTAGGTTCAAGATAAATGATTTGTAGGTGAAAAGCTCCTTAACCTACTTCGAAAACTCACCAGCCCTAAACTGCACCGTCTGAGATACAACATTTATGTGCAGCTTACAGATCACAATGAAACCAAGTAAGCCAAAGACCTATCAGCTCTTTTATGTGCTTTTGGCAAGGATGCACGACAACAATTCATTTCCCTGGGACCTTTTACCTTCCTATAAATTCCAACAGCCACATTTAAAAGTGAATTGGCAGATGCTTTTTTTTTATTGTAAGGAAATTTGTTTTGCTTCAACAACAGCCAAACATCTTCAGTCATAAACAACAAAAGGGAGGGTAGATTTCCACCAGTGCAGTGTTAGTCGGCTAGCAGTATTTTTACACAGAGAAAAGTTGGATGGTGTGGTCAACTATAAAGAAGTTCTGCAGAATGCTGAATAACAGTATTTGTCCAGAAACCCAAAAGTACAGGCACTTTTGGAAGGCTGTGGAATGTGTTACAAGTTGTAATCCTCCCAGCAGAACCTCAAAAGCCTTGGCTTGTTCTGCAGTTTTAAATTCAGGACTTGACAGCTATTTAACCAGAACCACAAGTGTTAGAGGTGGAAAAGGCCTAGGGATTATCTAATCTATTCCATGACTTGAACAGAGAACAGTGACACTAAAATGGTGCTGCAAAAACAATCTCAAAAATGTCTGCAGAAGAAAGAATCAGCAAAACCGGTGCTGAAAGTCCAAGGAAGCACATTCCTCTTGTCTCACAACTCATTAATTAATCATTTAGCATGAGTAGATGCTGTGGTATTGCTCTTGACCAGAAGGACGATGACATTGCAATCTGCGCTACTTTTGAGGCTGCCAGCTAATGCCCACACATGAAGAATTAATCTTTCCAAGTGGTGTTAACCCGCTCAGCAGGTTCCCAGCTGGGGGAAAAAGGCAATGGCATTCATCCACTACCAAAACATGCATCTTTTATACTTTTATAGCAATGTTGCTTTGAGTCTTGAGAAACAAACTCTCTATAAATCACATCATAAAATATATCCTGACTGATGGCTTACAGGAAAGCTCAGCAATGTCACGGGGTTTTTTTAGAATTTTTTTTCTTGTGATAATCCAGCTTAAAAAAAAAGCAGTTTTCTTTTGATGATGGAGGTAGGACAGTTTACTGGGATTAAAAGCCTTGCTCACAGTTTAAGTATTTGAAGATCTATCAGCCACTGGCAATTGAATTCCACCATCACCCCCTCCTTGTTTTATTGGTATTAATATTTGTGCTTTGCAGGTCTGCTGTAAATGGATTGTGGTTCGCTGAACTTTTCAACCTACTGCTTCCGCAGGGTTGGGAGCTTGCAGGAGGACAGCTCAGTGGAGATACTTGTACATTGGTTAAGAAGAGAATGTGATCTAGGTCTGGATCCATGACTTCTGAGTCTTATGAATGATGCTATAAGATAACAGCCTCTTTCTCTGGTGGAGCCCATAGCAGGAGAAAGAAAGTGAGGCAGAAGTCCAACACTGACAGATCTGAATGCTCTAATGGAATAAAACAGAGAAAACCCCTCCAAACACCCATCTTTAAGGACAGTGCCCCTCTCTCAGCTTACATAGAGACCTCTTCAGAAGAATCATGTTGGGACCACAGCCAAGGAAAGCCATGAAATAAGATAATAGCAACAGGAAATAGAGTGAGATCAAGTAAAGTTTCATACACAGTTAGAAATCCATTCAACTGGCTGCCCTCAGCAACAGGTCACAGCAACAGGTCACACACAACTTCCTGTGGTGGACACGGGAAGACCATGCCGCTCTGTGTTGCCACCAGCTTACAAAGTCTCCCCAATGTCGTCCTTGGATACACAAGCAACATGCTAACAAAATCTAATCTCTTGTTTGATCCTTTTATGTTCTTGGTGGCTTGGAGCAGATTCTTTTTTCCCATTTGGGATCTCCTCACAGATTACCATGATGCCAGAGGTTGAAGGTCCCTCACGTGCCCTTCCCCTCCACCAGAGTAACACACACATCAAAACAAGAGGAAAGCCTGCATTCTGGCATATGAGATGTTTAATTCAAACTGGTCCTGCCCTTGATCCCCAGGTTAAAATCAAAGGCCTTCTGTAGCCACCTGCATCAGACTGAAAAAAAAATTTGGTTCTTTCCTGTATTATACCTCTCTGATGGGAACTTTGTTACCTCAGCACAGCATCAGCTTGGACACCAGTCTCCTGGAAGGACTCAACACCCTTCCTTAGATATCTCAGTGTCTCCCACTAACATCTCTTTGGGAACAGGAGTTTAACTCCCCCCTGGAAACCCATTAAGGCAGAATCAAACTTGTTTTCTGGGTCACTCCCATTCCTCAGATCTTCAAAGGGGGAGTGAAGCTTTGTTTTCAAAGCAGCTTTTGGGTATGGTGAAACATGCTTGTCAGGTGGTGGTGGGGGCTTTCTTAAGACCACACATTGCAACAAAAAGGCAGCCCATCACAGAAACAGCCCAAAATGTGGACCTGGAGGCTTCAGCTTTAACATCTGCTCTAAATACACAGTGAACCAATGCTTTCAGATGCAGAAAATCTGCAAGCAGATGGCTACCACCTCTGAAGCATTCAGCAGTCCTTCCTCGACTTTGCGTGCCACTGTCCTTATCAAAAGAAGTAATGACACATCCCCAGCTGGAATGCAGGCCATGTTGGCATCCAGCAGCTCAGATGCTTTGCTGAACACTCCCCATCCCTACACTCCGCAAGACTGTGATGGGAAGATCAGGAGCAGATTTCTACTGAGATTTCTGGCACTTCTCCTTCCAACCATGGCTGGCAACTCCAAGAGAAATGTCTGTCTTTTATGTTTTGGCACTTGCAGTGTTGTCGGGAGTGAGGAGGGAGGAAAACAAACGTGAGGTTCCCAGAAATTCGATAAACAGAGACTTATTTTCAGTGTGGTTCTGAAGAGAGACAGAGATCTGGGAAGCAGAAGGACGGGTGTTTGTATCCTCAGCATCAGTGAGTGTTTCTCCCAAGCTCAGAGTAAAATTAAGTCTGCACCTCACCTGAACATTTTACCATCTAATGCTCTAATTATGAGGAAGAGATCCGTTGCAAAGGGCTCTAAATGTGCTTTCTTGAAGGTCTGCCTTGCCCAAGCTCATTAGATAGTCTTGTCAGGCTGAGGAAACATGCTGATTCAGCCTCAAGAAGGAAGGACAGGCTTGAGTACATTACAGCAGCTCAGGCAAGTGTCTTTCCAGATGTGGAGGCACATTCAACATCCCTGATGGATCATGGATGCACATGAGCTCTTCTAGAAAGACTTTTTTTTGTTTTTTTTTCCTGATGTCCCTCTACATATTATCATAGAAGCATATCATTTTATAGGAAGGAAAAGACCTTTAAGATCATCAAGTTCAACCATTAACCCAGCACTGCCAGGTGACCACTAAACCATGTCCCTCAGCACCACATCTCCATAGCTTTTAAACTCTTCCAGGGATGGGGACTCCACCACTGCCCTGGGTAGCCTGGACCAGGATTTGACAACCCTTACAGTGAGAAGTTTTTCCTAATGTCCAATGTAAACCTCCCCTGGTGCATTTTGAGGCCCTTTCCTCTTATCCTGTCAGTTGAGATGATCAGACTAAGACAACAGATGCTCTTTGATGAGCATGTAATGATGTCCCTAAACCCAGTGGATGTCAGAGTGTCTGTCTTGGTCCACTTGTCTCTTACCCTAAGACTGTAAAACAGAAGAATCAGCTCAAAGATGGGTGACAGATGAGTTTGGAAGGCCACTCAACTGCTGGTAAGACAGGGAAGCAGATGAGAGGGCTTGCTTTGTGAGATCTCCAGTACCTGTAGTGAGACAGATTTTCCCAACTAGAAGCTCTGAGCAGACTTGCAAGCTACTAGATGTTCACAAGAAACTGCTTAATGAAAGAATTTCCTCCTCTCCTTCCTCCTAAGAGCTGTTGGGATTGTTGCTATTGTTAGAACATCCTAACTGCCCTTTATCCAGGCCCCTGGCACTTTGAAACCACCCTCATAGCATGTTCTTCTGGGGATATACAGCTTGATACTTTCCAGCGTTATCCTCTTCAGGCAGCACAGTCTGTTTTTACTCACAAATTAATTAACATCACGCTCACATGCATTGAGCTGCATGAGGTTTGGAAGTTGTACTGATGAGCACCTGCTGGCCCTAAACCTAATCCTGACCCTGATGAGAGTATTATTGTTTTACAAATCTAAATCTATTAAACTGATTCACCATCACATGCTGCTTGAGCTTAAATATAACCCATTTCTTTTTTATTATTTTTATTTTTTTTCCCCTGGAAATAATCATACCTGATAGAAGAAGTTGTTCAGAGGTGGTTTGTTTGCCACAGCAATTTAAGTAAGAGTAAAGTCAGTAATTCCAATCTCAAACACATTGGTTTAAGTAAAAATGCTGCCTTCTGGCCAGGAGTGCTCTTTGGCTGTAGAGTCACCACTAGATGGATGTGATCTGAAAAGAGGCCAGTTGGTCAGACAACAAGAGCTCAGTTCTTAATCCCATCATTAATGAACAAGTAAGTCACAAATGAGTCACTTCTACCTCTCTGGCTTAGTTTCCCTACTCATAAAAATGAATAACCTTTTTTTTTTTTTTAATTATCTACTTCACTGTGATGTTCTGCAGACTGATTAACGAGGTGTTTGTCTGTGAAACAAGGCAAAAGGATGACGGTCCTGGGAACAGTCTTCAGGACATGCTGCTGAAGAAGTGCATATTGTCAGAGGTGACAGAGAGGAGAGGCCAGAGATTTAATTTACAGCTCTGTAGTATTCAGGGCATTTTATTGCTGTTTCTCACCCTGTAGTTCTCCCTGTTGGAATTTGATTTTATCAAAAAACAACCAGGGATTCTTTGGAAATTACTTTTGTAATGAAAAAAGCTATTTTGATAAGACTAACTCTATAAAGGCTATTCTCTCCCTCAAAAACTCCATGAAGTACAACATCTAACTTGCTGCTCCCTTATTTGAGGTGCATTTTTCCATGAAATGGATGCATGTATTTATATGTACATATATATTCACTTTAACATTGGCTTCTTTCTGCTTCAGCTTGAGCCCAACAGCTCAACCGCTCTTGGAAGCAGTTCACAGGACAGCACAAAGGGAATATTGTGAACTTACGTGAGAGCTTCGCACGACCGATGGGGCTTGCTGCAGGAAGGGAAAGCACACATGTACCCAAGCCTTCTGAAGGTTCAGTTGTGTTTTCTAAGCCACAGCACCGGGTCCTGGTATAAATTAACATTTTCCATTCCCAGATGTTCGTTCCGCCTTGTTGCGACACCTCTTACCTAGTTTCAGGCTGACCTTGCACTGGGCTTGAGACTGTTCACGAGTTTTTTAGTCATTGTTAAGAACAAGAAAAAAGAAACAAACATCTGGTTAGCAGAGCTGCCAAGAGTGCATTCCTTCGTTGTTTTTCAACCTTTCAATCCCTTTGTTTTCAGCCTGAAATTCCATTTGATAAATGCATGGAGAACCACAGGGCACTGATTAGATGCAATTCCGGTCCTGACCTACGCCACCGCTTCACCAGCATTGCCTCAGTGGAAACACTGCTGACATCCACAGACCCCAAACCAGGAGGAAGGCCCTGGTGGATCCTTCCCCACCATGTTTACATATGGGGTCCTGATCCTACTCCCACTGAGGTCAATGGGAGCTTTGCCACCAGCTTCAGTGGGAACAGGATGGGGCTTTAATGTTTTTATTGCACTGAAATGGTGTTCAAGCCCATCCTCTGCCAAGAGTTGGCCTTCTTAGTTTCATAGCGTTTGGGTTTTTTAAATTGGAAACAACAATTTTATTGAGTCGTGGCTTGTGGTGCTGCCACAGCCTGACCAGACCAGGTGGGGTTGTTTCAACAACGGCTCATGAAATATTAAACATGAGATGAGTCATGTGACAACAGCTTCACCTTCTTTACCTTGGCTGCACAAGCTCCAGCTTGCTGCACCTCTGCACAGGTACATCCTCCTGAACCACAAATGTTCAGACTTGAATGCAGTTGACCACGGGTCCATCCTCCTCATCTATGGATTCCTCTCAACAGCACCTAAGTAAAAGAAGCTGCCTTAGACTGTATCTGTTGATACAGACACCCATTCGGGGTTTGATTAGAACTTGGGCAGGCTGTACCACCTTCCAGAGGCACTTGTCTGTTGCAGGAACCTGCTAAAGGGAGGGTGAATTTTTAGTTAAAATAGGGATCAAGAGTTCAGTGTGAAAAGCAGCTTTGAATCCCCTCAGAGAAGCATCCTAGGGAAAAGGTAAGGAGCAAAAAGACCACTATGGTCTCACTCAATGGGATGTCTTAGCAAGGCATTAGCTGTTGCTTGGAATGCCAGGCATCTGAGTCTTTTAAAAGCTTCTCTCTGTTTTTTATTTATGGGTGAGCGAGTCTGTGTCCCTGAAAACCAGATTTAAAGGTCATTCATCTGAGACAAGAAAGCAACAGACTTCTACAACACTGTCCCACCCAACTGTCAATCCTCACCAACTCCAACCTACTTGACTGTCACTGTAAAGCGGGATTGTTCCAGACTGGAAAGTCTCTCTTTTCTGTCAGAGACGCCAAATCTGCGGTGTGGCTTGATGATCCAAGTTGACATCGGCCATGAGAACAATTCCGTTTCCTCCCCGCTGGTCAGTCCATAAATGCCAAGTTTTGGGCAACACAATGTACGGCATTTCCAGCAAACTGCTCAGTGATCTCATTTGTGCTGCCAGGGATTTTTTTTTTTAAATGCTTTCTCTTTCAGCCATACACTTTAGATTAAAAAATAATAATCACACAATCTCTCAGGAAATCGGACTTTCAAAATCAGGACACAAAGAAGCACGATCTGGTGGAGATTTGAGCTGAGCAGACAAACTCTATGGCTCTGCAGCTGCTTGTTGGATACCCCTTCTCATTAAGATGAGTTTCAGCTTCTGGCTCCTGCTCTCCCATCACAAGTTAGTTTCTTAACCAATCCCTTTCTGAGGGCTTCCTCATTCAGGGGAACTACAAACTCAACCAGTTATTAATTTAACTTGTGAAAGTACAGTCCTCATCGAGCTTTGATTCTGATTTAAAGCACTTTCTGAGTGAGGAAATTATAGTCCAAAAGAGAGCTCTTGGATGTCCAGTTCCTACACAAAGAAGGTCTGACCATTATCAGTGAAGTTGCTCACAGAGCTTCCAATCTCATTTCTCAGAAGGGAAGGAGGAACAACGATTCAGAGCTGGAAATGACATGGTATTTGTATGAAGAAACCTGGACAAGTGTGGTGAAGACTACTTGGAAGTTCAGCTTTGTGGAAGTAAAACTGTTAAAACTTTCCTAAGCTTTCCATAAGTTCCATCTATTGAGTGCTACCAATTCTGAGAGGCTTAACAGCCTCTGCAAACCAGCAAGAAAGACCCATAAAATCTTTAATAAAGAAAATGTTTCAGAAAGCCAATTTCACCAGGTCTTCTCCAAATGAAGGGACTATATTCAAGCTTTGCAAATTCTTCCTCTGTGTTATACAGATGCCCTCTCACTGACCCATAACTTCATTTAACTCTTCTCAAGAGGAAGAAAGGAATCCCTGCTAAAATTATTAGCTTCCACAAAGAATATTTTTTTTGAGAAAATGGCCAGCACACGTGCTTTGCTTTCTCAAAGGACTCCTGTGAATGCAGAACAAACTTTGTGCTCCTACAGTTAGGAGACATTTTTGTTTTTTCCATAGGCAAACACATGTTAGCACTCTGTAATACTGTCTTCTCTCCTGCTGCACTTTCTATGGAGATGTCACAGAGCTCAGAATATAGACCTCCATTGCGTTTGTAATAATATAGACCTCCTCACAGCTACATCGAATGCTTGGTGTCCCTTGGTCCCACATCTCCCTTCTCTCAAACTGCCTTTGCTTGTGCAAAATATATTTGTATGCGCAAAGTATGGGGTGTTTGGTGGGTAGCAAAGATGCCCAAGAGCTTTAATTCCTTTTTTTCAGCTGCCTGCCCAACACCAAGTGAAGTTCCTTGCAGTGTGAGATTTAGACCTGAAATACAGCCCAGGGATGTTAGCTGGAACCCCACTGCATCCTCATAAGACAACATCTGCCCTCGCCTTCAGAGGGGAAAGCCAAACCAGAACAAGTTTGCGCAACATGTAATCTAACACAGTTGTTCTCAAAGGCAAGGAAGAAGATGTTCCTGCCATCCTCCTAGCATCCATCCAGGGCCCTATGTCCCCAGACTCTGCCTGATGCGATCTTGTTCAGCTTCTTGGTTGTATTTCTGCATGTAGCTGGGGGAGTTTCCCTCTTATGGATGTTTTCTAACCAGAAGAGTTGCAAAGAGCACAGGAAAATTAAGAACAGTTGACAGAAGAGCTCTCAGCGTGATGCAAAAGGCTCCTGGCTTACCACTCAGTGTACAGGCCCTTAGGATAATGTGTATCATCTTATCATTCTAATTATTATTACTTTCATTAAAGTAGAGGAGATGGGAGACCCAGAAGGGGAGGAGAGCCTGAAATCATGCATACCTTTTTTATGACACCCGATACAAACTGTGGTCTGAGCCAAAGCACCCAGACAGCCTATCTCATCAAATGCAGCAGTAGCAGTGAAAAGAGACCTACAAGTTACTTGATAAGATGCCATGTTATGAGGTATCACAGCCTCAGACACAGGGGACTTCAAAGTTACTCCCAGATATGGCTCTCACACAGTGTTGCCGCATCTCAGTCCATATCCCACTTGCTGTATTAGAGCACCCAGAGGAGCTCTGCAAGCTCAGAAAATGCTTCCCAGTCTGAAGAAACTTTCCTTTTTCTAGGAGAGCAGAAAACACCCTCAACTCTTCATTTCCACACAGCAAGAGAGAAATGCAAGGAATTTTTGCCATGTAAGGCAATGCTTGAATACCATGATGTCAGTCAATTCAAATATTCCACCCCAAGATTGAATAACTTTTTAGCTGGGGTGTCTATTTCACTAATAAAGCCCACAGCTTCTAAAATGAAAGCATGAAGCTTGAGGCTGCACACCCAGACCCACTCTGGTTTGCTCCCACTGCCGGCTTTTGCAGGGATGCAGGTTTGAGAGCAGTGACTCATGCCTTTTGCTGGCAGAGCCAAAGGGAGGAGATCTTTGGCAGCAAGAGGAGTCAGGGTAAGTAGAGTGAACATCTGCTCGTGGCTGAAACAGGCACAGCAAAATTGTAACCTGTCCTACTATGAGACAGACACAGTGTGTCTCAGGCGCCAAAGAGTGCTAATTAAACCTGTCACATCACCCCACCAACATGGGTACAAAGTGTTTCCTTTTCCTCCTGTAGCTACATGCAAACTGGGATTATCATGTATATTTGCATTGCACCTTCCCATCAGAAATCAGTCTAAGTGACAGGTTCCCCAAATGAGGAGATGTGTATGCTCACAGTTGTCATCTCTGGCATCATAAAGCATAACCTTTTCACTTCTTCCCAATGCTGTGCAAGTACCCTCACCTCCAAAGTGGCTATGTCTCCATCTTCAAAACGCTCCTCACTCTCACATGTTCTTGGCAGCTCTGCACAGTGAAGTCACGTGCATGCAACTGACCTTGAGCAAGACGCAGTGTCACCTCTAGCGCTGCATCCATCCCACATTCTTCAGCTGAGACGAAACATCTCAGAATCTACAACAACGAAGAGAAACATTAATCTTTCTGATCCATCTTCCTCTAATCCACCCAGGAGTGTCCTATAGCCTGTGACTGCTGGCTTATTACCCAGTCCTCTGAGAGCACATTAATCACTCACAAGACATAATAAAGCTTTCTAATGAAGAACAAACTACAGCTGTTAAGAAAAAGCAAATGCTAGGTTAGCTTTTGAAGGCATGTCATACAGCAGTGCTACGATAATGAACTTCCCATTTTGATGAATACAATGGACGTTAATTATCATAAACAGAACATTTGGTTTTTTGACTATTTTAATATTTTCATTTTGTTTGATGCATGAGAAACACAATGCTAAAGAGCAATGCATTCAATCAAAAATCCATTGAAGTCAGTGAGAGGCAATGGCTAGGCAATGAGGTGAACTCTTCAGCAGACTAGATTTTAACCTGGGTTGGCAATCTGAGTTACTTCCAAACATTAATCCCATATGCCTTGTCTTTGCCTCTCTCTCAGCTGTCTACAGCAGATACGGCCAAGCTGCACAAAGCCACGTACTGTAGATTTCCCCATGCTTACCTTAGCAAAGGTGAGGTAGGTCATGAGAGCTTGCAGTCACTGGAGTTAGACCATTCCTGGTACCAGCTTGCGCTGCTGTGGTTGCATGACCTGTTGGTCTGAAATGCAGTTGACAAAAGGGAACAACAGGAGGTCAAAGACACATGATGTGTGAGGAAAAGTTAGAGTACCATGCTGAGCCCATCAACTAAGAAAAAGGCAAAGAGGGAGACAGAACATCGTGACAGACTGTGGAGTCACAGATACTAGTGCAAGCAAGAGGAAAATCGGTTTGAACACTAGGAATGTCTTCTTTTAGTAAGGATGGACAAGCACTAAATGATGCTGCAATCACTGCCAGCCTCTAAGAACAAGTAAGGCACATGTGTAAGGACTGAAAAGGTGACACTGGTCATGTGTTAAGGAAAGATAAGGGACTGCATGGCTTCCTGAAGTCCTGTGCAGCCACACTGTTCAACAAGAAGACATACAAAGTAAATGTCATATTTTGAAGATGTGGGAATTGGGGATATTTTAATGTGTTTTTAAATTTTGCAACATCCCTGATTTCCTAGTAGTACTTCACTGCTTCTGGCTGAACTACAGGACTGTGGCCAATGCTAAAACGCATGGATTTAGAGTGATGCCAATCACACTGGGATCACACCATCTGGTCAGGCTTACCTTTGATTTCTCTGTGCCAATCTGAAAAGCATACCTTGAAAGTGATTTACATTCATAATTTGAAATAATCATAACTTATTCCCATTCTGCGCCCCCAACCTTCTATTCTTAAGCTTTTCACCTATCCTTTTGCACACATCCTTTTGCAGGGGAAAAAAACTCAAAAACAGAACAAAAAAAACCCCACAGGAACAAAACCAGTAAAAGTCAAGTCCGTTTGAGAAATACAAACTCTTGCACAAAGAGAAGACAGCTCTACTGTGCTTCTCTTAGGACTCGTTCATCACCCATTTTTGGACCAATAGACCATGAAAGTCAACAGCCTGCCCAGACCCCATTCCTTTCCCTGGAAGCAAACTGAATGGTGTGGGTCACATCTGACTCACACATGTGGGGACTGTTGAATAACCCTGTTTCTCTGTTCTACCAGTAGTAACTTAAATAGGACTGGATTTCATGAAAGCCAGACCAATATCTTATAACTGTAGAATTCCAGCATCCAGGGGTTGGAAGGGATCTTTGGAGATCATGTTGTCCAACTATTCTACTACTAAAGCAGAATCACACAGAGCAGGCTGCCCAGGATCATGATGTCCAGGTGGATTTGGAATCTCTCCAGTGAAAGAGACTCCACAACCTCTCTAGGCAGCCTGGGCCAGGCTCTGGCAGCCTCATAGGAAATATTTTTTTTCCTTCTGTTCAGATGGAATCTCCTGGGTTACAGTTTGCGCCGACTGCCCCTTGTCCTGTTACTGGGCACCACTGACAACTGTCTGGTCCCATCCTCTTGACCCCCAGCCTTTAGCTATTGATCAGCATTGATCAGATCCCCTCTCAGTCTTCTTTTCTCCGGTCTAAACAGCCCCAGGTCTCTTAGCCTTTTTCCTCAGCATCTTCATAGCCTCAATTGAACTCTCTCCAGTAGTTCCCCGAGTTTCTTGAACTGGGGAGCCCAGAACTGGACACAATACTCTAGATGTGGCCTCAGTAGAGCAGACAGTGCCCTGTAGCATGCAAGGTAATGGCTTTCTGTCACCTAAGATCTCCACTTCTCCAGCGTAGTAAATAGTCAACCAAAGAATCTGAGTGCAAGGTGGCAAATTAACCTGATGACAGAGCTTCTGCAGCTTCACTTCAATGCCAAGAACGACCAAGAAATACACATGCTTGGTTACGTAGAGGCCAAATGAAACCAGGTTTTTTTTTCATTTCTGTTTGTTCATGTGTATGTGTGGACGTGGGGAAGTTTATTCTCTTTATTTGTGGGTTTTGCTGGTATTTCCATCAAAAAGGAAAGTGCTTTGAAGCTGGAGGCTGGGTATGTTCCTTAAGAACTGGGGGTGATTCCAGAATGCAATTATATTATTAGTATAAATAAAGCGTGACATTTCCTACTACAGCACATCCAGAAGGAATCTTTACATAGTTTTTAAGACTCCAGAGTCACTTCAGCCCAATGCAGGCAGCCAGTTGCTCTGGAATGCCAGCTGCACAGAAGAGCAAAGAGTAGTTAAATGAATAAAGTGTTTAAAATTTCATTTTTTAAAAGAAGTAACTTTCCTTTGTCTTGCTTCACTGATTTTCAGTGAGCTGAATAGATGAGGTTACTGCATCAGGAGGAATAGTTGAATTACAATCGTGAATATACTTTTCTTTAGTGAACTTGTAGAGAAAATTAATGCCATTTTCCACATACCTGAGGAATAAAAGCACTTGTGGAGAAGAATCTCCCCACAGGGAACCCTTGTGTACTTTGCAGTAGTATTTCATTAAGAGCTGGAGAGTTCAAGGGTCTCAAAAATGTAAGTTTTCAATTAGCTTTCCATTGTGTCCCAAACAGCCTCTAAATACTTAACTAAACTTTAATCCAATCACTTGATTTGACTCCAAGCATGATTTATCTTTTAATCATCATCTGTTCAATGAGGGGGAAAAGAAAGCAAACTTGTTCTTGGCCCATCATGACTCATACATGATTTTACTGCGATCAGAGTTGTGTTTTCCTTTTGGCTGATACCTTGGCAATTGCAAGCATTGGCTTTGGCTTTCTCTTTAGGTATGATCTTTCCTGCTCATTTCCCCACCTCCCCAGAAAATTTTGAACAGAGCTGGATGTTTGCCCTTTATACCTTTTCCCACCGAGGCATCTGATTTTTTTTTTTTATTATCTCAGTGTTGCATTAATCAAAAGCGTCTGATATTTGACCTGTGTTCAAAGCACAAACCAGGTTTTAAAAATGGGCTCACTATTTTAAACAAACAACATTTTTCTAGGAGGACATATTACACAGAAAGCACAACAGTAAGACACAAAACAGCAAGTACCTTTCAGGCATCCACTGAGCGCTCAAATGTTGGAGCTGGTGTTTCCACCAAACAGAGCCTGATGAGATTTATTCCTTCCTCCATGTGGCTGCCTTGCTGGCCTCCTGAGCTAGTATCCATGGTGTACCTCAGTTTCTCCACCTGAAAATGAGATATTCATACAGCACTTTTAAAATATTCTTTATTCAGTTCTCCCTAACAGCTGAAGTTTATGTGTTCACCACAGCACATAGATAAACTCGCTGGGGAAACTGCACACTGCCAGATCGCCTTCTGGGAGCTGCAGCAGCCACAGCTACACCATTTAATGATCTACCTCCCAGAAGCATCCCAGCCACGTGGGTTTGCCTTCATGCAGTAGCCACAGTTAAATGCAGCTAAAATAAGGAACGGGCCCAACCTTTGCCCATGAATGGCGTGAACAGCAGAGCCTTTGAGGTCTGAAAGCATTGTGCAATGTCTCCCCATACGTTATTATTCATGTCAGTGACTTGTGCAATTCACAGTTCCAGCTGACAGAGGGGGGAGAGTTTGCAAAAAGCTGCTCTCATCACATTTTGCTGGCTGACCAGAACCGTGAAGCAGCAGAACTCCCCAGAGCGCACAACTTTCTCAAGAGATTGACCATTTAAATCTTCCTCACGAAGGCAAGAAATTTCAGACCAAGTCCTTGAAGACTGACTCAAATTTCAGTGCAAGGCTAGTCCTCCTCAAGTGCCAAGTCTTGGAAACAGAAGTTTTCACAAAAAGCTTAGATTATGGTTTTTGTGGGTGTTGGGTTTTTTTTTGGTTTTGTTTTGGTTGTTGTGGGAAAACCAGAATGCATAACCCCTACAGGCTAAGGACAACTAGACTCCCCCAAAGGCATTCAGATGGAAAAGAGAGCAGGGCTTTTTAAACTCATGTGATGACCTAATTGGCCAGGTCTGCTAGGCAGTAATAGATACCCATCTACAGGTTTCACAGGAGCAGCCATACTGTGCCTGAATGTGAATCCACACTCTCCCTGCTGTGATAGAACCAGGACTGGATGCTCATGGAAAGAGCACAGGAATCTGCTCATGCTAATAGTTTCCCTGTCACCCTCCACCGGCTTCCAACTATCTGCACTTTAGGGACTTCTGGAGATGTTTCTGGTTCATGATGAGGTTGCACCTGGTTGAAATGTCAGGGTTTCTTTCTTCATGGGTTCAACATGCAGCCTGATTATCACCAGGCAGCATTAACCTAGGCAGTAGAGGAGACACACATGGGTATGTAGAAGCAATCATGCATTTGCAGACACTCCCGTGCCCAAAGCTTCCGTAAATTAACTTGAGGGCCTCCTCAATAAAGACTCAAGTAATAAAACAGACCCAGCTTAGCAGGCTGTGGGCCAGCTTAGAGAGTGCTGGGGAGGCTGTGGTCACTCTAAGTGATATTCATCTCCTGGAAGCTGATGTAGAGGTATTCTTCTCCCATTCATAGACAACTCATCCCACCCCATCACTTGCTCCTGGTTTCCTGACAGTATCATTAAAAAGCCAACCATTCAGCCTGTTCAAGTGTCAACACCTCCTTCACATACAACTGAAGTTCACTTTGCAAGTTGACTTTGTGATCCAGCTTCCCACACAGCTCCCTATCTAACAGGCATTTGAAATTAGGTGTCTTGTCAGGGAGGCAGCACTGGACAGTTTCCCTAGTCCATCTTTCTTTGTTCACTCCTACAGCTGTTGCTGTGCGAGACCAGAGGTGCCACTGGCAGAGGTCCTGCCTGTAGTCTGGCTCTTCCCAGTGGTTTTGCTACTGGGGAAGGTGTCCTCATCTTCCAAGAGATTTGCTAGTTGTTCCCCCAGTGCTGAGCCATGCTTCAAATCTGACCTTTCCAACTGGAGAACTTGTCAGTAGAGAGGCATGGTAAGATCTTCATTAAATCATAGAATGGTTTGGGTTGGAAGGGAACTTGAGATGATCTTGGTCCAACTCCCCTGACACAGGCAAGTATACCTTTCCACTAGACTAGGTTGCTCAAATCAGATGCATGCCTTCATCAAAGACAATAATGACCTGTCAACATATGCAGATCCTTTGGTGGCCTATGGGAGACTTTGAATCAAGATTAGATGTATCCTTTTAAAAAATATCCAGCTGAAAAAAGAAGATCACCACTGGGCTTAGGGCCAAAGTTGCTGGGCAACAAGTAAAGGTGTGTGTTATCACAGCGATCAGACTAGAGGATCTTAATGATTCCATTCTGGCTTTAAATCCTATGAAAACTTGCTTCATCTTGATGCTGAATTCAGAAAATAGAAACTCACGCTTAGGACCCTATCCAAGACAACTGGCAGCCACTACAGCAAATCTAAACATCTCACTCTGTACAGTGGGAAACTGCTGGGAATGTCTCTCAGATCTTTCACTCTGATGCTCGTTTTGTTGCCACTGTGTCTTTTTCTCATACAGGCAAATGATCGTGATCTTGCTCTTCTCTAGACATGACCCAGAAAATGGTACCACTGCTGACCATCACTGATTTAGCTCAGGGAAGGAAGTGTGGCAGATGGTAGAATTAAGATTAATTTTGTCTTTGGGTGATTCATCCAATCCAAATCTTCCCCAAGACTCTGTCTCCCTCTCTGTTGCTGAGAAACACTCATCTTTCACACAGTAACTGCTGGCTCCTGTCTTTGATCCAGCAATGACAGAAAAAAGGAAGAAACACTGAAAAATAGAGAGAGATCATTATCAGATGAGAATCCCTCGAAGGGGATTGTGATTGGGGTTATCCTAAGCCTCCCAGTCACGTCACGGTGATGTGGGATCCAAATGCAGCGCTGTGTCCTCACCAACCATGCTCAGTAAACAGCCCATCTAGGTGATTCCAAAACTGCATTTTAAGAAAAGCTCTGCATTTTCTATGGAGTACAGCGGGCTCCTTACAGGACATTGTTTGTCCACATCTGTTACTATCTTTGTCCTTACACAGATTTGGGAGAGAGTTTTCTCTCCCAGACCAGTTTGTCATCATGGCTGGTGCCTGATCTTGTTCCCAGATTTCTGACTTTTCTCTCCTGATTTCTTAGAGGTGTTTCTGCAGCACAAAACCAACCCCTTGGGAAAAAAAACAAAAAACAAAAAACAAAACCCAAAATAACCAACAAACCTGAAAAGACCCACACAAAAAACCCCAAACAAACAACACAAACAAACCAAGACTCTGCTACCCAGCTCAGCATCATAGCAGCTAAACTGAGAAAATGTGGTGTGGACAGGCAGGTAGTGAGGTGGATTGTTAACTGGCTGAAGGGAAAAACTCAAGAGTTGTGGTCTATGGGCTAGGGTCTAGATGGAGGCCTGTATCTAGTGGAGTCTCTCAGGGGTCAGTACTAAGGACCAGTATTACTCAATATATTAATCAGTGACCTGGATGAGGGAGCAGAGTGCACTGTCAGCAAGTCTGCTGATGACACAAAGCTAGGAGGAGTGGCTGACACACCAGAAGGCTGTGCTGCCACTCAAAGACACCTAGGCAAGCTGGAGAGTTGGGCTGGGAGAAATCTAATGAAGTATAACAAGGGCAAGTGTAGAGTCTTGCATCTGGGGAAGAATAACCCCATGTACCAGTACAGGTTGAAGACTGACCTATTAGAGTGTAGCACAGAGGAAAGGGACCTGGGGGTCCTTGTGGACAGCAGGATGACCATGAGCCAGCAATGTGTCCTTGTGGCCAAGAAGGCCAATGGCATCCTGGTGTGTATTAGAAGGGGGCTGGTTAGTAGGTCAAGAGAGATTCTCCTCCCCCTTTACTCTGCCCTGACACAACCGCATCTGGAATAGTGTGTCCAGTTCTGGGCCTCTCANTCCTGTTCTAGAGGGGGTGGTAGGATGGGGGTGGGCTAGATGATGTTATGAGGTCCCTTCCAAACTTTAACATTCTGTGATTGTGACAATTCTCACAGGTGACAGCTCTGGAAGCAGGTTTTATGCATGCTCTGTCCTGTCACTGTGTTCATTGAGTCAACCAAGGCTAAGAGGAACCAACTGCATCCAAAGCATTTCTAAGGTGGTTGGTAGCAGCCGGGAAGAACCACCTCCCAGAGGGAGAGTGGGGCTGAAGTATCTCACACAGGCAGAAGCTTTCCCAAGCTGTTACTCCTGTATTACAGTGTGAACATGTTCTGGCTTCCCCATAAAGTGGCAACAGCTGTCAGTCAAACAGACATCACTTTGTAAATCTGCCTGGGTGATTCTGTTTTCAAACCCGAGGTCTCCAGGCAGGTTTTATGAGGTGCCACCTGCATGATTAGCAAGTCCCAAAGACTGCTGTGCAGGTGCAGCAAGCAGGGGGGGAGCAGGGCTGGAAGGAGTTGGGGAGCAGGTCCTAGCTGAGCCAGAGTCAGCCACACTAACCTGAACTCCAGGCTTTACTCTCTGGTCTGGTGCACAGTGAAAACCTCAGACTCCGAAACCACACAAAGATAACACAATAATGGGAAATATCATGAGATTTCCAATAGGGCTGTAAGCTGGAGCTGCACAAGCATGGGTCTCTTCTCTGTCCTGTTCTTTTGGTGGGGTCCAGCTGTGTCTCCTCATCAGATCTCTCCTTGAGGAAAGAAGAAAAGGATAAATTAAAAATTAGCATAGGGGAGTATGGGAGGCAGAATTTGTGGATTTTTTCTCCCAACTTTTTAAAAACTATATCATGGCTACAAACAGTGCAGATATTCAGGATTTCTTATACTCAAAGAAAGGGGACCTGTTGCTCCAGGAATGGATTATCCACACCTTTAAAAACTAATCACGCACCTTTCCAAAGAAATTTTCTACAGGGGTTTTGCAAAGGGGCTGAGAAGAATTCTCCTCAAGAAGGAAGAGACAGAATTATTTTCTTAGTTCCTGGTGTCTAAGCCACTTCCTCATGAATAGGAGAAAAGTATCTGAAGTCACTACTTTGAGATATGCAAGTAAAATCACTATTAATAGCACTAGATGTCACATAGAATGAGTTTTTCCACTAGAACAGAGACTTGGTAGAAGCCCCTTCCCTTGAAACATCCCTTGTCAGGTTGGACAGGAGTTTGAACAGCACGCTCTACTTGAAGATGTCCCTGTTCACTGTAGGGGGGTTGGACTAGATGACCTTGAAAGGTCATTTCCAACCCAACTATTCTATGATTCTATTTATCATAGGCTATGGAGACAGGGTTATTCATGGACACAATCTGCAATCCATGGATGTAGTATTATGTTAATCTTGCTAAGGATATATTTCAGCTGTTTGAAGACACGGTGATAAGCAGCCTTCCTAAGGCCTCTGCATGAGGAACACCCCTTCAGAAGTTCCCCTGAGCATTTCCATCCCTTCAAGATCAAAACTGTACAGCTAAGAGCAGGCTTATGTATGTGTTTTCTCGTAAAGATGACTATTCACTCAACTAAGAAGTCACAGACCCAATGTAGTGACTTGGGTGAGGAACTATTTGGCAGCAACAGCCCAGGGGTCATCCCTCAACTCATAAAAAGCTCTATGAAAAAGGGGAAACCATAAGTGAGGGCTTTTATTAGTGAAAATACTTTCCTCCTCCTAGAGACTGGGATTAATTTTCTGTGACTTTGCAAACACCCCGCAGAAAGGTTAGAGCGACTGTGTTCACTTTTACACACCAAAGACTTTGAAAGCAAAGACTGTCTTGACAGCTTATGCTAATAATGAAATAAATCAAAGTTATATTAACAATCATTCACCAATACCTTCCTCCACCAACTTCAACATCTGATGTTTCCACCCTGTGAATAATAAAGGTCTTGTTACCTTTCTCACTTAAGATCAACATCCTGCATGTGCTGTGAAGATTTCATTTCATAATTATTTGAGCAACTCAGACATAGTCATTCTCCCTTTGAAATCTGCTTGTCCTGGAAATCCTTGCTCTGCTTCTCATTACATTGTTGTATTTGCTATTGGTTTAGGTTAAAAAGAAGCACATTCTATTGTTAAATGATAATACTTGCACTTTTCTTGCCCCCAGCATTTCACAAACAACGTGCCCAGTAATTCAGGTATCCCAGACATGGCATGTGGCTCAAGAGAAACTATAGGAGCTTGCTGGTACACCATTTAACTGTGGCTTTAAGGAGCTCAACCAGTCAATTACAAGGTCAGTTCAGGTCCTGGAGATCCTTCTGCATAGTTGCAGTTTGGCAGTGCCATTACTAACACTTGTTAAGTGAGGTGCACCGCCAAGAGCTGCACTGTCTCACCTGAATAAAGCGTTTTCCCAGGATTTTTGGCATCTTTTATCTGGTCTTCTCTGTTCATCTGGGACCCAATTCTCAGCTCTAAGGAGGAGCTGCACAGCCTAACATTGGCTTAGCAGCAATGAAATGATGGACTTGTATTTTGCAGTCATCTAACTTGAAGGTAAAGCATCTGGTCTTACTACATCTGTTCCTTCACAGAATTTCTGAGGCTGGAATAGACCTCCAAGATCATCATGTCCAGCCTTATGACCCAAGACCACGACATAAGCTAGACCATGGCACTAAGCACCACATTCAATCTTTCCTTAAACACCTCCAAGGATGGCGACTCTACCACCTCCCTGGGCATTGTCTAATTGTCCTTTCTATGAGGAAGTGCTGCTTAATACCCAACCTAAACCTCCCCTGGAGCAGCTTCAGGCCATGCCCTCTCATCCTGTCACTGGTTGCCTGGGAGGAGAGCCCAACCCCCACCTGACTACAACTTCCCTTGAGGTAGTTGTAGAGAGTGATGAGGTCCCCCCTGGGTCTCCTCTTCTGAAAGCTGAACAACCCCAGCTCCCTCAGCCTCTCCTCATAAGACTTTCCCTCCAGTCCCTTCACCAGCCTCGTTTCTCTCTTCTGGGCCTGCTCCAGCACCTCNGACCTTGCAATGTCCTTAAATGCTTCCTGGTTCACCTGCCCCATATTCCAAAGTTGATACACTTTTCTTTTCCCGAGTTCCTGCAAAATTTCCCTGCTCAACCAGGACAATCTTCTTCCCCGATGGCTCATTTTTTGGCATGCAGGGACAGCCTGCTCCTGCGCCTTCATCATTTCATTCTTAAAGCAAGCCCAGCCCTCTCAGGCCTCTTTGCTTTTGAGGGCTGCTTCTCAAGGGACTCTCCAAACCAGTGTCCTGAGTAGACCAAAGTCAGCCCTCTGGAAGTCCAAGGCAGCGGATTTACTGATGTCCCTCCTGACTTCACCTCATATTGAGAATTTTATCACATCATGGTCACTGTGCTCCCGATGATCTCCAACCACCACATCTGCCACCAGCCCTTCCCTGTTCGTGAAGAGTAGGTCTAGTGGGGCATTACCCCTGGTAGGCTCAGTTACCATCTGCAGCAGGCGGTTGTCATCCAGACATTCCACAGACCTCCTGGACTGCCCCCTTTCTGCTGTGTTACACTTCCAGCAGACATCTGGTAGGTTGAAATCTCCCGCAAAAGCAAGGGCTAGTGAACATGAGACATCTCCAAG
>VWZY01003451.1:12037-29093 GCA_013399075.1 Chloroceryle aenea
GGGAAGGGAAGGGAAGGGAAGGGAAGGGAAGGGAAGGGAAGGGAAGGGAAGGGAAGGGCTCCATTCTGCTACATTTACTGTTGCATTGCTGTCCACATTGATCATTTTTATTTATCTACTCATATCATATTTTTATGCACTGTTTAATTCTTGATTGTAGCTTAAAATTCTATAATACAAAGATAAAAATTTGGAATTCAGATACCAGCTTCTTTTTCAGACTCAATATTATCAAAATGTGCACCTTTTAGGACTGTATGGAGATATTCATGCTAACAATTACTGTTTACAAACTGCAATTCTAGTGAGCTGGACAACTATGATTTTTAAGACTTTACATTAACATATCTTTTGTATTCACTTTTTCTGCTGAGACAGTCAAAAACTATCCTGCATAACCTATCACACATTTCATACCAAAAGTGAATATGGAATTCCTTTTTAAAGTACTGTGCTTTACCTGTCTTGGAGGAAACATCCAGATACTGTGACCAGATACATTTTTCTTGTCATTTTCCTATTGTTAAGTCATCATGAGAGAGAAATATCAATTTGAGAAGTAGTGTCACAAATCGTAATGCTCTTAGTCCTTACATGTAGAGAAAAAAAATGGAAAATGTTGAACCAAGTGCTAACTCTTTGGAATTGATGGAAGACAATTCTTCTGATTTCAATTCAGTGAGCAGCAGCACAATGGCACAGGGCATCTTTCTGTGCATACACACACGCATCTGTGTGTGTACATAAATGTGTGTACATATAAATGCAGTACTGTGCTACAGATTTATGATGCACTCCAGTTCACAATACAGTCATTGAAATGCTTAATGTGATTTGATGGGGCTTTCCCATATTAGGCAAGGAAGAACATTAAATTAACCTGCATTTCCAGGATCCAAATTTAGCAACTACATGAATATGCCCATGAATCTGCCTGTAATATTCAACAACAGTAGTGCTGATTAGATTGATGTATATATCCCTTTACATTTATATATATTCAGTTAAATATATATATATTTCACAAGGGAATGTATGAATAAAAAGAAAGAAAAAAGAACCAGCCTTCAGAAGCAAAGAATACCCCTAAAACCAGCTCAGAAAAAAAAGAACAAAACCCACAACAAACCATAAGATCTTCGAAGTGGTGTATAACAAAGTGAAATACAATGACTTACAACTGCTGTTGCTGGTGTTTGCTGACTTTTTATTCTGTTATAGTAGTGTTCTCTGGCTTAACTTTACTTAAGTGCAATACTGATACAAATGAAAGAAGGACCTTTGATATTTATCTTAAATTAAATTTAAAAGTTGCTTCATTCAAAACCATATTCTTGGACTCTGAACAAATTTGATCTTCTTATTCACAGGAAAGTAATAATTAGGCTTTTTAGATATCAGTGGAATTAAATAATTCACATATTATCTAAAAGGACTGAAAAATTTTCCCCATTGTAACTGGCAAACATTTGTACAGATACTGCTGTTTATATCCTCATGGTCTCTTCAAAGACAGTGCTGAACAACTCAGCAACTATCAAAACAAGTAGGGCAAGGGATTGGCAGGGCAGCAGTCTTGCCCCAGTCTTGCTGGGGATTACAGTGAATGCAGGCTGAATTTGTGTTTAACAATGCACTTCTACAGCAAATAATAAAGACTTCATACTGAGCTACAGTAGAAGCACCACTATTGGAAGATCCCTCAAAGTTACAATATCTCTCTGCTCAGATGCACATTGAACACTGAGTTCAGTTTTGAACCTCTCAGAGGCCTCTGAAGAAAGTAAAGACTGCCGTGCTGGTTGGGGTACATGAGGAGTGGTTGATGTAGCTGGATGTGATTAGTATGCCAGCACTGTCTGAGATATGAGTCAATAGCAGCCTATGGTTACCTGAAGGTTATTTCAGAACTGAAGCAGACAGAATATTTTCAGTTGTGCTAGACAATGAAACAAGGGGCAATAGCCATATTTCATTTTGCAAAGTTTAGACTGGACAGGAAGAAAATATTCTTCACTAGGAAGCTAGTGCAGGCTGCAACCAGATGTTCCTTGGAAAGGCTGTGGATCTCCTTTCTCGGAAGCTTTAACATTTAGCTAGATAAAGCCATAGCTGACTAGTGTAGAATTGGAGATAGTCCTTCAATGATCAGATGTGTAGACTAGATAGTTTCAGATCAACATTCCTGATTACTTACTGTGATCTTACAATGAAAGAAAGACTCACAGTATTCCAGGAATCTCTAAATCTGATCCAGCCTCATTTATTTTTTTTGGATACTTCTACTTTAGTGATAGAAAACTTCCTCAAATCAGAGTTCCTTGAGGAATCTCCACCAGAAGATACCTTGTTCCATCTAACAAATTCCACAAGCAGTCGCTGATTCTCTATACACATTGATACTACATTGTTTAATAGCTTCACTTTTTTACTGACTTATTTCAAGTGTCCATCCCTCTGTTGTTTGTTCTTCTGGCAGACTGCCTGTTGCTGGTGATATAAGCAGGTGAGAGGTAACAGTGCCTGTTGATATTTTTATTGTGAACAAATTCTAAAAATAGTGCCTTTCATCTCACAGATCACATAGTTCCTGTCCTCTTCCCTCTTCACTGTACAAACCTGTCAAACTCTTGAAGTGACATTGCCACAACATTTTACTTCAGTATAAATTTTATATGTTAACTTCTGGCTTAAAGATCCATATGACAATGTACCAGATAAGAATTATTCAATAGCCTAGAATTATGTGTCCCATTGTTCTGGTTTCTTATCCTCATAAAAGAAAGAAAAGTGAAAATATTTTTTTGGCATTTATATGACACCAGCAAGATTAAATGTGATTAATGACTTTATTTCACAAACTCTTGGATAGCTGGTCAAGAAAAAAAATCTCATCCATATGTGGTGACATTATCATTGTGTTGCTCAGTTTTGGCTCACGATCAATAGAATAATTTTTAGACATAACTGGACTAATGCTTCCACTTACTCCAGATGCTTTTCTACTTAGATTATTCCTGAAAATACCGCTAATGGGCTTTTACAAAGATTTATGCAGCCATATAATCCTTTCTGTGAAGAACATTATTGCCAGTGCAAAAATGTAGTTCACCTCTAGCTAAGTCTGGAAAACTACAAAGAACTTCATATAATCTTACAGTCAGAAAACACTCTAAGTGTGCCACATTTAAAACTACTTTGGTCATTTCTATATAACAGAAATCTCTGCTAAATTCTTACAGACAATGTAAATGCTGACTTATACATAATGGTAATTTACCACAGAAACGGTTCTGCAATCACAAGTTCTGCAGTCGCAAGTTCTGCAATTACTGGCAAAACAAAGTTATACTCATTGGGAACAAGAAGACGAAGACTTGCTATTCAGAAAACTTTGAATTTGAACTAAGTAGTCTACTTTTACAAAAGTGATCCATAATAACGAATACCTCAACATCTTGGGTCTGGGAGTCAGGTCTGGCGTGAATAACAGATGCAAGACCATATGAAGAGCACCAAGATAATAATAATAAAAAAAGCATGTATTATTCTCACTCATCTATCACACAAAATCACAAATTTACATGTTTATATAATTCAAATAACATGTAAATTACACAAGCCCCACCACCCAAGTAAACAAGAGTATTTCTTTCACAGCGGATTAAGGATTAAGGTTAATGGTTAGATCCAGCACAGTCAGGGACTCATTGACAGCTTCTTTTGTGTTCTAGAAAAGAGGAAGCATCATCTGCTAATCTAAAAAATATATTTATTTTTTTAAGTTAGTGAGATGAAACATTACATAATAGTGAAAACTTATTAGTTGTAGTCATTATACTTACTAAATCACAGAATCACAGAATAGTTTGGGTTGGAAGGAACCTTTCAAGGTCATCTAGTCCAACCCCCATGCAAGGAGCAGGGACATCTGCAACCAGAGCAAGTTGCTCAGAGCCCTGACCAACCTCACCTGCAATAGTTCCAGGGATGGGACCTCTACCACCTTTCTGGGCAACTTGGCCCAGGGTCTTACAACTCTCAGTGTAAAAAATGTCTTCCTTCTCTCTAATCCAAATCTACCTCTTTTTGTTTAAAAGCTTCACCCCTTGTCTTATCACAACAGGCCCTGATAAAATGTCTGTCCCCATCTTTCTGACAGGCCCCTTTAAATACTGAAAGGCCACAATAAGGTCTCTCTAGACCATGTCACTAAGCGCCACATCCAGTCTTTCCTTAAACACCTCCAGGGATGGCAACTCCACTCTCTATGGCAGTCCATTCCTGTGTCTAAATATTTTGTTCCAAAATCAAGAACATCTACAATGCAGGAAAAGGCAGAGTCATACATAAAGTAATGGAAATAAAGCACTTAAGTTACTTTCTACCCAAATAGCCTCATAGAATACATAAAAAAAGAACAAAACAAAAAGAAAAACATCCAATGTAAACCTTTAAAATTTATATTTTATTAGGTTATGTTTTTTCATCTGATGATCTTATCAGCATAAACAGGCAGCATGTCATCTTTTGATGAAATAGGTATCTGACTTGATTACTTTAAGAAATAAAAAAATAAAAGAAAGAATGAATTGCTGGACTTGACTCCATATGAAAATAAAATAGATTCAAAAAAGAATTCACGACTTAAAAAGAAATAGCCTATGCAGATAAGCTTCTAAATGTGATCAGACCCTGACAGAGAACAAGCACATTTCAAAGGCCATTTCTATTCAGCAGGTATTCTAAGCCATGCTTAATATTATTAATAGTGATTAATATGACATAAATTTCAAAATCAAGGAAAATATTAAAACTCAGCAAGGATACCCACAGAAAGCAACACTTAGGACAAAACTGAATTCTGATAATGGATGGATTGATTTATTTATTTAGGTGATTTATTTTTAAACACAACACTCCGTAAGATTCTGGGTTTACATTTCAAATTTACTCTTTTTATTCAAATTCCATCATAAATCTGCTGTGCAGATGTGGAATTCCATTTGAAATATATATGCACATGGATCCTACAAAATGTTACAAAATTCTGTACTGAAAAGTTGACATCAGAACTGATGTTTGCAATCAAGTTTTTGTGTCACTAACATAGGCAAGAAAAAAAGGTTAGAATACCACTGGTCAGTTTAGCTATAAAGTATTTTGCCAGTGCTCGTTTCCATCTCTGACATGGAAGAATTGAATTGTGTTGTAGTTTCTATCATACTTCATGTAAAAAACTAAGTGTGTGAGTATTCATTACTGGATTTCATCTTTGTTTCAAATGTTGCTATGCAGCGGTCAGGTAGGCGAATGCAGTATTATTTGTACTGTATTAATGCATTAATATTTAAACATGTTGCAGTCATTATTAATTGAAATATTAGATTGCCAAGAATTAATGACAATCAAGTTTATATACTCTGCTTAGATTATTAAGAAATAATGTAATATTTAGAAAGAACCTTTATTGTGTTCACTTTGTAAAGTGATTGTTAGGCAATTATACCACCAACTCCCACCCTACATTTTATATATAACATAAAGGTTAGTTTGAAGAGAACATTATTAATCTAATACCAGAAGCTCTGAAAGTGCAGGATTAAGGTTGACAGAATCAAAATTGGTTTTAATTTTTAAATTATGTTTTTCCTTGTTATATAATGAAATGTTGCTCTTTTTTTCCCATAGGTCATGTAGCTGATTCAGCGAGCTAACCAGGACAACATTCAGATAATGAATGGCAGCTCACACTCTTTCTCTCTAGTTCAGTGCAGGGTTCTGGGTCTTATTTATTGCATAACATCCAAATCCTTTCATAGAATCATAGAATCATAGAATGTTAGAGATTGCAAGGGACTTCTGGAGATCACTGAGTCCAAACCCCCTGCCAATGCATGACCATAGAACCCAGGGCACGTTCCACAGGAATGTATCCAGATGGGTCTTGAAAGTCTCCACAGAAGACAACTCCACAACTTCTCTGGGGAGCCTGTTCCAGTGCTCTGTAACCCTTACAGTAAAGAAGTTCTTCAAAATGCTGAGATGGAACTTCCTGTGCTCTAGCTTGTATCCATTTCCCCTTGTCCTATAGTAGGGCATAAGTGAAAAAAGATTGACACTTTCTTCTTGACACCCAAGCCTCATATATTTATCCACATTAATTAGATCCCCTCTCAGTCTTCTCTTCTCCAGACTAAAAAGCCCCAGGTCTCTCAACCTTTCCTCATAAATCAGGTGTTCCAGTCCCTTAATCATCCTCATAGCCCTCCGTTGGACTGTCTCAAGTAGATTTCTGTCATCTTGAACCAGGGAGCCCAGACTGAATGCAATAATCCAGGTGATGTCTCCCTAGGGCAGAGTAGAGGGGGAAGAGAACCTCCCTCAATCTGCTGGACACTTCTTAATGCACCCCAGGATACCACTGGCTTTCTTGGCCACAAGGGCACATTGTTGTCCCATGGATAACTTGTTTTCCACTAGGACTCCAAGGTCTTTCTCCACAGATCTTCTCTCTAGCAATCGCCTCCTAACCTGTACTGGTGCATTTTATTAATCCTTCCAAGGTGTAGGACTCTGCACTTATTCTTGTTGAACCTCATTATGTTCCTCTTTGCCCAGCTCTCCAGTTTGTCAAAATCATGCTGAATGGCCGCACAGCCTTCAGGTTTATCAGCCAAACCTCCCAGTTTCGTATCATCAGCAAACTTGCTGAGAAGACACTCTGTCCCTTCATTGAGGTCGCTGATTAAGATGTTGAACAGGAATGGACCCAGCAGTGATCCTTGGGGGACTCCACTAGTTGCAGGTCTCCAATTGGACTTGCCACCATTGATTACCACTCTTTGGTCTCTGTTGTCTTTCCTCAAGACAAAACTATTAATTTTGTCATAGCCATACAATTTTCAATACAGTAATATCTGAATTCTTCACAGGCAGTTGTAAATTTATTTCAGCAATCTAGCTATGAGGTAAAGTTTTTCACTGTAAGAATATCCAGTTCCATCTCCTCACATACAAGATCATGTCATTGACCCCTGTCTGCCAAAACATGTTTGGTTAACATTAAACTTGATGACAACTGTGGGTATAAAAGCAATTCCACTATCTGATTGAAATAGATATCTCACCCAGGCATGCCTTTGCAACTGCTCATGAAACCACTGGTATGATCTTTGTAGCATTTAGTAGGATTTTTAAATTCCCCATCAACAGTCCTGTGCTTTGGGATAAATGTGAATACAACCCTTCAGTGTGAATACATTTACCCTACTATCTCTCCACCGATCACTTTGCAAATCTTTCTTTGGCAGTGAATTATTGTTACATTTTGTGTATTCTGTCTCATAAGAAAAAAACTGATTGACACATGCAATATTATAAGAATGTAAAATTAAGACAAGATGAAAAGAGAATCAGCTAAAAGATATCCTGAGTTGGTTTCTAATCTGAGTATTCCTCAGAGCAGTGTCCCGCCTACCTACTTACCTGTACTCTTATACTGCTGTGCAGCATATAAGATTAAGCAAGACTCATTTAGGCTGGCATCAAACCTGTTTGATTTAGAAAAAGTAGATATAACATTTATGAATGGATTACATGCTAATTTAAATATAAGGAACAATGGTAAGGTAAAATAGATTGTTAAACGTGTCATTCTCAGGACCTTTCTGATTTGTTTGGTATTTTCAGGTCTGTAGAAGGAAACTGGTCTTGCTTACACTGTTAGATATAACTAAACTGTAATATGCTAGCTGAGGTTATCTGTCAGCCTCACACAAGCACACAGTCTTTACATGTGATATGGTAACTTTCTTCTCTGTTTCAGAAGACAAGCCTCAGGGATTCTTCTGATAAAATTCATTTATGTATCTAGTATCTACCTTTTCCATAATCCTACAGGTTCACAGACTGTAATAAGGAGAAAAAAAAATGGTATACTAAATTTGCTGGTTTAAAATGTTGATCTAGTTTGGCTACAGAAATTATTTATAAACAAATTTGTCCCATTAAAAATGTAAAACAAAGTTTTTCTGATTTTCTAGGGGGAAAATTCTATCCCAAAATACTTTATTTGTCTTTTTTAAATTTACTTTTGTTCCAGAGCAAGTAGGATCAGTTGCTGCAAAATTTCTGTCTGACTTGTCTAAGTGAGTGTATGTTTTTAGGGCCATTTTCTGAATACCGTGTATTCATGCCATTTTCTCTAAAGATGAGGAGAAAAAAATTAAAAACAAACAAACAAACCCCACAGCAAAACCAAAACCAAAATGATGTTTCCATCCTGAAGAAACAGAAAATTTTTCCATTTCATTATACTGTTTTTCCGTGATTCATAGAGAAAAAAAATGGTAAATTTTATTAATGTTTTAGATAGTTGGTGCATCCTTTTGATTCTGAAATACAAGAGCAAAAAAGAAATTTGTTAAATGCTACCCTGTTCTAGCCTATTCTACTCTAAGTCTATATTATGCTACAGTAAATTTTCCAGATTGTGGTTTCTGTTATGGAGACCAAGGTATTAAAAAAAAAAAAGATCAGGTGTTCCACCTGACACTGCCACTACAGAGAAGATTGTACTACTGCCAGAAGTGGCATACCATAGATGTAAGAGACAATGCTGGCATGCTTTTCACTCTGGTGAAAAATTAACACAAGATTTCATGTGGATCACAAGGACTTCGTGTATGAATGTCAGTTTCCATTTAGATAGCATAGATTTAAATACCTTTAAATTTGTTGTTAGTATATCTGTATATACATGGGAAACATACAATATGTAATGTTAAAGTATTAAAGTATTTTATTTGAATCAAAATAAATAGAAATTATATATTAATAAGAATACAGAAAGGCAGAGTGAACTCCAGTGTACTAGTATTTAATATGCAGTCATGATAGATGTTTGCTGAAGACTCCATATTTTGGAGACAAGGCATTACTTCTGCAGATGTTCTAAAGAAATAACATCAAAAAGTGTTATATAAGTACCTTCGTTGTACTTATTAATAGATGTGTAGCTTCACAGCCAGTACACAAGGCATTCTGCCCAAAATCTGACTTGCATGTCACAAAAGTTTTGGGGTATATCATTCTGTCACATTTCATCATGAATTTATCCCATTGCCTGCTCTCCTTACTGCCTACATTATGTGCACATGGAATGTCTGTGGAGTACCTGAAAGTCTCACTGAGATGAAACCCTCTGAGCAATACAGCTGTGGTTATGGACACCTGCTCCAGCTCCCAACATCTCCAGCATGGAGAAGGCTCAAACTGATCTGCTCTGCATTCAGCACATGCTCTGAGCATCATCATCTGTCAAGATGTCTAATGGGATGTGACAAAGCAATGTCATAGTGAGGGGAAGAGACATAGTGCTGTAGTCACATGAGAAATACAGAGCAGAAAATATGACATGTGCAGCACATAGGTAATTATGTACCAAGTTAGGCCTATATGCTCATAGTATGGTGAAGATTGGACATGAAGTGGCTGGTCTGCTTTGAAGGACACTAACTTCTTTTAGCTTCCAGCAGATCAGGCAGAAGCCATCCTGCTCCCACGACAGAGGGTACAAGGATCCTTGAGTACCCTAAAGTAAGTTGCAAAGACAGTGTAAATGTCATGCTTTCTCTCTGCCTTGATTATAGAAGCAGCCTAAAGATAGAAATGAATCAAGTGCTCCAGTTACGCATATAAAGATAAATGAAATGAACCTCAGTCCCTGATTTTTTTTTCTTCTCAATAAAATTTTATTTAAATTAATATAGGTTTTGTTTTGGTTTACCTTTTGACTGATTCACAATTTCTGGTGGGTTGTAGCATCTTTAAGCAATTTTCAAATTGTTATGCATCCTACAAATACATTTGAACTTTTCTTAGATAAATTCTCAGCTGTAAAACTGTCTGTGTAACAACCACTTTATGAAGCAAATATTTTCTGAAGGTCTCTTTGCTCATAACTCCATGCTTCTACTGTGTGATTCCTACTTTGTTCAGAGAATACGATTTCTTTATAAAGAAGCAAAAACTCCATTAACAGTTTCTCCTAACCAGAGCAGCCACAAGTTTCCTTTGCTAACTGCTCAGGTCAAAGGGCACATCTCTCTACTAACTAAAAACTTGGTATCTTTTTTTTTTCTTCCTCTCTCTCTGAAACTTCTCAATAAGCCATGTGACAGTTCTGGCAGTGTGAGATGTCTGATGAATTGCAAAGGCAGGTGACAGGTTGGAAAGTTTGAACTTGTTCCCTGGTGAAATTAAAAAGCCAAGCTTCAGCTCTGTGAATTCTTGTATTTTCCAATTTCAGATAGGTAGCAACCCTTACCTTGAGCTCTTTGCTTTCCTCCTCTACTATTTCATGCTGTTGTCAATTGATAGGACACTTTAAAGTAGTTCGGGGCTTAAAATTTAACCTATGTGTGAAACTGTTGCAATCCTGCAGGGAATGGTCGCTATGTTCACACCACATTAAGTGACCAGATGAAAAAAAAGTCTAGCAATAAACCACAAAAGACTATCTGCAAAGCAGATGTTTGTGTGTGATTTCTAAGACTGTATGAACTTCTTCAAAGTCTAGGAAGCACAGATTAATGCTGAGTATATTTTTCCCCTTCCCTCTCACCCAAGCTGAATGCAACTTTACTAACTTTGACTCAGGTCATCAAACTCCATGTAAATGTAAAGATCTGAGTGCAAAGAAGTCCCCAATTCTGCTGTCTCTATGGTATTTCTGGAAATTGAGCCCTCTATAATAAGCTCAAATACTTGAGAGGGCAGAGAGATGACAGGACAGACATTATTTCCCACCTGGACCTATGGAAAGCTTTTTTTTTCTTGCTTCCCCTCCACCCCCCCCTGCCCCGCCGCAGCTGAGGAGTAGACCCTGTTAAAGAACGAAACAATCAAGGAGATTGGAACATATCATCCTGGTAGGGTGTACATAATACAGGAGCTTCAAAGTTTATCTTGGGAGCCAGGTGAACATAAATAAGACTTGCCACTCCCCAAAACATATTGATAAATACCTTTACACACTTAAATATCCCATAACATATTCTTTGCAATCCTGAAATGCTCTTTTGTGCTTCCCATAGCAAGGCCTCTACTCCTTGGCAATGTTTCTTGCCTGTGGTATGACCCAGAGAACCTCCTCATTGACTCATGGTGCTGGGTGACCCCTGTCCTGTGGGGTTGGACCTCCTCTGGGACAGCCATGGAGACAGGGCAAAGGCTTCACTGTGGGGGTGGTGAGACAATGGAACAGATTGCCCACAGAAATTGTGGATGCCCCCTCCTTGGACATATTGAAGGTTAGGCTGGATGGGACTTTGAGCCACCTGATCTAGTGGAAGGAATCATAGAATCATTGAATCAAAGAATGGTAGGAGTCAGAAAGAATGTCTGGAGGTCATCGAGTTCAAATACCTTGCCAATGCAGGAACACCTAGGGCAGGCCACACGGGAACAGAACCAGACGGGTCTTTAAAGTCTCCAGAGAAAAAGACTCCACAACCTCCCTGGGCAAACTGTCTCACTGCTCTGTCATTCTCACAGTGAAGAAGTTTTTCCTCATGTTGAGGTGGAACTTCCTGTGTTTCACCTTGCTACCATTACCTTGCATCCTATCACAGGACACAACTGAAAGAAGACTGTCCCCTTCTACTTGACACCCACCCTTCAGATTTGTGTAAACATTAATAAGATCTCCTCTCACTCTTCTCCAAGATGAACAGCCATAACTGAACATAATACTCGAGATGTGATTTCACTAGTGCAGAACAGAGAGGGAGGAGAACCTCCCTCGACCTGCTGGGCACACTCTTCTTAATGCACCCCAGGATACCATAGGTCTTCTTGGCCACAAGGGCACATTGTTGTTCCATGGGTAGCTTGCTGTCCACCAGGACTTGGAGGTCCCTCTCCATGGGGCTGCTTTCCAGTGGATCTACCCCTAACCTGTACCAGTATATAGTGTTGTTCCTTTCCAGGGGTAGGACTCTACAATTATCCTTGTTGAACTTTATTAGGTTTGCCTTCGCCCAGCTCTCCAGTCTGCTAAGATCTCGATGGATGGCAGCACTGCCTTCTGGTGTAAAAGCCACTCCTTCCAGTTTAGGATCATCAGCAAACTTACTGAGGGTACACTTTATCCCTTCATCCAGGTCATTGATAAAGACTTTGACGAAGACTACACCCAGAACTGACCCCTGGGGAACACCACTACTTACAGGTAACCAGCTGGACTCTGCACCACTGACCCTGTCCATAGAACAGGGGTTGAACTACATGGTCTTTAAGGTCACTTCCAACACAAAACATTCTATGATTTCTCTCAATTTCCCTGTTTATTGTGAACTGTCCAGAGTAAATAAATTAGACACCCCTAAAAGAGCTTTGCTCACCAGTATTTCACCATTGAATAACTCTTATTATTGTAAGAGAATACACTATTCTAAAACGAGAGTGACACAGCAGAGAACTGGTTCAAGGATGGTTGTTTGTTAAGGAAAATAATGGAAATATGACAGTAATAATATCTATTACATTTATTACTTGCCTTTTGTTTAAAATTAAGGCACATATAAAAAGCTGAGACACAAACCAATTTTCTTTATGACTTATATTATACATTCTAAAATATACTATCCTGGCAACATAGCCATTGATTTTGATGTTATTTTGTATACCAAACTGTATTTGGTTTTGCTGTGCTATGGAATAGCACTGTTCTTCATTCTACATTGCCACTTGAGAATCTGTATAGTTTGCACTTGTTAAATATAAAAAGTCCTGATAGTGATGGGATCTTTTTAATTTTTTTCAATTAGGACTTGGAATTACATTGAGTATCCAAGTAATGGTAAGAACTTATTTTCATTTCATTTAAATTTCCTTAGAGATTTTAAGATTTGACCTTCAAGTCCACTAAAAGTCCAAAAAATTGTTTACTCTGCAGTTCTATTTGAAACGAATTATTCCACTTCATCTCACAAGTAACACAGGGAAGAGCAGATGGACCAGCTTTGGGATGATTGAGGTGTTAGTGAACTGAAAAGTAATTAAGGAAATACACTGGTTAAACAAGCCTGTAAAAGTCAGAAAGCATTCCATCATAAAGTAAAAGGTCAAAATGTTGTCTATCTGATAAATATGTGATATCTATTAAATGTCTAATATTCCCAGAAGGGAAATTATAACATTTTTTTTCTTTTCTACTCTTTTGAATTTATGCAGTAATCATTGAAAGACTGAATATTGAATTCACCTCCTGTGTAAATTCCAGGTAATATGGTGCATATGACCAAAATATCAAAAAAAGTATCTCATTTTCTTGAAAGCACAATTTGTTCCTGCTTATCTACTATCATCTCTAGATGACTAGTAACTGAAGGTGCAGGTATCTGTCCTGCAGCACTAATTATTCTCATCAGGGGTTCATGTGCCATACTTAAAGCTGATTTCAGTTTTAAAGCTTTTTCTTCAGCTGCATGGTTAATGTCACAGCTCGGCTGACATTAATGCAAATTCTGTTGGCATTGAAAGTTCACTCCAGTGCACTTGGAATGGTCTGCACTAAGACTCCCCAAAAGTGAGTATTCTAACTAAAACTAGACAATTAGCCTTGGTCTGTAATCAGTGGAAGATAACCAGTTATAAAGGGTAATTTTCCCTGCTATTTTGGATGACCAGCTTTCTAAGGCATTTCTTACTGGCTGTTCTCTCCTTTGCCTACCTTCTGCTGACCCTCAGCTATTTTCTTCCACTGACCACTCTCAGCTTCCTGTGGTAAATGGGCTATCTGGGTGTACCAGGTCCTGCATTTCCCCAGGAGAACATCACTGTAATGATTTATGTCTATTGTAGCATACATTGTCCTATTGATTAGCAATCTAGACTTACTTTTAATTTCTTAATATCACTTTATCCATACACATACAAACATTAGTGATTAGTAACACAATATGTTTAGTTATGACTACATCTTTAGAGATCATATATGCATATTGGTTCTGTGCATCTTTCTATTTAAAATATTACAGCACAGATGTTTGAGTAGACTTTTTCAAACCTCTGATGGGCTAAAGGCGTCTTTTTAGGCTATTTTCTGTGAGCTTATCAATCATTCTCACGTTCTTCATTATGTCACTTGCACAGCTAAATTAATTAGATGTTGTATTTTTCCGGCTTTGATATCACTTCTTTAGCTTGCACTTATCTCTCTCTGCCAGCTACAGAGGGAGCTGGATGACTGCTTCGAACTAGATACTTAGCTTTTAAGCAGCTAAACTTAGAAGAAGATACTTCACACCCCTGATACTTTTGATTTCTAAACAGACACTAAGGAAGGCTTGAGCTTTAGAAAAGAGGGAACCTCCATCTTCTAAATATGACGCCAAGTTAAATTAAGCTCTCTGAATTTGAAGTACTTAGAATAACCACATGTTTTTGACAGCATTGATTAATAAAATACAGATTTAAAGAGATTCTTCGTGCATAAAATAGACAGGACTGTTCCAACCAGTGCTATCTTGAAAACTTACATAAACATTTATCACACATGTTATGAGCTGACATACTCCTCAATTTAGACTGCAACCAGGAAGACTTCTCTCTCCCTGAAGTGACTGAAACCTTATGAAACAATTGTTAGTCTAGATGTGTATTTATATGCACATCCATGTTATAGAACATATACTTCAGAGAGAGCAGTGAGTTTTAAATGGAAGAATATGTTATCAGGATATTAGCTGTTACTCTTGGTTATATTAGGGGATTAATTATATCCTCTACAAAGGTCAATGCAACAGGCAAAGATTGCAAAGAAACTGCTTTAGCGATGGCTATCTGCTGGACAAATTAACTGGTGCTTTATCTTGATTATGGTTTATTCTATATTCCAAAGAAGCTTAAGTAGGTGAATGCCACAGCCAATAAATACAGATTACTCAGCTTTCATTGAAAACTGATCTTCTCCACAAGGGAGATCTATGGTAGACTTGTTCCTTAAACACAACAAAAATGTTTCACTTCACAGTGCAGATAAATGGGTGCTAGGTTTGGTACTTCATCAAGTCAGACAACTAATGCAGTGAAATAATTCATACTCCTAAAGCACTGATTATACTTTCGTCTTTTTAGTGTATCTAGTCACATATCATTAAATAAATTAGTGGAACATTCTTAGTTTAGTTTCTTTCTTTTCTTATGGTTTAAAAAAAATATACATAGAATTATGCTCTTCTAAATCCTAAATAGGATATAGCTAGAGCCAGGGAGATGAATTGGTTTATTTCTAGAAGGAATTAACTACATTTTCTTGTTCAAAATATTTGGCACAATGATGACAGGATATGATTATGCTCACAAATGTGTATTTTAAGAAGGCTGAGTGAAGAGTCTATTCCATGTTTATGAAAATCTTGTGTAGTACTCCCATTGTGGCAAATAATACATGTTTTTTTTCTGTAGAACATGACGTGAAAATCAAGTTTGAGTAAGATATTCTCAACTACATGTATTAGTAGCATTTACTGTTAGCATCATTATTACTAAGAATAAAAAGTGAGGAAAACAAAAGACATATAACCCTCTCCAGAGTACAGATAGTAAGGAAAACACAGTCATATTTGAAGACAGGGTGACTGGAAAATTGAACTCTAAGCTTGTCATTTGGGATATTGGACAAGAAATGGTCTGTATGTGTGACTGGTCAAATGGAAGACAGAATATCTTCCCAGGCAGCAGGACAGAAACCACCATGAAAACACTTAAGACAGATAGAAGAAAAGGAGTATTCTCTGCTACTGCATATCTGATCAATATCGAAGTACTGTAGAACAACAATCCTGCTCCTTTTTCCTCAATTTATGACCTCATAAAGCATAGGTGCAACTGGGTTAGACTTCCCATTGAAGGTCTATTAGCTTTTACTCACAAAGTAATAGAGGTCATTAATATCAAAGCACTTGAGAAAAAAAATTATATATAAATCCATCTGTATTAATGGCTGTATTAATACAGAATCTTATTTAAAATTTTCTCTAAAACCAACATAAACCAAAAAATGGAGCTCAGCAAGGCAGTTCCCTAAAACAATTAATTTGTTGACAACCATGAAGAAAAGGGTTTATTATTACTGCAACAGGTACTTCAGAAGATCAAAGAAAATGTGTGTATAAGAAAGGATATTTTTGAGAATATAGCAATTAGAACTTTAAACTATGTTAAGAAATCCAACAATAAAAATCAGTCAGTTCTACTCCAAATCTGTAACATCTGTCAAGGCACTGTAATGAATACAGATATATGTCTGACCATGCCTTTAGAAAAAATTAACTGTGTCCCTGAAGCAGGAAGCTTGAGTCAAAATTCTTCGAAAACATCGAGGTTACATCTTAGAAAACAGAGAGGTTAAGGGAATGACATCAAAAGAAAGATGAAAATATTCAAGAAATAGATGAAAGCTGAGAAAATTAAACAGCTATACAAGAGTAACACATTACTGCAGTTCAGGGGAAAAAAAAAAAAAANGAAGTTAAGGGGAAAAAAAAAAAAAAAAAAAAAAGAAAAAAAACAGCAAAATAAAACAGGAAAAAATATGAATTATACAAACAGAGAGAAAACTCCTGAAGACAAATCAAAACATTTTAAAAAACCAAACCCAGAATGGGAGAGGATTAATAAAAGCATGTATATTGCTTTAGGGCATGAAGGTTTCATTTTATAGAGAAATATTCTGATATAGTCTGATTAAACACACTAATTATGTTGCATGAATTAGAGAAAATGAAATAAACAATATTCAGCAACAGAACTGGGAAAGAGAACTTTCAAAGTATGAAGACTGAATGTATCTTGTAAAAAAGATTAGCATAACATGTTCACATGATCTTATCAGGAGAAACCATATAGCAAAACAATCTTAATTACAAATAAAAATATCTTCTATCATCAGAAATTTTCTAGCTAGTGACTGAGGACATTTGCCAGTGTTTCCCAGTTATTTGAGATAACTCAGATGAGAGTCTCAAATAGCTGTTTGATTTGGGGG
>VWZY01003451.1:29130-51879 GCA_013399075.1 Chloroceryle aenea
GCTTTGGTTTTGTTTTTTATATTCTAAATTAAAATCTATAAATACTGTATAAAGCAGAACAGTGTTACCTGAACAGACTAGCTGAGTGTAACTGTAATGTTTTTCTTTTGTCCTTAGAAATACGTCTCCACTATACTTCAATAAGAGAAGTAAAAATTCTTTTCTACCAGGGTGAAAATGCTACTGGGTTTAAGTGCCTTCCCAAAACATAACTGAGAGATCATGGAGTTCACATTTCCCCTTCATTAGCAATGTTTTTGATCTTAGAACCACTATAGCAAGAAGTGAGCTCAACCTTCTTTTCTATTGATCTTTGAAAGAATGCAAATGTCTTTTCAGAAAAATACTATACATAAAATGCATGATTTGCATCTCAAAATTTATCATTGCTACAAAGGAAGAAACATCTGTTTCTTGATCCGAACAGTGGAGATTCTAATGATGATTTTATATGCTAAATAGGAGGCTCAACTCTTACCAATCAATACAGTGAGTGAGCCAAACAGGGAGGGCTCCCTGATAGATCTGTTGGTAGTGAACAGAGAAGGACTTGTGGGTCATGAGAAGGGTGGACACCATCTTACGCATAGTGATCATGAAATGGTAGAGTGTTCAATTCTTGGGGAAGTAAAGAGAGGGCTTAGTAGAACTACCACCCTGGACTTCTGGAAGGCAGATTATGACCAGTTTAAAAGACTAGTTGACAGATTCCCCTGTGAGGCAGTCCTGAAGGGCAAGAGGGAAATCTTTAAGGTGCGAGAGCGGGCCATGCAGGTGTGCTGAAAGATGAGCTGGCAGGGAAGACCAGTCTGGATAAACAGAGAGCTTTGGCTGGAACTCAGGAAGAAAAAGAAAATTTATGGCCTATGGAAAAGGGCTGGCCACTCAGGAAAACTACGAAGATGTAGTTAATGTACCCAGGGAGAAAATTAGAAGGGCCAAAGCTCAACTAGAATTAGTACAGCTAATAAGTTTTAAAATTTCTGTGCGTCAGGCAGGGTGCAACCAGGGACATCAATCCTTTCAAGGTTCTAGAGTGTGTCCAAAGAAGGGCAGCAAAGCTGGTGAAGGGTCTAGAGCACAAGTCTTAAAAGGAGCAGCTGAGAAAACGGAGTGATTTTACCCTGGAAGAAAGGAGGTTCAGGGGACACTTTATCTCTCTTGACAACTACCTGAAAGGAGATTGTAAAGAGGTAGTTGTTGGTCTGTTCTCCCACATTAGAAGTGGTAGCATGAAAGGAAATGTCCTGAAGTCGCACCAGGGGAGGTTTAGATTGAATATTAAGACAACATTTTTCACAGAAAGGTTTATCAAGCACTGGAACAGGCTGCCCAGGGAAGTGGTGGAGTCACCAACTCTGGAAGTACTGAACAGATGTGTAGATGTGGTGCTGCAGGACATGATTAGCAGTGACTGGCAGTGCCGTGTTAGCTGTTGGACTTGATCTTAAACGTCTTTTCCAACCAAAACAATTCTATGAGCTATGAAAAAATTTAAAGGATGTAGTTACACTTTTACTCTGAATGTTAAATATGATTAACTTGGAAAAATACAGGGTTTTGGGGGAAAAAAATAATTTCTTATTCCACTCCAGCTTATGCAGATTTTCCTCTTAAGCAGTTCTTCTACTGTATGTAATCTTTTCTTGCTTAAGAATGACTCTCATTGTAATTACAACATTATCATGATCATCAGCTTCATTTTCCTGTCCTTTGTTTCATTACATTATTACTACTTAAGACTTCACTTCTTTTTTTCATATGTGGGGGTACTTGTTTATTTACAATCTTCTTTTTAAATGTTTGGACTTTCTTCATAGGGCTTTTAAAAAGACTTCTCTCTTTGTATTCCTCTTGTGGTTATCCTGGGCATATAATACCTTCATTAGTTCTTTTTCTTCTTTAAGAAATGTTTAATGGGAAATTTTGTAGGAAAGTTTGCATTTTTCTTCTTCACCCAAAATGTAGAAAAAAAAAAACGTAACAAGCAAACAATCCTAAAATATAATAATAAAAAAAAATTTTGCTTTCAAGAACAGCAGAAATTTTTTCCATTTCCTTCTTTATCTTAATTTCTTGTGTAACATTGTGTAACTTAGTTGTATAAAACAGTTCCCTGTTACTACCTTCGTTCATATCTTCTTTATCACTGTTGAATATAGGTACGTGATACACTGATTTTTCTTTTTTTTCAAAATTGTACTTGAGATCACATAATAATCTCATGACCATTATGCTTCAAGAGAAATACTTTTGCAATAATAATTTCTCAGTCTCTGGTCAGTGCAAGAACCTGACTATTGTCTTCCTCAGACCTTGTGTGGTGATAAGATCTGGAAAGGTCTGTCTGGAGGGAAGAAATATTGATTGCTCCCAATGTCTCTGTGCTTTGGCTCCTTGCAGATATGCTTTAACAAAAGGAGGATGTAATTTCTGCATAGGTGGGACTCTGTCTTTTCTTTAGTTAAATGCTCCTGCTGGCTGCGCCATGCAGGAGGCGGATGGCACGTGCCACACTACTTCTGACTCATGGGGCTCATCCAACTCAACACCACTTCCTGTGGAAATTGAGAATGCCACCAAGATATCTCAAGGGTATAAAGGGACAGAAAAGTATTGATCGAGTGCATCCACCACTGAAGAACTGAAGACTTGGCCTAATCCAGTGAGGCATCACTGGATCCATGGGTGGTGATATCCTTTTCTCTTTATCTTAATCTCTCTCTCTCTTATTCTCTCACTCCCCCTATATTTTCCTCTTTTCTGATAACTCTTCTTTTTCCTTGAAATTTAGTCATGCTGCAAAATAATTGCCTAAGAAAATAACACCTTTATCCATACCGTTTGTTGATTGTTTCGTTAGGGAGATCTAATAAATTATTTTGTTACTGTTCCTCGGAATCATTGTCATGACTTTGCCACCCCAGCAGCCCTGCTGTGCAGGGACAGCCTCTTTCAGGGGATCAAAAATATCCACCTCCCTCGTCCACTGAGTGGGATGAGATAGTCAGTTTATATCTATTGACATAAATCATATAATTTCTTATGGGTGTACAACTAATAGGCCAGGAAAAAATATAAACTCCTTCACGGGAGGCTGTGTGCAGTAGACAGTAAGGGGGATGCAGTGTTGTTGAGCTTCAGGCTCACTGAGCCTGTTCTACAAATGCACAAACTTCACTACCAAAGCACTTGTATCTGTCGTCCATAAGGTTTTTTAACGTAAGCCTCCTAAGGAGAGCTTGACTAGATTGCTTGTTTCTGTGGGACCATTCATTACTCCATACCACCATTTCACTTTTGTCACAAATGCAGGAGAATAGGAAATGGCAGTCAAAATCTTTTTCTGAGAGTAAGAAATTATTTGGCTTTTCTTCTTCCCTCTTGCTTCCGTGGTTGTTTTTATATTCTTGTTGTCTACCGTGGTTCATGATTACTTCATATTTTCCCATGTTCTTCATAATCACTAAAGGTAGCAACTTTTTGTGTTAAAAGAATTTAGACATGAATGAGTACAACATCTTCTAAATGAGGAGCTGCTATTCCAGCATGACTTAATTTAATCCGAATTCTGTAGTTTATGTGCTGATATTTTCTGGCAAACTTTACATATATTATGTTCATTAAAATTGCCTCATGTTAATCTGAACACAAAATTTTTCAACACCCACTTTTCATCAGTTTTCTGCTTTGATTTACTGATATCTTAAGGACTTCAACAGCAGTAGATATTTCTGCTCGAAATCCTAAAATAGAAATAAAACATCTTTTGTTTTATGATCAGGGGACAATCTGAACACAGAAGTTCTGCAGGTATTCTTCAATGGGAGCAATAACAAGTAGGTCCGGTCAGAATTACATTAAAATAATGAAGTGTAATACAATATTTTAAAAGTTTATGGAAAAAAAAAAACACAAACCACATTTCATTCATTGAAAGCAGCATAGCATCCATCTCACATTTAGGGCTAGAATATCACTGGTATCCCTGTTCAGAAGAACATATTGAGACACAGTTTACAGAAGCCCATCAAGATAAAATGATATATTGAATTGTGCAAAAGAAATCAGCTTTGAAAGGTATATTCTGTTCTCCAGCTGTTATTTCAATAAAAAAAAATAAACAATTTGTTTTAATAAAAGTTCATACTGTGTAATTCAGCTGCTACTTCTAATAATGAGATCATGGCAAATTTTCCAGAATTACCACATTAAGAAAAACGGTACATTTGCTTAGACTGTGCAGGGCTACAGCTGATTTGAGGTTTTGGTGGCCCTGGAGAGAAGCCATGGCTCTTTATAGCTGCCAGGCTTGCAGACTGATGTCTGACTTTAAAGAGAAGACAAGGCTAAGCAACCATATCAGGGACTACAGTGTTTGGGTGAGGGTCGTCTTCTTCCTGTTTGAAGCTGTATATGATAAATTTATAAACACTTATGTCATTGGTTATGCCATCAACCTCCCCAGTTTACTGATCACCATTTTTACAAAGCAGTGTTTGTCAGACAGAGATACGTAAAAATTCTAAAACCAACCACTGTCTTTTGTGACGTTTGTGGGCCTCCGTAGACAGCATGTGGATAAATATGATCCTACTGCTGTCTTGAGAAGGCACTTATACCCTATGTGAAGAAATTATCTGTAGCTGAAAGCACTGGAATATATTAGGAACATATCTTCCATCTTTCTGCCATACTCCTCCTGACTACATGCAACCCTAAAGGAAAAAGAGACTGGACAGAACCTTTTAAGGTCCCTTACAATCTAAACTATTCTATGAACTATCTATAACTTCTCTACAATTACATTTCTACAATTTACTGTGTTTGGTCAATGAACTAAAGGCAAGTATCTTTTCTATCCCATTTGCCACTGCCCAACCAATATGAGATGGAGGGATGATCAGTTTGAATGTAAACAAAAGGGGCTAAGCATATTGCAACAGTGCTTGAAGCAAGAATACAAGATTGAGTTGGAGGCTAAAGGAAAAGGAAAATTACAGGTAGGATGTTTGGGCAGACTGCTAGTGAGGGAAAATGGGGCTAGATCAGTTTGTGTTTTTAAACTAAAAGCATAAGGCAGATTTTTAACTTTAAAATATTCTGAAAGGAATTTCAATATTAATACAGTAAATTACTTGTTTTCCTTTTATGTATCAAATTCTCAATTCATCTTACAGCAAAGTTTATGCTTCTCACAGCTTCAGCAATCTTGAGATGTACTCATTTTTTTACAGTCCCAATTTTATTATTTCTCTTCTCATTTAAGGGAGAAAGTATAACTTTGTGGGGGTAATTTATGCCTTGTTAATGTGGGTGACTAATGAACGTGGGTTTAATTGCCTTTGGATTTCTTTCTCCCTTTTGCCTGTAAGAGGAGCTTAAATTACCCACTGAGATCACATGTCTAACTCATAGATGGCTAAATGAGATTAATCCCATTCCTGTTGCTGTTTTATTTTGTAGATCGCCTAAGTTTTGCAGGTGTAGCAAGATGTAGACCACATAAGGCAAGTTTATGTCAAAGTTTCCTTTTGGGATATTGCATAGTAACATCTACCCCCTCCTGGCTGACCTTTCTACCAATTTTCCATGATACTGTATTAAGTGATTAGACAAAAGGTCCCTGACTTCATAGCACAACACAGCAATGTGGAAGTTCAAAATCTGTAAGCAGAGTCTTCCCTTCCCTTTAGATGTAGACACTGAGGCAGATGAAGTCATGCTGCTTTACAGCTTTCTTAGGATCCTGGTATTTGTTTTTTAAACTATTCATACGCTGCAGCAAGGCTTGCTCCCTCTCTCCTGTGGTATGTGCATTTAGTGACTATGATGTTCAGAGTTAACAGAAGACATAGGGCTTAGGTAAAAAAATGAGAACTCAGAGAAGGCTATATGTGGCTAGTAAACATTATTTCTGTGTAATTTTGACTTTTTTTGTGTTCAGGTCTGTGATACCTCTTTAATGGATGCACTTGTCAGGAGCAATACTTTATAATATTCTAAAAGCAAACATAAGTAAAACAACCCAACCCACATCTATTATTAATAATTGATGTTCATTCAGCATTGGCAAGCATTGATTATAGGCTTAAATGGAAGTTATTTGCAATATTGATTTTGATGCTTTTGACTTGAAACTGAAAGCTGCATGCACTTAAAGGAAGTTGGTCACATTTCTTAAAAATTATGCAGTCATTAATTTTGTGTGATTCACTATACTGTTTTTGTGTGATAGACTGAATGTCCTTGAGGAAATGTCAAAAAAAGTGTTAAACATTGCAACTTTTAAAAATAGACTAGGATAACTATGAACGACAAAATCTTGCAATAGGCTCTGCAATTCTTTTTGTAATATGTTGGGAAAGAAAGATGAATTGCTGAAGAACTAGCTTTTTAAAGAAAAAAGGAAAGGGATGGAGGGCGAGGAGGGAGAGAAGGGAGGGAAGGAAAATTAGTTGTTACTTAGTACGGAAACAAATCTGCCTATAGGTTTTTGCTGTTAATTCTGCTGCTTTATACCAATGTCACAGCTGTTCTGAATCATTGGCTGAAAAAATGTATACATGCCTACATATAAGGAAAACACATTGATGGGTGAAGCACTTAGGTAATTGCTTCTATGTTATTTGAGAGTCATGTCTAATTGGAAGTGAATTGTAGATTTTGGAGATTATTGTGCTTTCATGATAGGTCTGAAGCACAAATTTCACTTGCCATTAAGCAGTTCTATAAGAAGTTTCTTTTATTTGCGCTAGTTTCAATAATATCACCGAGTCTTCTTTAAGAGTGACCTCCACTTACACCTCTAAAGTAATATTGAAAAATGTCAATGTGAACTTAATGTAGACTAACCTTTGCTATTGACTCAAAACTTGTTAATAGGAAAATGACTTGCTGAATGTAAAGTGACTTGATGTTTTATTTGTAACTGAATTTCTTTTCAGAAGATACCTAAAAAGATTGGAAGAACATACACATAAATACCTGAGTTGTTCAAATAATAATTGAAACCAAAGCACTTTTGCAGTCACAACTAATCATTAAATCAAATGAGGTTTTCAAAAGGAATTTTGACGAATAGAGTACACCTTTTCTAATGGTTAATTTACCCAGATGAAGTGCTACATAAAAGCTGTATAAACACTTCTTATTTGAAAGATCATAGTGAGAAAAAGGAAATAATATTTTCAAAAATGCATCTCATAAGAGGGGTAAAAAGCTGGTAGGTTGCAACACATATTTAGAAGTAGGGAAGAACCAAGATGCAAGGTGACACAGTCACGATCTTTTATAAACCAAATATTTAGCTCAGCCTTTTTTTGTAAAGAGTTTGCCCTAATCTTTTCATGTTTGGCTGTAAATGTAATAGACTATATGAAAGTTTTCATCAAATGTCATGTAGTAAATAAGTGAAAATATGAGAAGACTAGCACACTGAAATTTGGTTAGGTAAGCCAGTAAGGGATGATTTTTAGGTGTTTCTTTGTTATGGGTATGGTTGGACACAGTGATCTAGGAGGTCCTTTCCAACCATGAATATTCCGTGATTCTGTAATTAATCAAAATTCATCTAATTTAAATTTAATCTGACAATCAAGTTTATTTCAGTCCTGTAAAATGCTCCTAAGTAGGCCTTTAAATCTTAAAATCCATTATATACTATTGATGTTGAATGCAAGAAAATTGACACAAATCTACTGATAAGTTCAAATGATCCTTTGTGTTATTTTTTTTGTTGTTCTGTTTGTTTGTACATTCATTTGTTGGGGTTTTCCTGTTAATAAAAGTGTGATATAAAGAACCTATAATATAAGAGGAAGTGATATTTTTTTGTGGTTTATTTTCCATGCTAATTTAACAATTAGGCCAAGGTCATTAAAATCCCAGTGTAAAAAGTATCTCTTAAAGAACGAAACAGTTTCTACTATGCTTTCAGTGACTACACTTGAGACATATACAAAGGGATGCAGAAGGTCAAGAAATTGAGAGTCTTGTCCACTCAGAGTTTAATGACTGATCAATTCTGATTTTTTAATTTTCTCAGTGGTTGGGTGACTGTTGTATGAATCCAAAACCTGAGTCAGGTTTTTTATAAAACAGGATTAACACAGGTTTATGCAATGAAATTATTCTTTCTTTTCTGACATCTATGTTCTGTAAGATTTAAAACCTATTCAGCAGTAACTTCGTGTTCATTTTTGGCTCATATCTGACTTGGGTGGTGCTTGATTCACATTATCATACACAAATCATACTTACATTGAAAGGAGGTGGAGCATTTGTTTTGATAATATGGTGATTCTGAAAAGCTAATTGTTTCAACAAAATAGCCACATTTAACAGACAAAATTCCACATTCCATGTATCTCATGTTTAATCTTTACCTGTGACTGTTTCTATGATGAAGAAATTCTAAGTTAAGAAGTATTCCATCATTTGGATGTATTCCACTGTTTCATCACTGAAAATTTTACATTGGAGGCCTTCTGTATGCCATTTATCAAAAAACTAATATGTGGGTAACACATAGAACAACCTGGAAAGTTCCAGGAAGAATATATTTTTCAAGAGATGTAGTGGCCCGGGGATGGAGAGGAACAAACCCTTAGCTAAGAACAAGATAACAACAAGGACTACTGAAGTTCATTAAGATGAGTGCCTTTTTTTTTTTCCTAAATAATCTTAAAAAACCTGAGACCTATGGCAACAGTATCTCCCTGTGCCCTTATGAAGTTCAATCAGACTGATACAGCTGTATTCCAGTTGCTATAGTGCGGAGGCGCGGGCTTGCGGAGCAAAGAGACGATTCAATGTGAATTAGCACCAATGCTCAACTTTATTCAGGCTTTGTGTTCCTTTTATCTAGTAATACACTATCCACGCGCCTTAAGCATTACCTAAGCTAACAAGCATTGGTTGTTAACTACTGTCCACGCGCCTCTGGCTATATGTTGATTGGCGGCTGATTGCTGTCCACGCGCTGCTGGCTACCTGTTAATTGGGTGCTGATGTTCTCACTTTTGGAGGAATACGTCATCCTGTTCACCGTCTGAGGCTTGCCAGATACCTCCTTATCACGGGTTCAAGGATGTGCAAGGAGGCGAGACGAGCTGCTTGTCACGTAGCACACTCATGCTAAGGATTCCTCATAACTTTGGTTCACTAGGCCTGTACCATGGCCTAGCTCAGCGAGACACTCTTCCACACTATAGCACACTGAAAGAGAGGAAACAACTTTTGAGAAGTATAAAACATATTGCAGAGCATGAAGAGAGACCAACAATATAAATGCCTATGTTATCATAAAATGAGATACAAATACCTTTGGGTGGATAGGAAAGAAATATTTAAGAGTCTAAAGGATACATAGATGCCCTTGTTGGAACCCATCAGAATGGTTTAAGTGTTTCATGGGTGTATCCTTAAGTGATCCAGAGAATCACATAGAATTATTACCTAATCAAAATGCAAAATTCATCGATGTGTGATGTAATTAAGCAATGAGGTTTGAATGTGTTAATTAAATTGGAATCAAAAATAGATGAGACTTTAGGGTCAAGGTCCTTCAACAGCTAAGTAGCCTGAAGTCCAATCTGATACTGAAACAATTATTAGTTTAGCTTTTTAATGAAACCTCATGAAGTCTGAAAAGGTTAAGCAACTGTTCTTATTGGGCTAAATCCACATGAAGAGAGTGTCAGGTTTGTAAAGCATTATGAAATCAGTTGCATGCAGCATTCTGGCCAGGATTTCTTCCAAAGGCCTATGAAAGTAAGAAGATGGTAGAATTCAGCTTGGATATAGGCAAAACAGCAAAAAAGAAGTCATTGCATAGAGAAAACATAATTTCCTTACCAAAGAATATAGTAGTCATCAGTAGAAAGCATGTTTTCTATCATGATTTACACATGTTTGACAGAATCTCACCTGATCTTGCTTGAATTTACCTAATAGTAGAGATATTTCAGGCTTCAGTTTTGTGAGTAATTGCCTGAAGTGTAGACAGGTTTTATGCTCTTGTAGATAATGACTATTAATTAGATAGTCTAGTATAAATATTCACTGGTTAGTTACGTATAGGGAAAATAAATGCATTTTTGTGGAGATACAATGTTAAAAGGTGTTCCATTTAGCTACCTTCTAGTAAAGGAGAATCAAAGACTTTGAGTAATGAAAGGTCATCTACTCAAGCCATTGTGGAGAACAGTGTCATTGTCGTCATTAAGAGCAATTGCCATTGGAATAATTATGCTTGGAAGTTCAGGCTGGCCTATTTGGATTGCCTTACTTCTGATGTTGAACTAACTGTTTCTACATAAATAACCTAGGACATTTCTGTACAAATTGATGAAAACAAGTGTGCTTTTCTCTGTCTGATAGGAATTGCATACACTTTGTTGATGCTATGTCCACTTCATGAACTTAGCACATTTTCATAAACATACATTGTTAGGGTCTGTCTGTGGGTGACCAAGGTCTACCTGTAAAATAGCATGACCACTGCATGCCATTTCTGAAGAGCTGAAGAGGGAGGCAAACTAAGAGATTACATTGTGCATGAATGTTGTATTTGGCTAAATCCAGCCAAATCCAGACTGCTAAATTCAAGCTGCTTAATCACTCTTTCAATGAAACCAATGGAAAAGGGAAAGGAAGAGGAATACCTTATAAGCAATTTTCTCTAGTGTGCTTCATTCCTAGACTTTGGGCAAATAGGCCAGATTTTCAGTGCATTACAATTTACAGATAAATGTCTTCCAGGAAAGCAGTCTTTCAGAAGCCTACATCAGGTGTAGCAATCCCTATTTCTTTTCTTATCTATCCCATGACCTCTGCAAACAAGGCTTCAGAATTTTATGAATGCTGAATATTTTCAATATTGTGGTATGGGAAGAAGAATCAGGAGAAAAAGGTAGAAGTGTTGAGATAAGGACAGTTTAATAGAACTATACAATGAGAAAAGAAACAACATTATTAATATTACTGTTATTAATAACAACAAAATAATATATAAAATGAGTGATATACAATGTAACCGGTCACCAAGAATGCCACTGTCACTGAGACCCATCAAATCTGGAGCTATTCCCCTGGCCAAACCTCCCCTTTTATAATGAGTATGTCAGTATGGTATTGAATCTCCCACTGGATGCTTCAGTTGCCTATACTGGCTGTAGCCCGTCCCAGCTTCTTGTGAAAATTAACCTATTGTAGCTGAACCCAGGACAGGAAATAATGGGTACTAAAGTTTTTTTTCTCCTTTATGGCCCCCTAGGCTCAGCATTTCTAGAGCAGGTAGACATTTAATTTACAAACGGGAAATTAAATAGAATTAATGCTTACAAAAGCTGTGCTAGGTAAATTTTGAGCACTTAGACATCCTAAAGTCCAAATTAAGAAGCATCCTTCCTAGCAACAGATATAGAATCAGAGAATTATGTTACATGGATTGTTGTTGTTGAGGCGTGTTTCTTTGCATGATTTTGTGTTTAAATATTTTTAATAGATTAAATTTTAAACAATACTGACATCAAGTTCTTCATTATCAACTACTGCTCTCCTCCTCATTGTTAGAGCTGTTTCCCATCTTGTTCACCAACTGCAAATTATTTAGGATCTTTCCTGTTTTCCTAATATATCTATTTATCTCAATGAAGTTTCCATTGTCATCTGAGACCAAAAGGCTTTACTACATCACAAATACTGTAAACACAAATAGCAACACATGAATATTGTTCAAAATTCTAGGAACTTATTGAGAAAGAAAGATTGTGTATTAAAATAAGAGGGGAAAAAATAAATCTGGTTAGAGAATGATTCATTAAAACATTCCCTTATTGCTGGAAAAAAATTAGTCATGCAAGCTGTTTTCAGATCTGATAAATTAACTTACAGTGTAACTGTTTTAATGAGAAGAGAGATTATTACAGAGGCATACAAGTCTAGGAGGTCTGAGGACTATTATTACTTAATGTGACTCCTCAATGATTTGATTTTGAAGATTTCTGTGATTATTTCACTTACAGCAAACACATCCTTACGCGCAAAATACTTATACCCTGTGCAGGTGTAAGGTGCAAGTATTATTTCCATTTTAAACTGAAGAACTTAGGCATGGAGTGAATGAAGACAAACTTTCCATCCATTTTGATGAGTTCCAAGAATGGCATCTATATATCCTTGATATATCCTTGAGACTCTTTAACATTTCTTTCCTGTCTACCCAAAGGTTTTTGTTTGATAATTGGCATGCAGGGGGCCTCCAATGTAAAATTTTCAGTGATGAAACAGTGGAATACATAAAAAATGGTAGAATACTTCTTAACTTTGAATTTCTTCATCATAGAAACAGTCACAGGTAAAGATTAAACATGAGATATACAGACTGTGGAAGAACACTGGCCAAACCAAAGTGTCTTGCACAAAACTTAAGTTGCAAAGGATGTTGACTGAGCATGAGTTACAAGTGGTAGGCTGTGCCACACAATCAGTGTGGATGCTCTTTCCATAAAGGTCACATGCAGGAGTAGTTAAAAATAGATAATTTCACATAAAGATTGAAGTAGTCAATTTTGTTTCACAGATTTTCCTGAGTTTAAAAAAGCTTTGGTGTCTAAGAGGCATGCTCAATCTTGTATGGTAGAGCTCTATTCCAGGAAAAACATCATCTGATGTGCCACACCAAGAACAAATATTTCTAATCAGATAAGCAAATACACTTGTAACTTCATTGAAATAAATGTAATTTAAATAGCTCACAGAAATCAATCTCTATCAAATAATAATACTATTTTTTCTAGTTGAAAGAAGATATTTTATCATCCCAAATCTGCAGTTACAGTTTCAAACTTCGTAACATTTTCTTTTCTATAGTAGTGACTGGTGGTTTATTTTTATTGAATAGACCTTGTTTACACCTATAATCTATTTTTCTACAATGTATCTTCAGACTATCACAGAACCTTGGAGGATGTCAAGCTCTGTAATTAAAGAATCTCTTAACTGAAGAACACTAATGGCAGTCATTGCAACTGTCAGCAGTTTTTCACTTTTCGCATGAGGACACTGTTTGTTAATTGGATTAAGTCTGGTGCTGGCTGTAATCTCTGCAAGCAGAAGTGAAAGAAAGAACTACCATGTCACACCTGGTTTGTGGGCTGGAAGGTGATGAACACAGCTAATAAAGTGTAATTTAAAGCACAACCCATGCACATAATTAACTATGCCTTATTTGCTTGATTAAAAATCTGCTTATCAATGATAATGGCTAAACTAAAACACAAGGTAATACTTTAAGGTAGAGTAGATATTTAGATTACCTGAATAAGATACTGTTTAAATGTGCTGAATGAGTTTCTTTATGTGGCATTGCTGTCCCTTTTGACTAAAAAGTCAGGTAATGTTCAGGGTCCTGCAAATTGTTGGTTTTTTTTCTACACTGGAAAAATTGTACAGATTGAGACACGGTTCTGATAAAACCCATCCTATCTCTAAAGTTTCTGTTTCTCAGAGCAGTACCATCAAATTTCGAGAGACAGCTGCTCTGACAATCTAAGATTGTCAGCACCATGAACAGAAATTTTTCATTTCTTCTGAATTAATCTCCGAACCCCATTGTCAATGTTTAGCATCTTCTGATTCCCGTTGATTTTACAATTTCCTGTGTCAGTCCCTTTTTTCCCATGCACAAATGCTGATAAATAGATGCTACTAAATCAATTCTCATGCCTCTGAATTTGCAGTAAGAACAACATGGTTACTGTTGTTTCAGTCATCATTAGCATTAAACCCCATCCTTACTGAGCCTGAAGTGAAAGACAACAAAAATAAGGTTTATGATAGCTCAGTGATCAAAGACAAGCTTTTGGTGAGCTATACAAGTTCTAGCATAACAGTATAGCTACACTGTTGGGTGATTTCTTGAATCCTTATAGTTCCTAATAAGACATGGATTCAAGGCTTATGTTCAATACCACCACTGCAAAGGAGGATAATCAAGAACTGATGACACTGCAGAGGTTTGGTAATTCAATCTAAAGGAAAATCAATCTAAAGAACATTGACCTGACAAGGATAGAGAAAAAGGAAACAGGTGACAGAGTCTAGAAGCTGTAAAAAAAAATTTTGGTACATCATGCAGTAAGAGTAGTGGGAGAATTTCAAGATGGATTGAGAGGTTATGGACAGTGAGATATGGACAGTGAGAAATAAAGCTTAGCTTTATTTGCAACAATCATTGTAATAGCTGTATTCTTGAGGGAACCACAGAAGAGGTAAAAGAGGGGACTTTACACTTCCCTTTTACAAACACTAAAAGGAAAAAAACAATGGTGTGTGTTTGTAGCCATGTGAAACATTTTGAGAGTAGCTGTATAATTTAAAATAGTACTGTATACTTCCATAATGCATCTAGCAACAGAGGGGCTAAAAACAAATCAGCTGAGGCTGGCTGTTTTTCTGGCAATAGTTGAACAAGCTGGAGTTGACAGAGATGACTGCTCAAGAGCTTGAAAGTCACTGTGAGAAGCTTATCAGCAGTGGTTCAGTAAAGTCACTCTAAGAAGTCTTTGGGAAGGTCTTGTCTAGCTGTCTAAAGGGTAAAATAATTTTCTGTTTCCTACTGCATTGCAGAGAAGTCAATTTCTGTCAAATAGAGAAAGAATAAGATCTAGAAAGAAAATGAAAAACTGGTTCTTAAAGTGTGCTTTCTCTTAGTGCTCATGGATCTTAACACTCCCTGTATAAGGGATAGTCTGTTGATGTAGTGTACCTTAGTGATTTGTCTTTATAATGCATTTTCACATTCTGGAAATTTATGAATGTGTTTACACTAACAAGATTAAGCCTGACAGGAATACACTGCCCTGTGATCTCCCATATTTTTGAAATGTAAGAGCAGCCTATAAAATAGTTTTGGCCCAGGTCAACACATATCCTTCCATTTCCTGAGTTCTTAAACACAACTCAGGAGTAATGTCCAATAATCATTTGCATCCAATTGCTGTGCTTCAGGAAATAACAGGTTTAATACTATGGACACAGGCCATTCTGCGTCAGCCGGCCTGACAATGACATTCATTCCAGGCATTCAATTTAGTGGTAGAGTTATGTACTTTGTATTAGGTCTGTCTGAGATGGAGTTAATTTTTCCCGTGGCAGCACTCATAGTGCTGTGCCTTTACTGGTAGCAGCTAGAAAGGATAACACCAGTGTGGGACCTTGGTTGGAAGAAAACGGACACTGTTATCAGGAACTGTCCTTGAACCATGGAAAGAGCATGAAGGAAGAAGAAGAATAATGGAGAAAAGGCAATGAAGCAAGAAGATAAAGCAGAACAAAGTAGAGAAAAACAGATGTGGGGGGTACTGGATGGGTTAGATGACAGCCAATCATGTAGTAGATTTAAGCGTGTGAACAGTGTGTGAGCTATCACATGTATCCAATCATCAATGTTGTTGGTGTGCATGATCAGTGAAGCTTGCTCTATATAACCAAGGGGTGTACTGGCAATAAAGGTCTTCACTTTATAACTCCTGTGGAGTTGCCGAAGTCCATTCTCCCCCTGCATACCAGTGTTTTGACTACTGCTGTCTCTTCAACATTCCACCCTTAAGACTATGTTGAGGTGTGGCAAGACAGGGGACATGGACAGGACAGCTGACTCAAACTGACCAAAGGTATACTCCATACTGAAATGGTATCTGCTCAGCAATAAAAACTAAGAGAAAGGAGAAGGAGTGAAGGTCATTTGTTATTACATTTGTATTCTAGAGCAACTACTATGCATACTGAAGCCCTGCTTCCTGGGAAGTGTCTGGACATTGCCTGCTGATTGGAAGTGGGAAATATATCTTTTGTTTTCCTTTGCTTCCATGCATGACCTTTCTTTTTTCTTTATTAAACTGTCTTAATCTTGACCCACAACTTTTTTTTTACCAAGTTATTTCCTCACCACCGTGTTCTTCTCAGAAAAGGAGTAGAATGGCTTCATGGGCACCTGTCATCCAGACAAGGTTGACCCACCACAGCTCACATCTTCTTAATACTCAAAATCACGTCTTCTCAATCATAGAACTCTATTTAAAACTTTAAGGTTGAATTCTTAAGGAATGCTGAGATGTTTGTCTTTCAATAATCTCTTTGGAAGTACAAGCACATTACCACAAAATTGCCATATATAATATGATTTCATGCATGATGTGTATAGCTTGTGTCTACTAGTTTGAGTCATTTTGTCCCTAATTTTTCACTTTAGATGTTAACATTTCTTTTTGCAGTGCTCATCCCTGCATTCCCTGAGTAGCTTCTGCTCCACTGCAGATTTTACTTCTGTATATTTTGATGACTTTGACTTGTGATTCCTTGCAAACAATTTTTTTTTCTTTTTTTTCTATTTTCATAAAATGTCAAAATGGCTTTTAAAATCCTTGGACTAAGTCCTTTTGGTAACTCAGGTGTTGCAAATGCTTTGTCTATAGACCATGACTTGCAATTTGCAATGTACTGTGTAGGCAGCAGTTTTACAGGTACTTGTCAATCTATTTTACTATATTCCTTGCCCTTGCTATTTATTTTTTGTCTCCCACTGTCTGCATTGTCTTTTTAATTTTAATTTCTTTTTAACCCCCAATATTCTCTTCTCTCTTTATTTCAAAAAAGAGGAGATTTTACAGGTTAAATTTAACAAATTAAAGGGTTTCATTCTCCACTACTATACATATCATAAATTCTATTAAATCACACTAACATTGAAAGCTCTTAATTTCACTGTAATTTTATCATTGCAGAAACAGATTCTCTAGTACTGAAGTGGTACCGTAGAAGAGGTCTTACATAACTTTATATGATGTTGTGCATGATATACTTGAAGCATGCAGTCAGGCTTTCCTTACCATATTGAGCCGTTGACTTTACATGGGCTAGAAATGCAAATATGTATGCATATATAAAAATATTTATAATATTCATATAGACAAAATTTAATGTTCTTTTGCTACAAAAGTCTCTGGTAAAATACTCTGTATTTAAAAGACCACCAGTCTATGAAAGAACACCATCTTCAGTAAACCTATTGTTATATCGCTATGTATCACATCATCTTCATATTTCAGAAGATATGGAGTGCTCCTAAATAACAGGGAAAGAGTTTAAAAAGTAGTTGTAGGTTTAGTTTATTTTTAGTTTGCTTGTCTGAGATTTTTTTGGGGTGGGCAGGGAGAGGGGGGAGCACAATCCATGGAATCATGAAAAGTGGCTTGGGTAGTTAAAATCCAGTTTGGATAAAAGAAAACCCCTCCCAGATACATAAGAACTATACTTTGAAATGGTATTTTTAGCAGATAGGTAATAAATTTGCAAAAGCAAAGCTGTAGGATATCAAAAACTACTTGCAATTTATGTTTCAATAGCAAAATATCTGTTGTAGAAGAAGTAAGTGAATTTCAAAATTGTCAGTGAAGTGTTTGACACTTTTCGAAAAGGAATCGGCTTGGTTTGAACTATACTTTTGTCATTTTATCATGACTGAAATACTTTCTCTTGTTATATAAAGTTATCTGCTTTTCTACATTTAAGAAGAAGAAAGCCCTCTAATAATTTATTTTTCAGTTCAAGGGAAAACTTGGTCAAGAAATTCATAACCCCTTTATCAAACAGTTTTAAAGAAGCAGAAAATCTTCTTGATATACTGAAAAATGCTGTTATGCTTTAAAAAAACAAATAGATGGTGGAGAATACAATCATTACACCCTCTGATACTCTGGTTATTGTTGTGCATACTAAGTACAACAAATAGCTCAAATAAAGCAAAAAAGTCACAGTATCACACAGAATCACTAAATGATTTGGGTTGGAAGGGACCTTTCAAGGTCATCTAGTCCAACCCCCATGCAAGGAGCAGGGACATCTGCAACCAGAGCAAGTTCCTCAGAGCCCTGACTAACCTCACATGCAATAGTTCCAGGGATGGGACCTCTACCACCTTTCTGGGCAACCTGGGCCAGTAAAAAATGTCTTCCTTCAATCTAGTCTAAATCTACCTCTTTTTGTTTAAAAGCTTCACCCCTTATCTTATCACAACAGGCCCTGATAAAAAGTCTGTCCCCATCTTTCTGACAGGCCCCTTTAAATACTGAAAGGCCACAATAAGGTCTCTCTAGATCATGTCACAAAGCACCACTCAAGGTGAGGCCTCACCAGTGCCGAGTACAGGGGGAGAATTACATCCCTAGACCTGCTGGCCTCATTATTCCTGATACAAGCCAATATGCCATTGGCCTTCTGCACCACCTGGGCACACTGCTGACTCATGTTCAGTTGGTAATCAACCAGTACTCCCAGGTCCCTCTCTGCCAGGCCACTCATCCTCCAGTCTGTAGCGCTGCAGGGATTTACTGTGGTCTAAGTGTAGGATCCTCCACTTGGTCTTGTTAAACCTCATATTATTGGTCTCAGCCCATCTACTCAGCCTGTCCAGGTCCCTCTGCAGTATCTCTCGACCCTCCAGCAGATTGACACTCACCCCCAACCTAGTGTCATCTGCAAAATTACTAATGGTACAATCATTCCCCTCATCCAGGTCATCAGTAAAGATGTTGAATAGAACTGGACCCAGTAGTGATCCCTGGGGGACACCAACTGGATGCAGCACCATTCACAACCACTCTCTGTGTGCCCTTGTCCAGACAGTTTTTTGTTGTAGAATGGCTAAAAGACAGGGGTCATGTACCTTTAAGAGAAATGTCATCTGAAGCAGCCTGTTGAGCACAGCTGCAATCCTTGCAAGAAACTTACAGGGATAGCATCAACTTGAGCTGATAAGTTGTACAATAATAGAATACTGTGGAATGAGAAAGTAGCAGCCTTCTGTTACCGCGAGAGGGGTTGGGTTATGCTAAGAGACCCTGTTAATTAAGCCAATAGAGGATGGACAGGTGTGACTACTAATGAGGTGACTGTATATAAGTAGTGCACTGACTGCTAATAAACGGAGTTCGCTTATCAATCACATTGATTGACTGCGTCTTCCCTTGCCGCTCCACAGTTTTTAACCCAGCAAAGGGTGCACCTGTCCACGCCCATGGGCTGCCAGCTTTTTCAGGAGGACCCGTGGGAGACTTTGTCAAAGGCTTTGCTGAAGTCTAGGTAGACCACATAAACAACCTTCTCCTCATCTACCAGATTGGTCACCCAGTCATAGAATGAAATCAAATTCATTAGGCAGGACCTTCCTTTCCTTAACCCATTTTGGCTGGGCCTGAGACCCTGGTTGTCTTGTATGTGTCGATTGATGGCACTCAGGATGATCTTCTCCATAAGCTTTTCAGTCACCGAGGTCAGGCTGACAGGCCTATAGTTTTCTGGATCCTCCTTNACAATCATTCCCCTCATCCAGGTCATCAGTAAAGATGTTGAATAGAACTGGACCCAGTAGTGATCCCTGGGGGACACCAACTGGATGCAGCACCATTCACAACCACTCTCTGTGTGCCCTTGTCCAGACAGTTTTTTGTTGTAGAATGGCTAAAAGACAGGGGTCATGTACCTTTAAGAGAAATGTCATCTGAAGCAGCCTGTTGAGCACAGCTGCAATCCTTGCAAGAAACTTACAGGGATAGCATCAACTTGAGCTGATAAGTTGTACAATAATAGAATACTGTGGAATGAGAAAGTAGCAGCCTTCTGTTACCGCGAGAGGGGTTGGGTTATGCTAAGAGACCCTGTTAATTAAGCCAATAGAGGATGGACAGGTGTGACTACTAATGAGGTGACTGTATATAAGTAGTGCACTGACTGCTAATAAACGGAGTTCGCTTATCAATCACATTGATTGACTGCGTCTTCCCTTGCCGCTCCACAGTTTTTAACCCAGCAAAGGGTGCACCTGTCCACGCCCATGGGCTGCCAGCTTTTTCAGGAGGACCCGTGGGAGACTTTGTCAAAGGCTTTGCTGAAGTCTAGGTAGACCACATAAACAACCTTCTCCTCATCTACCAGATTGGTCACCCAGTCATAGAATGAAATCAAATTCATTAGGCAGGACCTTCCTTTCCTTAACCCATTTTGGCTGGGCCTGAGACCCTGGTTGTCTTGTATGTGTCGATTGATGGCACTCAGGATGATCTTCTCCATAAGCTTTTCAGTCACCGAGGTCAGGCTGACAGGCCTATAGTTTTCTGGATCCTCCTTCCAGACGTACTTTATTCCTCATAACCAGCTAGGTAAGACTCTGAGACTTCATAAAATCTTTAAAGAGCCTGGATGTTGAGGAGTAGCTTCTATCTTTATGGTTATAGCATTCAGTTTGACCAAACTAGAATGTATTACAATTGTTTGCATTACATTCTAGATTCACTGATAAATCACAGGTGCTGATTACACAAGATGCAGAAATCCAGGTCTCCAAGAGATGGGAGTTCACCCGCAAAACAGCAAATAGTTACTTTAATTTTGTATCCAGAATGTATATAATTGCATATAATATATATAATTTTCATTTCTCATCATTGTAATAAAACTTTAATGTAACAGCATAGAAACAGCATAGAAACAAAAAAAGACCTGACAACCAACAAAATTAGAAAGGAAAAATTACAAATGGATTTCACAACAAGCTACTGGAGTTTTCAGAAGATGAGTATCAATATCATCAGTGAATGATATGAAACTAATTTTCTCATATGTCTATATTGTTCCATCTGATGTACATCAAAGAAATGTCACTTTACAAAAGAACCACCATGAGACTGTCAAGTGTGTTTAGGTTTTTAGAGTATATTTTTTTAAAGCCTGCTCTTGAGATAGAGAATTTTCTGGTTATTTCCTCTCATAGTGAGTTTCTTTCAAAACTGTCTTAAACTTTCCATACCTGAAAATCATGAAGAAAAGTTGATGAAGACTGAATTTTCATTTTAGTCTTCTCCTCCTTCTCCCACACCCTCCAATTATCTATGCTGAGAAATTTCTAATAAAATCAGTTTCTGGGTCAGCTTTGTAATGACCCCACTAATTCCTCAACTCTGGTGAACCATAACTTTTCTTGTTGAGAAAAAATCCTGGGATTCATGATAATTCTCTTTGGAACCAGAAACTTACCAGGAGGTTTCCAACATCGAACTATGGCAGAATTGGGTTTCATCTTTCTCCCACTCTCTCTCTCTTATGACCTTGATGAAAACCGCAGCAGTGAACAAAATCTTAATCTTTTCCCCAGCACCTGCATGGTGAGACCTGGTGAACACTAAGAGATATGAAATATGATGGAGTGGGAAGATTACATAAGAGTAAATTCAATGCCAATGCTGATTCTCTATCTTTCTCTGTCTGTATCATAGGGTGGAATGCAGGGAACAATTCTACTCTCTGTTTAACATACTAATATGTTTTCATAGTATTGTGAATGCTTTAATAGGCAGGAAATGCTCCTAAGGCAATGTTGTAAGTGGTTTCTTTACCTCATAAAAGGTTTTGTGCTTTTTCCATGAAAAATAACATCTTTCATAGAAACAACAACTGAAACTATTAATTAGTCTCAATTTTAATTAAATAATGATCCCCATTTAACAGTAATTAAATTGCAATAACTAGATAAATTAAGATAACAACATTTAGTTTAATTAAATTAGGTATGGTATTACTTCTTATTACCACTGGTGAATGACTAACACAATGGAACTACACATTTCTTTGCTGTATCATTTATTCATTTCTTTGTGCATGCAAATGTACTTCTATAGTAGAAGAAAATTTTTTAACAGGATTACATCACTTCATTTAAAAAAAAATAAATATTTTCTTCATTTGAATTTAAGAAGATTTTTATACCTGAAAAGGTTAACACAAGAAAGCTACATAACTCTTTGATCTTGGATCCAGAAGTCCTACATTTTGGTGAAGATATTCTTACATAGAATTATTAAATGTATCTTTTAAGAAAATATAAATATTTTTATTAAGCTCCAAAATTGTGTTTCTTTGAATTTGAGTTACTTTCATTCCATGAAAAAGTCCTAAAGTTTAAAATTAATTTCCAAGTTCCACTTGGAAAATCTACCTTTAACTGTCTTAAAATTCTGCTGGTTTTCTGATAGCAGAAATGCAGCACTTCAAATTCACATTTCACTTAGATGTCTCTTCTCAGTGATTACAGCTGTACAAATAACATGTAAGCTTGTTTGCATATGTTCATGAAATAGAAATTTTGCTAATAAAAGAGAGAAATGGGGAAGTAGTTCAGTTATGAAAGAGAAATGAAAGGAACACAAAGAAGAATTACATTCCTACTTGCTATTCTCTCAAGGATAAGACATATTCAACAAAATTGAAACCCAAACTTAAATTATTTTCTCTTCACCAGTAATAGAGTACCTTTAAGAAAAACATGTAAAGCTTTTACTGCTACAAGTTAATGCTGAAACCAAGGTATCGGATTTTAGAAAAAAAATCCACTTTTTATAAGTATTCAAAATAGCAACAATTTTACAATACAAACAAGACAGAGGCTTATCTTCACTAATAAGGTGAGTAGAGAGCTGAGCCTGTGCGGTGTTTCTTCCTTTAGCTGTTGTTTCCAAGTTCTGGTCATTGTCAGATGTACAACACTGGAACTAGATGAACCACTGAATTGAAATGGTGATGTCATTTCCATAACATTTGGGGCTTTTCTTTCATTTTCCCCAAAAGGTTCTTTTTATAATTTCTAATTCTACTCAGATGCTTTTCAGAAAAAAAAAAAAAAAAAAAAAAAGG
>VWZY01003451.1:51900-62093 GCA_013399075.1 Chloroceryle aenea
AAAAAAAAAAGAAAGCTAATTATTTGGCAGCATCCCAGACACCTGAGTAACAATATATAATGCTAGAAGAACATGAACAAAATGTATGTTTTGCCAGAGGACACATCTAGGCTAGCACTTTAAGATTTAAGGTTGGGGATTGCACCTTTGAAGCTGATCTTTCAACTGTCTCCATTTACTGTGCTTTGGTTCACACTGTGGAACATGCAAATATAATTATTTTGGATGAAGCTAAACTGGGAGATGAGCTTAAGAAGGTTGCCACTAATGGACATTCTCAACAGGCTAGGGTTAGTCCAAGCTAGAGGCACATCAAAACATAAGTAAAGCAGATCTTAGGTCTCCCAATACAAAATATTTTTCTTTACAAATTGGCCTCAATGACACCATGAAGTTTTCTAATTTATATTTGATCACAAAATTGCCTCATTTTGTACAAGTCTCACAGACTGAGTATAAAAACAAAGCAGTGTTCTACATACTGACAGATTTCTAATAAGGTTACTTGCAGGATTTGACCTAAAGAGCAAACTTTTGGTTTTATACTCTCACTATTTCAAAAGCTGATGCTTGGAAGACACCTCACATGTAAATAAACCATGATCTAGTCTTTTTTGACAACAATAGAATTGGGAAAAAAGAAAAACAAAACAGGTTGTTTCTGCTGTCTCTATTTTTTTCTAAGAGAAAAAAATGTCCTAGAGTGAATTAATGAAACTTTAGCAAAATTATCTAAGACTTTTGTACAAGGAAACATTTGATTTTCCTGCTAAACAGACTATAGTATCCAAGCTTAGCCACTCTCAACTGAAGAATAATCTGTACTTTTAAATGTATATCTTAAAAATTCAAAGAATAAATGTATAAAAGTACAAAGCGAACTTAATCTGAAAACATCCAACAAATGCCCTCAGTCTCCCCAGAGAAATAAAAAAAAAAATTAGAAATGAAAGGAAACTAGAAACCTAGTTTCATTTCATGCTCAGTTATTTAATTTTCTATTCCAAAGTTTGCACCAAGCATTTGCTCACTGCTTAAAATAGATTTCTTAAAAAAAAACAAACAACAGACAACCCTATCAAAATATACCTTCTGATATCGGGTAGAACTTACCTGATTTCTTTGGAAAGAGACAAAAAGCAGTAGGTATTAAGTCCAACCTTGATCTTTCCCTTTTCACCTGGATTGTTTTTCACATTTTTAGCAAAAACTTTTTTGCCTTTTTCATGTGAACTGGTTTTAATTTCTATTTATTGCATCATTTTATATAATATAATATAGTTATACTATTATTCCTACTTGTCTTACTACAAAAAAATCCCATTCTTACAATGTTTGACTATGTTTGATTTTGATACTGAAATTGAAACTGGGTAAGTAAGAGTAATTTGCAATTTGATTTTGATACTGTATGGTTACATTAGGTAGCCATAGATGGTCAGTCTCCCACAAAATTTGTGAAAATAGTTGGCCAGGACACTTCAGTTTCTCTATGGAAAGGAAGGGGGTGATGATTCATTCTTTCTTATCCTGCAAACACCTGTCTGGAAATTAGAATATGTAAGGACTTTACCTAAGAAAAGGTGTCTTTTACAAATCTGTTGTTGTTAGACACAAAATCCAATCAATCATGAGACTGAAATTATTTGCATACTATGATTCATTAATTTTGGTACCCATTGTTATATCTGTCTATTAAACTATGGGAAGCTTGTTCTAACTAGGTCACAAAATAATAAAAGACATCTTAGGTATTTTATACATCTATCCTTACAGGACTTACCATTTTTATGTAATGGTGGTTTTGTTAGAACTTATAGACAACTATTTTATCAGTCTAGGTTGTATTCTTTTCTTAGTATTTGGCTAATTTGATGACCAAACTAAAAAAAACCACAAACAAACAACAACAAAACAAAAAAAAAAAAAAAAAAAAAAAAAAAAAAAAAAAAAAAAAAAAAAAAAAACAAAAAACCAAAAAAAAACAAAACACATGCTAGATATGATTCCAAAGGGAAAAAAATAACTTAAAAAAAAGTTGGTCCTGGAAAGAAGCTCCCTTTTTCACAAAAAATCTTTCTTTAATCAACTCTAAAGCCACTTGGGTTTAATAATATGAAATTATAGTTTTAACAGCTGCAAAACATAGAATTAATCACAACTTATATATTTGATCCTACTTACCTATATTGCTTTTCAAATACATAGTGGAAATGTTTCCTTTAGGTGTAGTCCATCTGTTTAGATGCTATTCTCAGTTTCTTTGTTGTTTTTTAATTGCTTCAGTGTTTATTTTTAAAACAACAAGCTAAAGTGTAAGAGTGAGCTGATAATTTAGGTATGCATTTTTACACCTAGCAGCATAAATATTCTTTAAGCTTTTTTTAAGCTGTGAGAGAGACCATCATTAATATTCTGCTCAGCACAATTGAACTCTGATAAAAAAAAAGAAGGGAAAGAGTTTGTGCATCAGATCAGTGACTAGAAAAATAAAAGCTTCAGAAATGTAGCTTAATTGTTGTCTTAAAGTTCTGAAACATCTGGAATTCTCATTATGCACTGCTGTTCATTAAGAATCCTGGTGGGTTTATCTAGATGTGGAGAAAACACCTATTCCTCACTTCCTAGCCACAGATATATAAAAAAATGTTGGATATACACAATGAAAAATGTTTACTAATTATCTGGGTTTTGAAGGTGAATGGATTCCTGAAATATCTAGGGCAGTGTGTGATGCAACATGTCAAGCAGAGTCTCACATTAGAAAATAAACAATGCACTTCTGTCCCCATTGAGGTGAAATGTAATGAAGTGGCTGCATAACTTGCTAAGGGAATTAAATTTTAAACAGATCTTGAGAGTTCTGCATGTCCCTCTGAATTATTAAAAAAAAAAATCCCCCACCCAATAAACTAACAAAAAAACACCTATGTGTATGAAATTCTAACTGAAGAAAAAGCAGATAAGACTTTAACAGTTCTTAAGCTACTTAGCATTGAAACAAACAAACAAAAACCAAACAAACAAAAACAACACCGCTCTTGATAACAGACACTCAGAAAAAACCTTGATCCTGAGAACAGTTGCAGAATAATAGAACTAATCAATAAAGCCTGATTATAGAAGTGGCAACAGAACTAAATACTGTGTGGATTCTATTACTGGGATCAAAACAAAAGCCCTGGAGTCAACACACATTTGAATTCAGCTCCAGATTCCTTACAATCCTAATTTGACTAGAGAAACTTTATTCAAGGAAGCTTGAAAATGACAGGATAGGAATAATTGCAAAAATCTGAAACAATCATATTTATTGAACTATGAATTGCTTTCTCAGAAGATTACATTCTTTACCAGTTTCCCTTCATTTCTGTGTTTAAAAAATCCTTAGCAAACTCTGATTCCTAAGAGGAGAAAAATAAAAGGGAATTCTTCTTCCCTTTCTCCTTGAAATAATTCTAAACTTTCTACAAGACTTTGTTACAGGTCACCTTTATCTCTGATGATAAATTTTCTGATATCTAATTGTGCAAAAATTATTGTTTTCTGTTTGAAAGTATCTCTGTTTCATTTAGCACTGCTATAAAGGCATAAAGAAGGTGACCAAAAAAATATAAAAAACAAAGTATATTCATAATTTTTTTACCCTTCATATAGTTACATGAAAAGAATGTCCTTAACAAAAAACATTTGATACATGTGAAGTTGTAAGATTTTATGACTTAAAAAGTAGTTAAAATTTGTCATAATTTTATCAACAGATAAATGGAGGACATGTCAGCTTTCTGAAAATAGACTTCATCCTCAATATAGTACCTGGCAGGAGGCAAGTTCAGCAGGTGAGCAGCAAAATAAATATGGAAGTTTAGCACTGTAAATATAGATTACACAGGTGATGTCTGAAGACATAACACCTTGAGCTATGATCCTCTTCCATTATTCAAAATAAACAAGGCAGTATGTGGATAATCCTGTTCTGCAAAAGACCTCTCTTGGAAGTACTACTGTTGACTGAGAAGGTAATGTCCTTTTCTGGAAACCAGAATTAAATCATCATCTTTACATGGTTTTAAAGTACTTTGTATTAGCAGAATTTGCAATCTATTTTATAGAATTTAATTATTTTTATGGATAAAACTGGATTAGAGTGTTCCCAAGTAGAAGAAAAATATAGACCATTGATACACATTTAGAACATTGATCATGTCTATACTTTCACTGGTCTTTGTAGGCTCACACTCTCTCTGTTCTTCTCTTTGTTCACAAACTTTACAGACCAAATTCCATGTGAACTGAAATGGCTGAGCTCTCTGATGGTGTTATTAAGCCAGTCTATCCACTTCCATGCAAAGGTCCTAAACTGCTAACACTGTTTTTTAATCATGTGGTACACTTCTGCTACAGAAGCCTTGCTGCCTTGTGAGCACAGCTTTAAGGCAAATCAGCTCAGTAAATCTGGCATAGAGACCTGATGGATACCTAAAGTGTTTTACTGAGACTAAGCCTTCCTATGCCCAGTATAGCTTTAACAATCCTTCCTTTCCTCCTACATCCATCCTGACAACTTCCTATGTAGCCCATTGCAACAGCTATTTAGAGATTGCACAACATATAGAATCACAGAATCACAGAATGTCAAGGGCTGGAAGGGACCTTGAAAGGTCATCCAGTCCAACCCCCCTGCCAGAGCAAAGATCACCTACACTAGGTGGCACAGGAACACATCCAGGCAGGTCTTGAACATCTCCAGAGGGAGACTCCACAACCCCCGTGGGCAGCCTGTTCCAGTGTTCCATCACCCTCACTGTGAAAAAATTTCTCCTTATGTTTCTGTGAAACTTCCTGTGCCTCAGCTTACACCCATTACCCCTTGTACTATCATCAGGCATCACCAAGAAGAGACTGGCTCCATACTCCCAGCACTCACCCTTTATATATTTATAGACATTGATCAAATCACCCCTCTGTCTTCCCTTCTCCAGGCTAAAAANAACCCCTCTAGTCACCGGCCTCCAGCTAGACTTCATCCCACTGACCACAGTTCTCTGACTTCTTTCCTTCAACCAGTTCGCAGTCCACCTCACTACCTGATCATCCAGACCACACTCTCAGTTTAGCCAGAAGGATGCTGTGGGAGACAGTGTCAAATGCCTTACAGAAATCAAGAAAAACCACATCCACTGCTCTACCATCATCTATCCACCTGGTTCTGTCCTCATAAAAGGTTATCAGGTAGGTCAAACATGACCTTCCCTTGAAAAAGCCATGTTGATTGCTCCTGATGACCCCTTGTCCTTGACCAGCACAGCTGGAGGTAAGGGACTTTCCATCACACACCTAAGACAAGAGCACAACAAACTTTTGAATCTTCTGTGAAGCACTTCTTTGCAATTGTGTCTATTTAATGGGCTGAATAATTCCTTGTACTGTTTGCCATCCCCTGATAATCACAGAAGCACAGAATGGTAAGGGCTGGAAGGGACCTCTAGAGATTGAGTCAACAATGCTGCTAGAGCAGGATCGCCTAGGGCAGGCCACACAAGAACACATCTAGAAGGATTTTTAACATCTTTGGAGAAGGAGACTCCACAACCTCTCTGAGCAGCCTGTTCCAGGTCTCTGTCACCCTCACAGGAAAGAATTTTTTCCTGATGTTCATGTGGAACGTTCTGTGTGCCATTTTATGCCCATTGCCCCTTATCCTATCACTGGCCATCACTGGAAAGACACTCCCATCCTCTTGACACCCACCCTTCAAATATTTATAAACATTGATAAGATCTCCTCTGAGCCTTCTCTCCTCCAGGTTAAACAGCCCCAGGTCTCTAAGCCTTTCCTGAAATTATGCTTAGTAAAGCGCTTTTTGCCCTTTTCTTGTCGATACAATTCATATAGCCAGTGCAAACCAGTCCAAGCAGAACAAGAATGATGACTTCATATCTTAGCAACAAAATGTATCATAAATAGACTTTCTTAGATTGTACTTTAAAAATCATTTTTGTGCCTTATTTGTCAACAGAAAATGAGAGGCTTGTTTATTTCTAAAGACAATAAAGTAGCTCTCAACATACAGCAATATTATTTTACAGACCTGCAAATTCAACTGTAATTTCAATGGAATTTTTATGATAATAGTGTTTATAAAGAAAATGTCCAATACAGAAGCTAATGGAAACACAGAAGTTATGCTGAATAGAAGAAGTAAAAATTAATTTGGCTCTATTTGACTCCTCTTATATGTGAGCATGTATCAAAGATATGTGATATCTTAGTATGTGTAAATGTGTCTAATTGGTAGGTAGAAGAGGTGCACAGAGAACCAGGGTTGTTATAAATATTGCAAGCCAGCATTACTATTGTATGGAGGGTGAGTCTCAGAGTTGCTCAAGGTAATAAACATCCAGATCATCTTGTTTCATAAATTAGTTTTTAAACTCAGCAAATTTTAGGGTGGAAAGATGGAACTATTACATGGAAAACATCAATTACTATCTAGGGAATCTGACAGATTGGTCTGAAATGGGAAATAGATCAAATTGTCACCAAACTGGTGTAGCCAAACTGGTAAACAAGAAAAAGGTAGGCCACCTCCACTGTCAGGAGGACACTCTCCTTACTATTATGTACCTGATAGGTGATAGATTAAAAACTCCCTACAATATGCTTACCACATGAACTTCATTTCCTCTAACACTGTTGGGAATGGAGATGCTTAACTCACAAATATACATGTACATTTTGTGATCTCGGGGTAAAAGAAAATCTCAGCCATTCTGACCAGAAGGATCCTGAGATACTTTCACCACCAACTGCCCCAAAAAAACTATAATGCTGTATGTGTGGGCTTACTGGTGCTTCATTTTTTCACTCCAGAACTTATTTCTACATTTCTGATCTTCAATTTGTACACAGTCTTTCTTAAAGGAACTGGAACTGGAGTGTTTCTGTGGCAACAATATCCACAGCAACAGCCACAGCCACAATGTCAATTTATCTTAAACAGCTTTTTTACCTACCCTTTAACTATCATCTTTAATGATAGTTAATATCATTCTAAAATATCAAAATAAGTGGAACTTTTTTCTTATAAAACTCTCATTTGAATCGCAAAAATGGGGAAATGGGATGTTATTAAAGACTTAACGTTCCATAGTTCATATACTCTAGTATCTTCATTTTTGTCATTAATAGCCAGTTAAGAAAATAATATATTTTAGCATTAAAGATCCAAATTACATTTAACAATTAATAGCATAAGTCAGCTGGTCTGGTTAGCATCTTTGCCTGTATAAGTTTGTTTATTCCATCAAGTCTGGCTCTTTATTGTACTTATTATATCATATCTAATGTATTATTAAAATTAAAATTTATTATAGTCTTTGAGCTTCAGAGAAAATTATCAATTGTTTATGAGTAAAAATCAGCTTGTCCACAGTATTTTGGATAGTGTTGCTGAAAGGAATTAAAATATTAATAAACAACTTTATATCTTATATCTAAACTCTATTTCTCTGTATGTCATGTACAATATTCTAACATCATCATTCTACAGTGACTCAAAACTAGAAAATGTATTTGAAAATAAAAAGATATGCATATTGTGTATTAATGTGTTAATATCACTGTGGATGTTGCTAGATTCAGGTGACAGGAAACAGTATTTTCCAAACTGAAATTTCCTAAAGGTATTTTTTACTTATGTTTTTTTCAACAAGTTTTGTGTATGTAGGTTTTACATGGTTTTTAAATGGCAAGTCATTTATGATCCAAGAAATAGACAGACTGGTGTTGGCTTCAACCAAAGCTGCTCTACAGTCCTTCTGAACCATAACAAAGATAACATTCCTGTGTAGATAACATTCTACCCTGATAGTGACCTCTCAACAAAACAAAACAAAACAAAACAAAAACCAAACCAACCAAATACACAACCTATTATCAAAGCTGCAAGGGATGTTGAAGATTATGACATTACTAAAGCTCCTGAAAGGCAAAGTCCTGTTTTGTGAATTTCTAAGTAAAAATTACTCTGAAATAAGCAAAGAGGGGTCTTGATCATACCTTAGTTCTTCTGTGTCCTGACCAGCACTCAGTAAGTGTATGAAAGAGTTTATCTTTCATGTACTTCTTCCTCTGGATATTTCTTGTGATACCATACATTTAATTAAGAGAAATGACCTCTATTGTTATTCATTTAATAGGCTTTAAAGTCATATTTGAATCAGGTATTTCATTAAAAAAAAAATAAATTGTGTGGGTGTTTTGTTTTTAAGTGTGATGTGCAGTACATTAAGGCTGTTAAGAATTTTATTATTCCACCATAACATTTTATAGTGCAACAAATTAAATGCATTCTTCATAGCTTTGCTTACTTTTTCCCATGAACCATATAACGCTTGCAATAATGCTGAATGAATTCACAAATAATGGACACTTAAAATAATAAGATATGATTGACTTTAAGTTTTAAACTTTAATAATTCAATTTGAATAAATTTCTAATAATAGTTGTGTTGTATTCAGCAGATACTCCTGTAGATGTCATATACAAATAATTTCTAATAGAATTCAGTAATCAGAATATAATTTAAGGAACACTTTCTTTAACTTGATTCTGACAAAAAAACCCACATTATTTTAAAAAGAACCCAATAAACATTTGTAAGACTACTTTACAAATGTATTACTCAACTCTGCAAGAAGTTCATAATAGCACACAGTTAATATACACTAGGAATCCTTAAGAGACTTTTACTGCAGTTTATTGCAATTAGGCCTACCAATTCTTGACCTCAATGTCAAAGCAGGGACAGCAATTTCAGATTAATTTATCTGCCAGACCAACTGTTTCCATTCAGAAGATAAACTCCAATTGACTTCAGAGGAGCTAGTTCAAGACCTTTGTGGGTAAATAAGCATCTGTGAATAATAAGTTCTCTGATGCAATAGATTAGCACACCGCTTCCTTGGCAAAGAGAGGCTAGTTCTTACACAAGAACTGCACACACAAAACCCCTTTCTTTGTTTAAGTGTTTGAAGTCCTAGACCACACTAGCAGTTTCTTAAAAGTGTAGGTAAATAATGAAGGTAACTCAAGTGATAAAGGATAATTACATCATGATTTGATATACAAGACCTTTATCATAGTGTGCTCAAAATGGCATTGTTGTTGCATGTAGGTAGCAGTCTTATTCATCTGAAAACCTGGGGAGGATTAAAGGGCAGATTTAGGAATTGTGGCAATTAAAATAGTTCAATAGGAGCACACCTTAGATGTATCTTCTATGTCTGTGCTAATGTTTCATATTGATTATGTGAATATTGGATAACACAAATTCAGCAGAATATATATGACCTACAAATGTGCCAAAACAGCAGTTACCAAAACAGAAATTATCAAAAACAGTGCACTGAGGCTGAAGAGGGATTTTTGGGAAGGGTGGTAATTCTCTGTGCTCTTCCTGACAGTATATCCATTGAAAGAAACAATGCTAATATTTTCACAACAGAAGTCAAAACAATTGCTCTAAAATGGATCATGAGACTTTCATTTTCTTCATTGAGACCCTTACTATTTTAAGAGAATAAGGCTTTGACACAAGATATAATGTGGACAGCCTCCTTATGAAAGGAAAACATCATGTACATAAATTTGCTTATCACAAGATTACAGTAATTCGGGGGGGGGGGGGAATTAATCATTAGCCTATTAACACATATAGCAAGCAGTCCTGGAAGAATGTGCTAAACAGCATTATTGACAGCAACAGGCAGCTGTTTTTCTCTGTGAATCTGAAAGATTAGGGTAATTCATATTTTAGATCAGATTTTTCACTTACATTAGAGGGAGACAAAACAACAAATAAATCCCATGTTCTCTAAAAAGTCCTCAGCAGCTTGTAATCAAAGAATATAATGATTATATATATGTGGTTTTGTACATGCATCTGCAATCACATATGCATTGTCCTCATAGTATATATATGCCCTATACAAATGGAAATTAAACAGTGCTCTAAAAAGGGATGGGTTTTAATATTCCCAAATTTCTCATATGAATAGTTTATGACATATAATCAAGAGTAATAACAGAAAGAAATCAAGAAAAAAATAAGTGATATCTTAAGGTGGCTTAGAGAAGCTGCAACTCTTGCAAATTTTTTAATACTGATGTAAAATGAAAAAAACAAAAA
>VWZY01003451.1:62134-83282 GCA_013399075.1 Chloroceryle aenea
AAAAAAACAAACCTCAATCACTGAAAAATTTGCATTTTAGCACATGAAAATGTAGAACTTTTCCTAAAAGTAGTGAATTGTATATGTACAGTCTAGTAGCTTCTAAAATAAATAATAAATCCTTGGGAGTGGGCATTTTTAATTTCTTAAGTAAATAAATGTTTATAGTATTCTACACAGGCTCTACTTTTTAACCTGTTAGGCTCTGCATGCATGTCACTCAGGATTCTAGTAATGAGAATGCTGATAGCTTTTTGGTCTGCTGTAAAATGGTTTTGTGGCACAGTCCACCTACACTGGTGGGTTTAACTTGAACATGGATAGAATGAACTTTGGAGATATCAGCCCAAGCAACAATGATATTCATAATATACAGAAGTAAACCACAAAACAATGCTTATGCATGAATGCAAGATGCTACCTGATATGATATTGCTATAGAGGTAAATATGTATAGGAAATATATCTTCTAATGAGAATATTCACTTGATTTTTTTTTTTTAATAAAGGAAGTAAGAGAATGGTTACAATGAAATACAATCAATTTCTTTTGCTTTCTCATGCCTCTCAGTGTCTACCTCTTGACTTGATAGTTTACCTAACAGTACCTGACTAACCAGCATTGCTTCCCAGTGCCATTCATAATCAAAAATAAACACCAGTAACCCCGCTTAATGAAGCTTTCTACTTTTAAGTTGTTGTCTTCCTTTAATGGGGAGGTAAGCATTTATATCTGATGTGATGTCTCCACAGATTATCTAATCTCAAGGTATTTATGGATGTGAGCCAAGATCACCGATGATTTATATTCCATGACTCCATTAAGTTCAGCAATGAGACATAACAGTTGGACTTCACAGTCTGAAAGGTGTCTTCCAACCAAAATGATTCTATGATTCCATAAAATTTAATCTGTAGAACTGTATGTCTTTTCAGAGAGTCCCTCTGGGTGTTAAACTAACATCAGCTGAAGTTATGCCTTTGAGAATGAATATTGGTACCTCGCAGGGATGCTAACTAAGGTTTTTGGGTACTGCATTGAATGTTAATGAACAATATATTTGTTAAATCCAATAGGTCAAACATCATAATGCAAAGTAACTTCTGTGGAATCTGCAATTTTGCATCTGCAGTTTTATAAACACCATAAAATGGTGTTAAAATACCCTACTGAGTTACTCTAGCTCATATCACAAAGACCACAATAAAAACCTATCATTAGATTGTCAAAGGAATAACCCTATTTGTGGCCTCATTATTAAAGGAAGTACTAAAAGCTCCAACCTCTGGGTAACAAAAACGTTTGTGGACTAGATCAATTCACACAGAGTTTGAAGTACATGCTTCATCCACAGCTGACCACATCTGCTATTCTGAAACTTGTCATGATTGCCAAACAATTACTGCTTACTTTTAATATTATGTAAGAGAAGGCAAGTTATTTTCAAATCAAGTGGTAGCCATGAATATTGTCTTTCATTATATTATTCATATCCAATATGTATGTACACAGACATATATAACCACAGATATATATTCAATGTACATTCAGTGTGTCTATGTGTGTATTAATACACAGGTTCATTGACTGGATCGTCTCCCTTATGAGGAAAGGCTGAAAGACCTGGGGCTCTTTAGCCTGAAGAAAAGACAGAGAAAAGAACATTATCAATGCATATAAATATATAAAGGGTGGGAATCGAGATGATGGGGCCAAACTCTTTTCAGTGGTTCAGGGTAGAGTTAATTTTTGCCAGAAGTCGAGGGGTCAGGGAGGGTCAGGGGACAATCAAGATAGACAACCTAACTAGACAAAGCATTATTCAATACCACACCGACATCATGCCTAGTGTAGAAGAGCAGGGGGAAGGCTGGTCAAGGCCATCGAAAGGGGATAGGGTGGTGTGGTGTGTGCTGCTCCATTTTTCTCTGTTCATTAATTCTCCTTTCTTGGACTCTATTGTTTCATGTGTCATAAGACAAACTGGTGGGGAAAATGACCAGCCTGGCTGAACAGGGAGCTTTTGCTGGGACTGGAAAGATGAGAGTCTACCACCTTTGGAAGAAGGGGTGGGCTACACAAGAAAAGTATAGGAATTTAGTTGAGTTACATAGAAAGAATATTAGAAGGGCAAAAGCTCAAATAGAACTCAGCCTGGCCACCGCTGCAAGAGATAATTAAAAGTGTTTTCACAAATATATAAACAACAAAAAAGAACCAGGGAGAATCTCCACCATTTATTGGATGCAAGGGGGATCATCATTACTAAGGATGAGGAAAAGGCTGAGGTGCTTAATGCCTTCTTTGCCTCAGTCTTTAACAGTCAGACCAGTTATCCTCATCGTATTCAGTCGCCTGAGCTGGTTGATAGGGATGGACTATGGTCTACTGCATAGAGAGGAGTTAGGATGAAAGTTGGACTTGATGATCCTAGAGGTCCTTTCCAGCCATAATGATTCTATGATTTTATGATTCATTACTGTTATATGTTTCTGTTGTTTATTGTTTCCCCCTTTGCACTGTTGAATTAAACCCTCCTTAACCCTCAGAGTTTTTAATTTTTTCTGCGTCTTCTCCTTCCTGTTAGGTAGTGCAGAAGGGAGAGGGCACAGAGAGAGTGACTCTAAACCACCACACCAGTAATAGGACTAGGGACAATGGGCATCAACTAGAACACAGGAAGTTCTATCTGAACATGAGGAAAAACTTCTTGACTTTGAGTGTGACAGAGCACTGGCACCGGCTTTTCAGAGAGGTCATGGCATTTTCATCTCTGGAGACTTTCAAACCCACCTAGCATGTTCCTGTCAAACCTGCTTGAGGCAAACCCGCTTTAGTAGTGAGGTTGGTCTAGATCATTCCCAGATGTCCTTCCAATCCTTACTGTTCTGTGATTTTGTGATTTTTATATAACCTATCTCTATAAGATTTTCTGCAAAACAGAGATCTTAGTTTATTATTGTTATTCCCTCTGAAAATTTGGCATGAAGAGGAATTTTTTTTCATATGGTGTGTGTGACTAATGATACAATTCTGTTTCTTATTAGTCTTGTAGACAACAAATATATATTTTAATTTCAGCTGTTGCATTTTTTCCATAAAGGCAAAAGCTACATTTAACTTGAGTTCTGCTATGACTTGCTTATTTCTGTTACGCAGATACACAGAATTTGGGGAGGAGAGTTATTCAGGTTTGGTTTAGTATGGTAGTATTCAAAGCTTGTCAGCTGTAGTGAAACTCACGAAAAAAAAAAGATGTACACAGAAGTTGAACATATATTAGGATAATTCACAATGTGTGCTTCAGGCACTCAGTATGAATACCTGTGTTTGGAAGGCAGGTTCTCAGCAGTGAAATTCACTTCATAAAAACACTTGCAGCTGCCAAACACACATGGTGTTGACTCTTCTTTCCAGAGCACTGAGTTTTTGGAATATCTCCGAGGCATGGATTCCTCACAGGGTACTAAAAGCAGGTGTTGTCTATGGCTAAATGTTTCATGTTTCTTTTTTATTCTAGCAAAAGCTCACACAGATGCAAACTGTAAAAAAAAAAGAAAAAAAAAAGGAAAGTTTTAACAATGTAAAACTGAAGCTTCCCTGACATATCTGAATATAACATACCAACAGAAAAAAAATTCTTTTCACTTTTGGAGGGTACTATGGCAACTGCCCCATGTATGTCACTGAACTTCTTTCCTGTTATGCTGTTATGCTGAGATGTCAGTATAGAATCAGCTTGAATTTGAACCACCACTGCTTACATCTGGATCAGATGTGAAAAGCAAAACAGACTAAAACAGATTTTAGTGGGGTCTATTCAGTTTCCTGACCCTGTACAACCATTTTTCTTGGGTAGCAAATTGAATTACAAGCTGTGGATGAACCAGCTGGGAGCTGCATCATTCCTTGAGAAAATTAAGTCAGCAAAGAATGACTAAGGTCTTTTAGGACATATGGTTTTGAGGAAGTTATTTGTTCATTTCCTACTGAGATATTTAATTTAAAGGAAGAACATAAAACTGAATCTATGTGATTTGCACTGTTCCTGCCACCTAGTTTTTCAACTAGCTTTTACTTCTGTGGCAATATTCCATTAAAGCTGTTTTCCTGCTTTTCTTTCTGGTTTTGATCTGCAGTTCCACTCACTGAGTTCCTTTGTCCCCCCCAGTGCAATAACAGTACTTCTGACCACAGAAACTGAGGTCTTAGACAAGTACCACTTCTACTGGCAGACCAATGCAACAGTGTCACCTGCCCTCCATGGGAGAAAAATACCCCAAACAAAGCTTCTATTCATGTAAGTAAGTAATTTGTATTTAAATACAGAAAGCTTCAGTGGAGATGTTTGCATCAATGTAGAAATACAATTTGCAAGTCTGGTCTGGAAAATGTAGCATATGGGAAAACAGGGAGCTAAAATATATGTTCAACTAAACTGAAAGTTTGGCCTTCTGTGCATCTCTGAAAAAAAATTGATAAACCATTCATTGTATACTCTCTCAGTTTAAGTGCTGTGAAAATGTGTGAGGATCTGACAGACAATGCTTGACTAAGGTGGATAGAAACACTTATGAGAAGCATTCTGTGAACAGTTACTAAGCTCAGAAAGCTTTTGAAAACTTTATATGTTTTACAGTTATATTCATCTATAATTTCATATTGCATTTTTTTTCAAATCATAGCCGGCAGATTTAAATGTCTTTATTTTACAAATTATATAAAATACCTATATGTGACTCCATTTTGCTCATAATGTTAAATTTCCTTGTTTTCTTTATGTTCTATATAGAAATTTTTTGATCAGAATCTAAGTGAGTCATCCTCAGGAAGTGCAAAACATCTGTTTAAAAATTACTCTGTTAGTGGCTAGTATTCAAAGACTTAGTCTACTTAATCACAGGTTTCTGTTTTATACAAAGCCTTTTATGAAATATTATTTGCATGTATTACTTAAACACACATATTCTTGCATGCTATATGTTTTCCATCTCCTGTTCCTTGCTCTCCAAAGACCAATCTTTCTAAATTAACTACAAGGAAATTTAGATGAGGTAGATTACAGTCTGAACCTGGCTTACTTCTGCAGAGGCCCTATTAGACTGGTATAGGTATATTTGATCTGCACTATTTCTTCTTGCAGATGGGCTCAAATCACACAAATACTATTTGACAAGTGTACCTTCTGCTTTGCTCAGATGGCTAGATCTTTTAGTCTATGTTGTGCATGGTGGACTCTTACGTTTTACAGATCCCTGTATATGTACTAGTGCAGTCCAAAAACTTCAAAACATAGTAATGATCATATGACTATAGGGATTATTTAGACTTCACTTCTTCCCATTTGTTGAAGAGTCTGCTTTAAACAGGAGATGGGTGGAAGGAGATTCAAAGGATGGACTACTTTTACAGCACAGTTTACATAACAAGGAACTGAATGTACTTGGCTTTTTCAGCAAACATCAAGAAAGGCTCACTATTTTTTAATAAATCAGGCAGATAAACATCAGACAGTGGAAAGATCTAGTTAAACTAAATGGAAACAGTAGTACAAGAGAACCAAAATAGTCAAAAGATGTGTAAGAGTAAAGTCAGCACTCAGAAAAACTGCCAGTGAGTAAAGAGAGATTGAAAATCATAAGGAGAACAATACAGACCCATGTAAGAGTATCCTAAATAGAAAACAGCATCTTTATTAGTATTTGTGCTGCTTCATAGTCTCCTACTAATTTTTTTCTCTGTAATATGCACCCCACCAAAAAATGGGTCTCACTTCCTTCTGAAAGAAGTGTATAGGTAATTTATTATGTAATATTATTAAACTTGTACAAGATTTTTGTTAAAAAAAATGTAACTTTTCAAAGCTACATATGTCTGTAGAAATACTCTTCAAATAAGTAGTTGTTATAGAAGCTTGTTAAACTGTATCTAGGATGCTGAACATTTTACAAACCTAGTCCCTCAACATTCATGGCAGTTGTTTAAATCCATTTCACTGTATATACAAGATCAGACCAAATAATTTGAATCACTGTCTTTAGGAAAAAAATGCTTCCTCATGATATCTGTAGTTTTCAGCACACCATAAATGGTTACCACTTCTTCTAAAATATCATGTAACATTTGTTTATTTCAGAGATGTTTTTATTTATAGAGTTCACATTTTATATATATGTCAGAATGCATGTTGAAGAATCCTCTGTAAATGTGCCTCTGAAGCTAACTGCACCAAAAGATGATCTATTTTTTTTATTATTGAGAACATAATGATTACATTTAATGACATAAATATTAATCTGAAAACATCTGATTTCAAATGAGTTGTTTTCAGTATCCAGCCGAGTTGATCAGTATGCAACTAATGATTAAATGCACCTAGAGTGATGAAACAACATCTAATCAATGCAAGCCAGGTATATATAGGTTAACAGGAAATAGGACAAAAGCATTGTTCAAAAAGCACCCTAACTTGAGGGAAAGGCTCTATTGGTTTCCACATAAATATAATGCAGGACCATTAGGCCATCTTATTAGAGACATAAAAGTAATTCATCTAAAGTAATATGGACTGAGTTAGTTTGGCTTTAAACTTCATGGGTTTTCTGTACAACTACAGTCAAATCTGATTAAAAAATATTTCCGTACTGAGGTTAACTGGAAAATCTAACCCTCATTTTAAATTCTATTATTCAGACCAAGAAACTGCAGAGTTTGATGTGTCTAATATTGTTAGCTCTACTATATATTGAAATACATAAATGCAAATGAGCTGACTAGTCATGAATTGCAAAACAGCTAGTAATATATTGCTAAGGGGATGTTTTCCTTGTTATATTTCCTATGAGAATCTCATTCTTTGGAACATCAGAGTATATGATATTTACATATCAATCTTGCCTTGAAGAGAAGGTCTTTAAATTCTTAATCCTGGCATTACTCATATATACAGCATTGGTCCATTTTTTTTCTAAAGCTTTTTATGCTCCGAACCACCAGAGCATCAAAGTAATTGACAGTTCTGTAAGACAAAAAATCTGATGGTACCGTTTTTGACTGGAATATCCAGGCACTAAGAGTTTAAGTGAACTACCAAAGCCATACAGTAAGTCTTTAACTCTTTAAGGCATTTTAACTGGATTCTGATTCCCCGAAAACCATTGTGCCACCTTCCCTCTTGATTCAGAAGTTGATTCTGAAGATAAATATTAGACACAGATACAGAGACTTTGGGGAATGGGGCACATGGCTGAAGGCATTTAGCTGGAAATTACAGTGTCTGAATACAATCAAGATAATACAGACTCCAAGAAATTCTGAAAATTTTATCACTGAAATATCATGTGTCATTTTGGAGGGACCCCACAGGTCAAGTGTTCATTGGTAACAGTTTCTCAGATTGACACCTGCTGTGTCAAAACAGCTTCTGAAGTCACAGTCAGTCCCTGACACCCCTGTCATGGCAGTATCCAGCAAGCTCTGTGCCCTAGGTACATGCTACAGACTCATACCAGCAGCTCTACTCCTCTGTACTCAGTGTGATCTTCTGTCCTCTTTTGCTCCCATCACCTTGGTGTGTACAAGACAGATCACTCCAGAACATGGTGCACAGCCTTTATTCAGCAGTCTTATATCACCCATGGTCCCAAAAGGCCCTGGTCACATAGGAAGGGGAAGCAAGAGAACCAAAATACTCAAAATATGTGTAAGTGTAAAGTCAGCACTCAAACAGTTTAGCAACCATAATAAACAACTGTAGAAGTTAGTCAAAACTGGACAAAAAAATTACAGAATTCAGTTTAGTATTCTGTGTTGCACAGACATTCACTCACCCTGTTTACAGTGCCTATAAGGACAGCACAGCTTTAGATATCTACACATTGTTTCTGCATCAAAGCACTCCCCTTGGGCAGTGCTCAAAGGGAAACAACAAAAAAATAATAATCTTGTTTACTCACACTCTGGGGCTCTCAGGAGTTTTTCACTTGTCAAAAGGTTTCACTTTTCTCTTTATATCTTCTCCTGACTAGCACTCTCCACTTTTCTTCCTTGCCTTTGTCTTCTTCCCTCTTCTAAAACTCCAAAAGCTGTACTTTATCACTGTCATAATTTCAAAGCCATTCTGCAGTTAAAATCATTGTCAGAGATTTATATTTTGGCACTGCTGTAGTAATCCCAATGAACTGGGCTAGATATTTAAAAGGAAATACATATTTACATCATGGTAAAAAACAGGTTTTAAAAGGTGTCATTTATAAAGATACATATGTCTCTGTGCAATAAAAAAATAATGTCAAATAAGAATTTTAGAAAGAAAAAAAGCATTGAAAAATTGGAAAATTACCTCTTTTAAGCTTGTTTAAGGAATGAAAGTATGATGTGTGAAGGAACTTTTTGAGGTCTGATCTCAACTGAAGGTGGACTACCTGAACTAGCATGATGGTGGTTTTATAACCTCCCATTGAACTGGTCTTGCATCTGGGACAGGGCAATCCCAAGCATAAACACAGCGTGAGTGGAGTATGGGTAGAGAGTAGTCCCGAGGAAAAAGACTCAGGGGTGCTTCTCGCAGTAAGTCTTAATTTATAGGAATTCAAACCAGAGACAAGGAAAACTCAGTTCTAGTTATTCTTCCATGTTTAATGATAACAGCTATTTGGTGCACTTTGTAGATATTGTAAAAAAGAGAGATGAGAGCTTTATTAAACCGTCTAGGGTCTTTTCCCAAAGATACTTCATGCTGCAGCCCAACACACATACATTAGACCATTATACCATGGTTAAGAATTTAGTATATTTAAGGTCTGTTGAATAGTGAATATTTCACAGTTAATTAGATTAAGCTGCTGAAATGCAGGTCATTTTGTGCACTGAGTAAATCTAGTGCTAAGTGACCCTCAAATTCTTAATTTCACCTGTGTAGAGTGCTCATCTAGTGAATAAAATAAACGACACCAGCTAGCACATGGCCTGCCAATATGTTGTATCATGTTTATAACTGCTTTGTTTATTAGAGAATATTTTTTTTTACAGAAACCATGTCTTAAATAGCTTGAGTAGGCAGCTTTTTAACTAGGAGACTCCCATACTACACCAACAAAGAAAATGTGTAACTAGTAGCAACAGTGATTGTGTGGAAGTAAGGAATACATTTCAGGAATAAGCTGAGTAAACCAGCATAAATTTTTCATAGTCAATTCACAGAACAATCAGTAAAGAGGCAACTACTCCAAACCTCTTTGAAGCAAACATAAATCTTTAAGAAAACAATTCACAGATCAACTTACTCTTTTAGGTTTTAATTTTTACAGAGATAGTCCTACAATGCTGACCTAATGTTCAGCAATATGACAGAAGAAATCTTTGAGATGTTAACATAGATTTTCATAGTCTGATGCACAGAAATAATTGAAATAGGGTAGTAGTTTTGATGTGTAGAGATGTGTAGTAGTTTTGATCTCCATTGTAATATTATCTTCTGGAAGAAGATTCTGTATGAATCTAAGACCAAAGGATCCAAAAGGAAAGCTAATGAAACTGATTCATGTAGGAAAACAATTTAAGTTTCCACATTCTATTATAGGGAATATGGAAATATTTTGGATGATCATTGGAGGTGAAACTTCCTGTACTTGGTCTTGAATTCAGTTCCCCTCATCCTATCACAGGGCACAAGTGAAAAGATTGTCCCTGCCTTCTTGACGCCCAGCCCTTGTGTATTTATAGATATTAATTAGATCCCCTATTAGTCTTCTCCTCTCCAGATTAAAAAGTCTCTCAAATTTTCCTCGTTAAGGCAGGTGTTCCAGTCCCTTAGTCATCCTGTAGCCCTCTGTTGGACTCTCAAGTAGATCTCTTTTGTCTTGAACTGGGGAGCATAGAACTAAATGCAGTACTCCAGGTGACATCTCACTAGGGCAGAGAAAAGGGGGGGAAGAATCTCCCTGGAAAAAGTAGATCTGTTACTTAAAATTAGAAACCTCTGCTGGATGTACTCTTCTTAATTCACCCCAGGATACCATTGGCCTTCTTGGCCACAAGGACACATTGTTGTCCCATGGATACCTTGTTGTCTATCAGGACTCCAAAGTCCTTTTCCATGGAGCTACTCTCTAGCGGATTGCCTCCTAACCTGTAGTGGTGCATTATTTTGTTCCTTCCCAGGTGCAGGACTCTGCACTTACTCTTGCTGAACCTAATTAGGTTCTTCTTTGCCCATCTCTTCTTGATGATGAAGAAATGGTGACCGCAAAAAAATGCATCCCTTGGAAAGGAACCTTTGTTTCCACTACTCATAGTTACTTGCTTTACCAATCATACAGAATAATTCTTTTTTGCTTGCTCTCTCAGTACCCTGACTCCTGCATTTTCATCCTCACAGAAAGGAAACACCATTTCTGACCCTAGGAGTATCTGTAGCTAAGCCTGCAGATGGTCTTCGGGACAAACTGAGCAGTACAGAAGATTCAGCGGTAAACGTGCTGTCCATATCAGCATTGGTTTTAGGCAATACTGGACATAGGCAGCCTGAGAGCTGCTTGTTTTTTCTTACTCCCAGTGAAGTCTGCTTTGCTAACAATATTTTTGGGAGTTCGTTATTTCACTTGTTTTATTGTTATAGTGTTTTTTGGGTGTCTGGGTTTGTTGTTTTGGATTTTTTTTTCAGAAATTGACCTTTTGAGGTGGGTAATAAAGGGGTTTGCATTAAAAAATTTTTGGACTTAAAAATATATTAATTCTCCCAATTGTACCCTGAAGAATATACCCGTAAACCTGACACACTTAGAATATTAACTACTGTCCGATACACACATTTGTGGAACACAGTTATTTGTTAGCATAAAAGTGGCAGGACAATAATGTATAGTGTATAAGTATTACTAAAAGAAACAAAGACTATCTCACCCATTTTCCAGTCAGGGAGAGTGAAGACAAAAATAACACAAAGTTTTCATTTTGTGTGTTTATTTCTATTTAGACTTAAGATTTTATTATCATTAAAATATACATTCATTCTTGGCTGAAAAAGTAGGTGAGCATTACTGGTCTGAAAATAAGACATTTGAGAGCATATGTTTTTTAAAATTATGAAATATTCTGTAGGGGTGAAAAACATGAATAGGCTTAAATGCCCTTTTCAGTAGTGCTGCTTCAGGTGTTAAAAAAACTCATGAACTTTCACAATGGATCAGTATCTCTATTCTGATTCATTCTAGGTGTGTTAATAAGTTCTTATAGATATGAAAACAGATCTGCTTATACATCTGGAAGGTGTTGCTTCATATAATTGGGATAAATATTTAATAATAAAAATTGTATTATTGTTTGTTTCACCCACAAATTGCCAAACGATATCCATTTCAGCACTGAGTTATATCCAGTAATATTGCCTAAAGATTATTTTTGGGGTGAAAGAGTCTATTATATTATGTACAGAAATCTTTTAGACAGTTTTAGGCATTGTTGCTAAATGGCATGGAAGTTCAAATCATTTTTCTATGGCATATGTCAGTGCCCAAATGACAGGACTGTAAATAAAGTTCATTATTAATTTCTGATAATGTTCAGAGACACTTGCAGTAAATTGACTACTTTTTCATCAGTTTGGTCACATGTCTTGAACTATAGGCCACAGTTAAAATTGATTTATTTCTGACTGAGTCAATGAAGGTGCCATTAAATCACATATTTTAATTTCTCACAGTACTTGGACCCCACAGTGTTTAGAAATTAATTTCTGCTTTTGTGTTAGCTCCAAATATTTAATTCAACATTCATTACTGTAGTGATTTTATTTTGTACATTATCTGTATCACTATGTTCCTACTACTTAAGAGATTTAGTTTTACTTTTCATTTTTAAGGAAAACTTGAAGAAGTTGTTAATATTCTGAGAGGACTGAGATTTAAACCCAGGAGCTTGCTATTAGCAAGTTGTGCCTTGAGGAAAAATGAGTACCCAAGTTGGACTGTTCAATTAGTTCACTCCTGAAAGCACAGTGATTCACTAGAGCTTTTGGGAGTAGATATTGGAGGGAGGAGATGCTACCTCCATGCCTGAATATGCACTTCGCTTTGCTTTTAGGAAAAAGGGGGAGTGAAGAACAAATTAAAGCAATTGATCTCATGGAGACCTTTACAAATAAAATACTGAGGCTCTGACTCCCATCAATGATCTGATTCATCAGCTGGAGAGCCAAGGTGTCATCAGCAAAACCCACTCACCTTTTAACAGCCTCATATAGCCAGTACAAAAGTCTGACGGAGGGTGAAGCTTAACAGTAGACTATCATGGCTTGAACAAAGTGATGCCACCACTGAGCACTGCTGTACCAGATCTACAGTATGAACTGGAATCAAAGGCATCCAAGTGGTACGCCACAATTGACAATGCCAACACCTTTTTTTCAATTCCTTTGACAGAAAAGTGCAGGTCTGTCATAGTTAGAGGGGCTGGGACCAGTTTATCATTATGTGGGTAGAAGCAAAAACTGTATTCTATACTTTCTCTGTCATTGCTCACAGGTTGTTAACAAATCATCGGTAGCAGCTGTCCAGGACGCACCTTCACACCCAGTGGGAGGAGTCCTCTCCGTTAATGGGACCGTTGACGCCTTGCCCATGACTCAGAGATAACTCCCTCCGGGAGTTTAATTGGCAGTCGAGGACTCACCGCCCGACTCACAGAAGGACATCAACCCTTTGTGAGATGCTCCGCCTAGGGGGGAGGGGCCAAGTGCTCATACCCGGAGATGGTCTGGGGCTTAGAGCAGCACAAGAGACCCTGGACCGCTGGATTTCCAGAGGACGGGATCTGCCGAATCTCCTAGATCTGCCCACCGGTTTTTCTCTGGAGGACGGGAGCAGATCTTTCCTATGGGATCACTGCTTCAGCAGGATCACTGCTTCAGCAGGACAATTTCATCGGGACAGCTGCCACCACTTCAGCCGGCAGTGTCAGGTTGTACACAGACTCTGTTTGGGGGTTTTCTTTGTACTGTTGCATTTCTTTTGTTTTGTGTTTCTGACTTGAGTCTCTTGTTGCTTTGCTTTTCAAAACATTACAAGGCCACAGTTTGCTTTCATGTGCAGGGGTGTCCAGTACACCTGGTATTGACTGCCCCATGGGTGGAAGCACAGCCCTACCATTTTTCATGGACTGATTTGAACTACACTGGAAAAGGGTGATGCTCCTGAAAATCTACAACACATCAATGACATCATAGTGTGGGGCAACAAGGCAGAAGTCTTTGAGAAAGGGAAAAGATGAGTTCAGATTCTTCTGACAGCTGGGCTCACCATAAAGAAAAGCAAAGTCAAGGGACCTGCACAACAGAATCAGTTCTTGGAAATTAAGTGGCAGGATAGATGTGTCAATGGGTGTTGTCAACAAGTTAGCAACTATGTCCCCACCAGGAAATGAGGAAACACAAGCTTTCCTGGGATTTGTGGGGTTTTGGAGAATGCATATTTCAGGTTACAGTCAGCTTGTGGACCCTCTCTATCAAGGAACCCAAAAGGAGAACCATTTTGAGTGGGGCCCTGAGTAACAACATGCCTTTGAGCAGAGACCCCTACTCTGGGGTCTCTGATGGTGGCCCATGATGTTGCTTATGGTGTTGACTCAAGACTTTTCAAACTTGTCTTCTTTAGAGTATAATCCGGGCTACTTCTTGTCACATGCTTGTTATGCTGTTACTTGTGTGTGATGTCGTGCATATACTATGTACCATCTAGTTTATGAATCATGAGGTTTACTTATTGGTCTGATGCACAGGCCTATTAAGTCAAATCATTTATCCTACATTTTACGTAAGCCTGCAATATCTTTAAGTTACAGTAGGTTTAATTTGTGCTTCAGCTATGTCTAGTACGGAATTTTCTCTTTAATGTTAGCCAGACATAGAACAGAGTACCACTGACATTGGAGGATAATTTAGCAGGATGAATACTAGGATACTTTAATGCAGGCTGGGAAAAATATGTACTCTTAGCTCAGGATTGTTCAACTAATATAGTTAACCAAGTATAAAATAAGTCATGTAGAAAAAATTGGTTAAGTTTCAGATGCAATTAGAAGTTCACATTCAATTTATGATTGCCTCGAAATTTTAACTCAGGTTAAAGCCATATTATCTTATTTTTACTAGTGGATTAATTTAATTAGATTAACCAAATTGAGTTTGGGCATAATGGGTGTAAGTCTACTGCAGATCTTGTCCATAGTTAAGAACAGGGAAAGTGGTCGGGAAAAAAAATAAACCCAAAAACTTTAAAATTCTGCTTCATTTGAATGAATCCAGAGCAAAGCGTACTTCAAGCTGTTTGAGGGTAGACTAACACTTGGTGGAGAGTTTAGAGGAGAAACACTTCTAAAATAAAAATCTTTACATAAAATTGCCTTCTTTAGGGAAATACAAATATTAATATATATAGTTGTATTGAGATAATACGTATAGAGAAATAATGGGGACAGCGATTTCTAATACTATACACTAGATATTGGATGTTACACTGTACTGGATAGGCTTAGCAGGGTCCACTAAGCCTCTTATTTCACAACAACATAAAATTTTACCAAAACCACGTTGACATCACAAACCCATTTTCTTTGTGAATTTTCTTTAAATATTTTCCAGATATAGATGTGAATTCACTGAAATGCAGAACATTAAAAATACCATTATGAAGTAAAAATGTCAACATTTATTCTAATATTGAAATAAATGTGTTTCAAAATTATGACATTTTTTGGCACTAGAACAGAAGCTAGAAATATCTTCTTCTGACATGAATATCAGTTTTCTGAACAGTTATTCTAATAGATGATGGAGATACTTTTGGATATATGTGGACACGTGTGTACTCCATAAACTTTCCTTTGATCTCACCACCTTTGTTATGTACTGTTTAGAATCACCAGCTGAAATTAAATCTGTGAACCACTGGAGAGGACAAGGTCTTAAAAAAATGTGTTTCTGTTATGAATGATATGGCTATTTTTGGTAGATATTTTCCAGTTTAAGATAAGAATCTCCCTCCAGATGGCACTTGTCAGAGGAGACAGAACAAACTTGTAAATTTGCTGCTTACAAATTACAATTGTTAAGCTGTGTATATAATTTTAGCTATTCCTTGGACATGCAAATCTAACTAACTTTCTAAGAATGATATGAGGATAGATTAAATTTAACCACAGCAATTTAAGTCAATTTAATTCAGTTCTTCTGAAACTCTGTCCTTCATGAAGTACCTCAATAGTCATTGTGCGCTTCTGCTGCCTGAATTATTTCATTGCAAAACTGGATGATCATGAAGACAGCTTGCATACACCATCATAATTGAGGGTCTCTAACGCAGATGAAGGAGAGGTGAAAGAAGAAACGACAGTATAGAGCTGCTTTTAGAGTTTGGCCATGGAAAATTTAGAATCAATCATAGAATAGTTTGGATTACAAGTGATCTTTAAAGATTGCCTAGTACAACTGCCATGCAATAAGCCAGGACATCTTCAACTGAATCACGTTGCTCAGACCCCCATCCAACCTGACCATGGATGTTGCCAGGGATGGGGCATCTATCACTTCTGTGGGCAGCCACTTTAGTGTTCCAGTGTTTATGTTAAGTGATCATTTAAATAATAATGAAAAGGTTTATTTTTTAGAAAATTGAATTACCATGTTTTGATTTGAATCCTCTGGAGGAAAAAAAAAAAAGACATAACAAGCTAAAGCATCCAAATACTCCTTTCCATCTGTCCCCAAAGGGGAAGCTAGTGAAACTGGAAAACTGAGAAATGATTTGCTCAAAGGCAAACCTAGGAGATAAAATAACCATGAAGAATAGAGCAATTTTCCCAAGCTCCTAAGTATGAAAGCAGTTGCCTGTTCACTTCAAGTGGTACTTCGTTACAGTACTAGCTTCAATAACTCCAACTTTCTCTATTTTCAAGCTACAATTGCAGTCTATTTATGTATTTGGAGATTTTAAAATGCCTAGTTTTGGGAAGAAAAATCTTGATGACTGATATATATGATCTTTAGCTGATTTCATTCATCATAGCAAAGATGAGTCCTAAAACTGTGCCTCCAGATGATCATTCACTGGAATCAGGTTTCTGTTGCAAGTTTTCCTCACTTTTTTTCAGTTCTGTGTGTGAGACTTCCATTGAAATCACAGGAATAATACTTACTATCATTGTTGTTTCTTTTTGAAAATACAGCTAAATTACCTGAGTTGTTTTTCTAGATTTTATTATCCATGTATTGTTTCACTTCTTCAAACAACAATGACACAATGCAAAATAAGCCTGGTAATTTTTTTTAAATGGAAAATAGCCACACTTATTTTTCAAGTGTCTTTTAAAAAGCATGACAAAATATTTGCTAATATCTGCTGGTTTGCTAAATAGAAGAAATATCTTGACACTTTCTTTAAATGTCTAAATCATCATAAGTTGACCAGTGACATAGTTTCTTTGTATGAGGCAGTTATTGGTCTTCTTTCAAGAATCTAATGAATACATCATTTTATGAATAGCCTAACCACAACTGAATTGAAATTTAATAAAAGTAAAAGTGATTGACAATGCATGCTTAGCATTTTATATAAGAATATTTCCTGACGCAGTCACTTGCAATTTGACTCATTATTTTATCACATTTGAACACAATGGCTGTATATCTATTTTTGTTCAAACGCCACTTAAATCTAGGCTGCCTACACACTGGCTTGCACATTGGTTCAAATTACAGGCAAATCACAGTGGTTTTTTCAGTTCTTCTGATGTACCAGTAAATAAATTAAGTAAGGAGATTGAAAATGTTTTGAGCTCAAGTTTCTGTCCTGCCTCTACCTTGTTGGACTACTGTCTGTCATTCGGGAGAATGAAAGTCAACAGGATTGTGTTGTCCATCACTAGCAAACATTCTGATTAAATTATACAATCAAGACCGCCACTATTACATCTGAGGAAAAAAACAGAATTCTTGCAGAACACTGTATATTGGTTTTATATATGTTTGAGATAGGACAATGTTGTGAAGCAAACAATATATGAATGGCTTAGACTAAAATGTAGTGATTCAACCATCAATAATATTTTGCTTTAGTGTTACAGGTTTATATAGGCTTATACTGCCTTCCTGTTGTGGTGTAAGACCTAATTGCAGTGAGGATGCTAAAGAGACTGGGATATCAAAGCATTTCAATCACAGATATATCCAGTTTTATTAATAACACAATATCCCTGTCCTGTGCAGGCAATGGTGCAGTGTGGGAGACAAGTCATGTTGTTTAGCATGGTAATTTCTTACATGATCACCCTGTACTTGGGAGAGATGGTGCAGTCACAGAGAGAGATTGGACAGGTCATTCTGGTGGCTTCTGCCAAGCTGCATGTTGTCCAGATGCTGGATCATGATTTTTTTCTGGGCTCTCTTTCACTCCTTTGGCTTCCTGGAGATTAGAGAAAAAGTCTCAGATCTGATACAGCATCATGGGTCTGGTTTCCTCAGAGTCTTTCTAGAAACTCTGTTATCTCAACAGTCTTAAGTTTCCTTAGTTACAAAGAGTAGTTAGATATATTTTGCTAGTGGTTAGTCTGTTCAAGTACCACAGTTGTTTTCTGATTTGCTGTTGCCATTGTTGATAGCTACAATGTGCTTTTTCTAGGTACCTCTCGACACTTTTACACTTTTTGATGAGCAAACAGGTTCTTTGCATAGCTTGGTTACATATTTGCCTGGGTAAACCAAATTATTCTATTTGGGAGAGATGTATAATCATATTTCATCTACTGTGGCTATAGCAAAAAGTTGGTTAAGATCCACAGCTATATGCTAGCAGTTATGGTAAATAGGACTAGCTGCTATACCTTCTGATTGAGAATCAGAATCACTGATTGTAGTGGAGTAAGCTGAAAAATAGTAGCCTTGTATGTCCAGTGACATTTGGCACAATTATTGGAAAAAGGTTTTCCTGGTTTTTCACAGAAGCTATGAAATGCATGGGAAATCAGGAGAATGTGCAATGTCATCCAGACCCAAAGCAAAGGGGGGTAATTTTTGAAGGCATGAAGATCAAGCCCACAGTCTAAATAGGTGTTCATAAAGTAGTTCTGATCCCTAGTCAGTGATTCTTCTTTGTTTCACCATATGGAGACAATATCACCCTACCTCAGCCTTGAAGGTGAAATGACTATAGTTATTAACAGCCAAAATGAAACTTTGCCAGAATTCTGAAGGTACCAATGGCTTTGAGCTGCTGAGTTGTTCCCAGACTTACTCTGTGTTCACGTGTTGCTGTTCAAGGTAAGAAGCAGTGATTTCTGTATGGATGTTCATGGTTTAAGATCAGAAGTTTCTAATACAGGGTAAATTGAAGTCTCATCTAGGTTCATGTGAATATGAGTTGATGAAGTGTCTCAAAGAGTGGACTACAATTTCAGTTGAAAAAACTGAAGTCAGGTGTCTACATGTAAGTTATTTAGTGCAGATCCTGTTCAGAAGACCCAGCTAATGCAGTAGAAGAGTGTAAAGATAAATTTAACTTATCAGCCAAAAGTATTTGGACCTTAAGCTCATTAATAGTCACCTCAAACTATATGCCTTGATTCCCACTCTGAGGACTTGGTTCACTTACCTACACAAAGACACCTGTATTTGTACAATATGTAAAAGATGGGAGTGGTCATAAAGATGATAAAGGACCCATGGAACACTTGTACTCTTCTGGATAGGCATTTGGAAGCCATGACATGATACTAAGGACATTGCACTTCTGTTTTAGAAACAAAAACAAGCCTTGGCTTCCATGAACTGAACACTGCACAGAACCATGGGTTACCTAACAGATCTACATTCGTCACACAGATGGAAAACCAAAGGAAGAAAAGCTGAAAAAATGAATTCTAATAATTCAGGTTATTTGATTTAGCAAAATCAGGCCTGCATTTAGCACAGCTAGAAAAATCATGCGCAGTGATCCACTGCAGAACAAAGACCCGAACCAATACTTAAATATATTGATGTGGTGTTACACCACTGCAACAACTGACCGTTTCATTGTCTTCCCACTATTAGAGCCCAATGGTAATTTCTAAATAATAAAAGGACAGAAAGTGATAACATGGTTCAGAATGATCATAAAACTCATTTTGCAGTATTTGGGTTGAAGTAGAAAGACACTTATGACAGAAAATATACCATCTAACTAAAGCATATTTCTACTGACAGATCATACACTGGTGAGGCCTCTTACACTTGAGGTGTAGTTTCTGGTGAAAAGTGAATCCTTTGCACATAGTTGCCACATGCAAAAATCAGAACATTAGCTGGGAACAGTGATCTGTTTAAATTCAGAGCAGAGATCAGAATCTCAAGCATCCAAATGACTCAGCTGAACAGTTAGATATTTTCCCATTCTCTCCTGGACCAGCAGTAACCAAATCTGTATTTATAATATTTTTTAAATAAAATGTTTTTGGTTTTTTTTTCCCAGCCAGCCTATTGATCTTCTCAGATAAATTATCATTTAATATTTGTTGCTAATTAGAAAGGACAAGATGAGCATTTGCAAAGCCACTCTAATGGTAATTAATTTGCCAAGAGAAAAGAATAGCAATATTTTCTCAAAAAAGATTCTAGAATGAGTTCAGCAAAGACAGATTCTGTGAACAGAGATGGCTGAATGATGAGTAGAGATTAAAGAGTCAGCTATGCTGTTCAGAATCTGTGTATACAAAAAAAATGTACTTTCAAATACATAAGGATAAAAAATATTCTAAAGATAAGGTTCTCGCTAAGGGAGATTTATAGTTACCCAGCAAATGCATTGCTGTCCTATTTTTTTCTGGGGTTACATTGATGTCAAATTCTTCTGTAAGTAGCCCAGAATGAATTGCAAATGAACATTTACTTTATTTTATATTAATCTTTACTTACCTGATGGAAGACGCTTAAATGTAATTAACTTGTAATATAACAAAGAAGAAAGTTTGTGGCCACCTTGACTCATAGAATCCTGGAATTGTCTAGGTTTGAAAAGGCCTTCGAGATCATTGAGTCCAAAAATTAAACTAACACTGCCAGTCCCACAACTAAACCATGGCCTTAAGCACCTCATCTCTATATGTCTTTTAAATATCTCCAGGGATAGTGACTCCACCACTTCCCTGGGCAACATCGTCCACTGCTTAACAGCCCTTCCAGTGATAATGTCCAACCTAAACATCCCCTGGCACAACTTGAGGATTTTTCCTCTTCTCTTATCTCTTTTTACAAGGGAGAAGAGACCAACCGCCACTTCACTACAACCAGCCTGTAGGGAGTTGTAATGAGTGATGAGGTCTCCTCTGACCTTTCTTTTCTCCAGGCTAAACAACGCTGGCTTTCTCAGCCACTCCTCATAAGACTAGTTCTCTAGATGCTTCACCATCTTTTTGACTTTCTTTTGAAGGTGCTTCAGCACCTCAATGTCTTTCTTGTAGTGAGGGTCACAAAACTGAGCACAGTATTTGAAGTGTGGCCTCACCAGTGATGAGTACAGGGGCGCAATCACTTCCCTAGTTCTGCTGGCCACACTATTTCTGATCCAAGCCAGGATGCTGTTGGCCTTCTTGGCCACCTGGGCACACTGCTTCCTCACACTCAGGTGGCTGTTGATCAACAGCCTGAGGTCATTTTTCTCCAGGCAGCTTTCAAGCCACTCCTCCCAATGCCTGTAGCTATGCCTAGGGTTGTTGGGACTCAAGCTCAGGACCTAGCACTTGGCCTTGTTCAGCCTCATACCATTGGACTCAGACCATGAGTCCAGCCTCTCCATGTCCCTCTGAAGATTTTTTCTGCTCTCAAGCTTATCTATGCTCCAATCCAGCTTCGTGTCCTCCGCAAATTTACTGAGGGTGCACTTGATTCCCTCATCCAGGACATTGACGAACATATTAAGCAGAACAGGCCCCAGTAGTGAGCCCTAGGGCACACCACTTGTGACAGTCCAACAGCTGGATTTAACTCCATTCACCAGCACAATCTGGCCCCAGCCATCCAGGCAGTTTTTCACCCAGCAGAGCATTCACACATCCAAGCCATGAGCAGCCTGTTTCTCAGGAATACTGTNCTGTTTCTCAGGAATACTGTGGGAAACAGTGTCA
>VWZY01003452.1:188-34898 GCA_013399075.1 Chloroceryle aenea
GTCGTCCGCGGCGCGGCAGTGCCGCGTTTTCACCACGAGGTGGCGGAAGAGAGCGGGGGACCTCCTAGAGGATGGCCCAGGCTGCCTCGCCTTGGGGAAAAGCGGCGCGCTTCCTGCGAGCCGCAGGGACGCCGAATGCTGGAACGTCCTGCCCGAGGGCGGAACGAACTCGCTAACCCTCTGCTTTCGGTCGAGGAAGCCCTAGGGGAACCTGAGTATTAAGCGGCGTTGCCAGAACGCAAGGACAGTCATCTTCGAGCTTGTGAGAGTAGTCACACTCCGGACTGCCCAGTTCTCCTGAGGACTGCGATGACCCTGTGCTCTTGGACTCTACTGTCCCTTTGCACTGAGGAAGGCAGTGGGATATTTTTCAGGACTTGGCTGAACCTGTCCTGTACCTGTACCTCTCTCCATACATTTTCATTATCACCTGGCATACAGAAACCCCTCTGTTTTTAGGAAAGTAAAGGATTTTATAAGTTCAGCTGGTGTATGAAAGTGATCATGAAGAAGCTGTAGCTGCCAGCAGCGCTGCAGCAAGCTGCTGTATACACTGCACAGAATCTTCTTGATGTGCATGAAGAAGGGCACGTACCCTCTACATGCTCATTAGTAATCCAGAACCTGTGTAAGCAGAGCTTTTTTTTTTTTTTTCTAATAGTTGTTATCAAGACTTGGCTCTCCCGTAGCTGTCACTGGTAATGCTGCTGGAACATTTCTCAGCTAAGATGCAGTTACAATGTTTTTAACAGGTGATAAGCAGGCATCATGCTCTGACTGCGCCAAGCTGCAGCCACATGCTTTTTCTGATTGTTTCTGTTCTATTACCAAATGGTTTCTCCCGTCTTGCCTCTGCAGTCAGCATGTTCTTTGAGAGACCAGCCTGGCAGTCCATGTGCATTTGTCAGAAACTAAGGGAAGGGAGACTGGGGATGGGGGAGGAAAGCTCTGTAAGGGAAGTTAATTGTTTTCTGACAGACTTGTCTTTCTTCGTATGCTTAAGATTCAAAGGAGGAAAAAAAAAAAAGTTTTTTGATTTCTCTGTTTGCTTTTGTTGCGCTGGTTTTGGGCTTGTCTGGTCTTGCAAAAGAAACCAAACCCTTGAAAAAGCTGAATTTCTGACTTTGGGACCTTGCCACCCAGCCAGTTCTCAGTCATATAAATTGTTCTCCCAAGAGCTGGCTGTTACACCATCCCCTCCATGGAGAAACTCATGAGGTTTACCAACGACAGGCACAAATGTATCGTGACAACCCTTGTGGAGTGACGCCTTCATTTACCAAAGCAAACTGTAAAACAAGTGGGCTATGATGTCCATCTCCTTTATTTGCAGCTCTGCGGTATAATGATTACAGGTCGACTTTCATGAACTGTACAAGCAGTAAAGGGCAGCCAGCTATGCTTTACATCATTTGTTTCACACAAAGCAAATACAGAAATACCCAATTGCCTAGTTTTCTATTTAAAAAAATCTCTATAGGCACAAAGCAGAAGAATGTTGGAAAAGAGTCAAGGGAAGAGGTATGCATAAATAAACAAGTACTTCTTACATCAAAAATGTCCCAAGAATCACAAAGTCTGCAGAAGCTTGGTTAATCAAATACTGCAGTACTGATCTCATCAGTATAAAAGTGAAAGAGCTTTAGTTCTGTAATAAAAATTCAATTTATTTTCTTTTGGAGAGAGGGAGGGAGGGGGAAAAAGGGTGGAAGGAAAGTGTAAGAGAAGGAAGGGCAAACTTTAAAACAGCAGCCAGTATTAGGAAGGGCAGTAGGAGAAGTGAACAGGCACATTGGAACCATGGGAACATGTAAATTGACCACTGTCAAACCAGTGTAAATTTCTTGGTTTCTCATGGAAAACATTTTATCCACATATTTTCCTCCCAATCATATATCCAACACTGTCTTCAATATATGACTTTGTTGGTAACTTTTAGAACAGGAATAGTGCGTTTATTCCTGCCTCCCCATTGCTGTCAAAAGTTAGCTAGATGATTTCAAACACCTTCTTCAGCTCTACTATAAGCTGCCAGTCAGACTTCTGCATCTCATCCCTGAACCAGTCCTTCAGAGCGTCGATGGACTGACGACTGATCTGTAATGCACAAGACAAACCCATCAGGAACATACGCACGTTAACAAAGGCAGCTTTCAGTGTGCTGGAAGAAATTAATCTGAAGGGCACCATTTTGCTCAGCAGCAATCCCAGTTTTGCTATGGATCTGCTGGATGACCCAGCCCCTGCATGTGTGTGTTGTCATGTCCGTCTGTCCGTCTCCCCCCTTCTTTTCTCCTCATACCCTCAATACTCCTTACCTGGACTTCAGAGCCTGCAGAAGCGCAGACCATCTTGCATAAGGCCTGAGAGGACCTCCCACTTACCCCAGGGCCCACAGCACCAGCACCACCTCCCAGTCCCCATCACAGGCCCTGCATCTCTATCTGATGGAGAGCTGCTCACCCTCCACTTGTGGGTACAGGTCCCAGCACATGTGGTGGGGGGTGTCTTAAATGGTAACTAAAGCAGTTAGGGCTGTGAAGAGCCGTGGCTTTGCTTCTGACAGCAGAAAACGGAGCAAGGGATCATTTCCTCATCTAAGCCCAGTGTTGCAGAATCAGTGCAATCACAGCACTGCCATTTATTGCATCGTTTCAGAACTAGGCAAACCCACACACGCCAGAATGCGGCGGGGGCCTGCTCAGCTGCTCTGAGCACCAGCTGCCCCCAGTGCTACGCGAACAGCGAATTCACCGTTTTACCCTCACAGGCAGAGTGAGCTGCAAGGGATTTTTAGCTGCAGTACATCACTCCCTTGGTCCCCTACAAGCACCGCTACAAAACCTGAAACAAGGCTACAGAGAAACGCAGCTGACCACCACCCCTTGGGAACCTCTGAGTGTCTGTTGGTCTCTGGTGGAAGGTTCCTACTGTTTTTCAGGTTCTGTCCAACATTTCCACTTCACACGAGCTGCCACCAGGTCATAAACCCTCTCCAAAGATGCTGATGGCTTTTACCTTACTGACGAGGATATCTGTTGCTTCAAAATGTCGTCCATACATTTTAGGCGATTCACCGGGAATAGGTTCTATTTTAACACATACTTCTTGACCTTTTTTTGCCACCTCCACTGGTTTATGGTTTATTTCAATACTGGTAACTATTCCAATTTCGACAAACTGTAATACAATGAAGAAGCTGTGACACACATCCATGGGACTTCTGCGCATGCACACTTCTCTGAATTCCTGGTGATATATGTACGGAGTCGCTCTTATATAGTGCTGCACTATCAGGGCACCCACCCCAGAACTGGAAAAGCAAATGAACTGCACTGTAAGCATGTTGTCCTGAAAGGGACACCAAACCATCCATAATTCACCTGGGATATCCATTTGCTATCCCCTTAAGTATCAGGAGTTGACTTCCCCCCACCCCTTAACAACTACCAACAATTACAATTTTGCTCATGACTTCTATCACAGTACAGAAACTGCGTCAGGGGAAGGAAGGAGGTTGACTGGCAGACACCCTCTAGCCACATTTCCCAGCAGGGCTCCACAGCTGTCGGGAGGCTGTGCCCCGCTGTAGGACTTAGCTCTGTTCCAGCAGAGAGCAGTGAAATAGCTGATCACCAAGAAAGAGACTTGATCTGAAAGTCTGAACCTCCTCTCCTACCAAAACTCTGCCCAGTGGAGAAAGGCCTGCACTGGTGCACTGGCCCAGGAGCTACCAGGAAGATCAAACGTCCGCGGGGAAGAGGCGCTTACTTACGTTTTTGCTAGGTACACACATGGGAGTCCCCTGCTTCACCTGGCCAGCCTCCACAACAACACCCATCACTATTGGGTCACGAGAGTTGAAAATGAACTGAGGGAGTATTTTCATCTTGCAAGGAAATACTGCTATGTGCCTGGAAGGGGACAAAGGCAGTTTGAAATAGGTACTGGAACGGCAGACACAACATTAATGGTTCTGCCGTCTCTACTTCTTGGGCATCTAGGCTGGAGTGGCACTTGGGGAGAAATCAAGCAGAAAAAAACTTTTCCAATCATGCTAATTCTAGTCAATACTTGATCTTTAAGAACTACAGGGAACAACAATCAAGCATGGCTAACATGGATTTCATTTTGACTGGCTTGGGCAGTTAACTAAGAGCCAGACCATAGGAATAGTAGTTTTACAGTATAATTACAGTCTCAGAAAAGCAGAGGAATAGAAATATTAGTGCCTTGACTCATCACAGGGACTCCAAAACCAGAAGATAGCTGTTCACTTTATAAACAAAAATGTTTAAATGCTGAGGTAACAAACTCAAATTGGGATCAAGAAGAAATGAAAAGAGACTTTCATTTATTTTGTCTGTCCTTTACTGAGGATCAGCCAATGACACAGATTCCAAAAATTAGTGTCCCTATAAATTCTGAAATGATTGCATATTCAAGTCACTGAAGTTGGAATTTAGCCCTGTACACTGGAATTGCACAAACAAGAAACAAGAGAATCCAAATCCCTTTAGTTTTGTTTTCTTAACTCTGCAGGACTAATTCATCTGTCACAAACTTGGAACAGACATCAAGTATACAAAGCAAGTGCTAATAAGAACGCTCCATATTAACTGCATGATAGATCTAGGAACTGCTTCACAACTCTCACCCTATTAAGCCTAATCTCAAATGTAAACAATTAGACTGGAGTTATTGCCTTAACCTCTTCCTCCTTTCCTTCCTTCCCATTGGAACTACAAGCTAAATAATAGTATGGAAATGTGAAGTTCAGTGCAATTTCACTTATAATAAAACAATTAAGAGACACTTCTTTGAGAAGCATCCAAAACAGGATTACTCTTACTTACTTGAATTCCTCTTGTTTCTGTTTTTTGTAGTCTTGTCTGTATTTTGTGAAGGCATCAAACAAGTGATAAATTATTTCAGCACTAAAAATTCGAACTCCTAAACTATCAGCCATTTCCTGTGCATCGCGTTCAATCCTCACATCAAATGCCAGAATGACTGCATATCTGGAAGTCAAAATAAATCAATTTACTAGAACCAGAGTTAAGGCGAAGCCTTCCTGAAACATCACCACACATTTATCAACATAGTAAAGCAAAGAAGTTACTTACTGTGGGTCATGCTCCAACATAACTGATGCCTTCATAACGTCCTTTTTATGGACGGGACCTATGTTAATCCCTGAATACTGTTGAAAGGAAAAGCCACAGAAATCAGTCACTAATCTTTTCAAGGCAAACAGAAACAGTTACCAACTAAAATGTAGAAGTGACCACATCAGGTACAGCACAAAAGTACTTACTGGCACTTCTGATGTTTTAAGAAATTCGAGTAACGCTTCTAAAGAGCCTAAAGTAGAAGCCTGGACATAAACACCTTTCTCTTCTAATTTGATTGCATTCAGTGTTTGCTTCAGTTCATGTATTAGTTCATCCTTTAGAAAAAAGGAGAAGAAAAAAGCAAGTTTTTAGTTCCATTGCTAGGTATAAAGTCTTTCTGTCTGCGAGCTGCCAAAAGCATGACAGCTGCAGTGAGCAGTACCAACTCGCAGCACCGGCCATACACAGCCCTGTGATGCACCACTGCCTGCTTCTGCCATCAGGAAAGTCTGAACTGAACTAGCAGAGGCAAAAGCAAGAATATGATCACATAACGCAAAGCAGATGGCTCATCTTGGGAGTCAGTAACATTTCTCTGCAGGCTACACATTGCTTTCTACTGGTGGGAACACATGCCCTGCAACATGTGGCAATGTCTTCAGCTGCCTGAGGATCAAGAATAAAAGCAGATTATTCATCCTTCCCATGAGCTGGGAAGGATTCTGAATGTTCTTTAGGCTTAAGTACAAAACAGAGGATGCAGGAGCAACAATGATGTCAGAGAACTCAAAGCTTGAACACTTTTTAAGAGCCCATCCCTTTTAAACCCAAGCACTTGGTCTTCTCCCCTGACAGATGTTGCCATTCGCTTTAAGCCCTCGCGTATCTACTGCTATTACACTTGATATACACACTTAAGCACCCAGCAACAAGGCTTGTATTTGGACAACCTGAAAGATTAACCTTCCTTTAGAGGCAAAGATAGGTAGACAGTAGGCTAAAATAAAACTATGTTTAAAATCAAGCAATAAACATGTATTGTTTTAACCCAACTTCCTGACTTTGGAGAACAGGAGCATCACATCTCAGTTTTGGTTCTATGATAGCTACGTTCTTTCCGCTGCCATTTTTAAAGTGTCCCAAAAGAACTTTACTACAAAAGTCTCAAATAAGCTTTGCAATAACAACAGTTTGAAGAACTCCAGTAGCAGATATTTGCCCAGTATAATCTGACATATGTATAAATTGCTACAAATACCAAATCAGTAATTAATATATAGCCAATCTATGCTATGATACTTGTTTTCAAATTTTACGAGCAGACACACCCCAGTGAAAATAACAGGGAAAAGCAAAGGTTCAAGATCCTGAAACATCACAACACAATAATGCTTCGCACGGACACAAGGCTACAGCATGTTACTGGAACAGGTTTTAAATGCAACCAAAAAAGCAAGTTCCTGGCTCACTGAGCTCTCAACATCTGAATGAGCTTCATCACCAGAGATCTCAGTTACCTTCTGTTTAAGTGTCTTAGTTCAGCATCAGCCATCTCACCTTGAGGACTGGGACTTCATCCTCTTTATAAGCTACAAGCAGTGGTAAACCAGCCAAGGTTTTTTCCAAATCCTTCCCAAGAATCTTCACACCTTGAGCAGCAACTACCTCTTTGTGCTTTTCATATTGATTCTGAAAAAGAGAATAGACATTAGCAAAGAGTTCATGTAGATGCTACATGACAAAGTAGTGCTGAGCAGCTAAAGAACTTGCCAACAGCAAGCACAGCAGAGAGCATGACAGCAAAATCCAGCAGATCCCATCTTTCATCAGTGACTTTCACTACCTGCATTTGCATGTTCCAGCCCACACACTACTCTCCCTTCAGATACCCACCACTACCCCTGCTGAGCAGGACAGGGCAGGGGGAATAGTCTGAAAACAGAGAAGGAGGCCAAAAAAGAATATATACTAGTAGAGAACAATCAGTGATAAGCAGCTCCTTACAAAAAAAAAAAAAAGTAATAATAAAATCAATTAAAAAAAAAAAAACAAATCGCAAATTCTGCCCCTTAGGGAAGTAAGAGGAAGATGCCGACAGCTCAATGAAAGCACTGAAGCTGAACTGCCACAGCCCAATGCTCTGTGCAAGAAGAGTCCTCTCATTCTCCCATGGGAGATCTCCCACTCAGCCCTCTCATGCTGCATTTCCCAGGTGCCCCTCCATACCCAGCAGAGCCTCAAAGATCTCTCCCCACTCAGGGTATGGCTCTAGGGTATCAAAGAAGCAGTGATTTCTGAAAACCTTTGAATCAATTATGGAAGAGATTTTTCTGGTTCGTTTCTTCATTTATTTTGTTTAGTTGATGTCTTATCCTTTTCTTGAAACTGCAAGGCAACATCTTTCCTCAGTAAGCATTCTATTCCTGCAAAACTCTACTCTTTAGCCCTCCACCCCAAAAATTGGGTATTATTTCAAGTATGACAATTCCCCATGGACAGGCTGAACTGAAATGTACTCTTGCTGCCTGCTTCACAAAAAAAAACCCAAACTCCCCTAGGTTGGCTTTCCAGCTAAAAATACAGTGTTCTTCATCATGGTTCTCATACCCTATACTTCATCTCCCACTCAAGTGCAGAAACTCATCTGAAGATCTTCTCAGTGGGAACCTGTGATCTGTTACCTTGCAATTCAGTCCCCCAAAACACTTCAGTCTCAGAACAGCTTTGCACACCAGTTCCACTTTATTTAAAGGGAAGCAAATAGACAGAAACACTTTCAACTCGTTCCTCATGGTACGAGAATATATTCAGCAGCTTCCAGCAAAGCAGAGAACATAACCTAAGCGTTAACATCAAATTTCTCATTTCCACCCTCCAGCCACTATCATGTCCTTACTGTAAAGCTGCGCTCCAGAGTGGCGAGCTCAACTCTGATTCTCCAAGGCAACCATCCTGCCCCACAGTGGATCAGACACATAAGTGGAAAGAGCAACTCCTGGCTTCCTATTTAAAACAGGCCAAGAAGCTCTCACTCAAGATTCCACATCAACACCGCATCCTTCAGCACCCCTGAGGCCATGATGGTCTCACAACAGAGGATCTCAAAGTGAGAACACCTACATCAGCCCAGGCTCCAGCAATTCAATCGGCCGTTGGAATAATCTCCCCAGGGAAGCGGTGGAGTCCCCAAGACTGGACACTTGTAAGATTTAGATGGACATGGTGATGGGCCATCTTATGGATCCCATGCTTTTCCCAAGAAAGGTCGGACCAGATGATTCTTGAGGTCCCTTCCAACCTGGTATTCTATGATTCTGTGAGTTATTAGCACTACTTAACAAGAGTATCTAAGTTTGCAGGAAGGAACTCGATTAAACACTAAGGGCTACAGTGGCCTGTGGGGACACAGTTCAGCAAAACGAAGCACACCGCAATTGTTACAGCCTTAGATTAGGAGCCCAGTACTAGTTTTCTGCCTCTAAACCCAACCCTTAAGGTCTGCCCTATTACATTCACCTAGGTTATCTGCGTGTTTTCCCTCACCATAAGTAAAATCTGTGCGGACACTTATTACTTCCCTTTCAAATGGGGCGGGGAATAAAACAAAAAAACCACCCAGGCAGCTATTATCATCATCTTCTAACTGTATGTATTAATGAATGTATGCATTAATGTATTTATAGCCTTTTGTTTCTGTGTCTCTTCCTCCCCTTTCATGGAAAGCACCACAGGCAAATCTCAAATTCAGTGTCTTCCCCCTAGTCAATATATTAAGACCAGGGCAGCTAAACCTCCAGCTCTTGAAAATGATAAAAGGCTGCAGATGCTGCAGAGGTCCCAGTCTTTGCCACTCACCAACCACTGGATACTCACTGTCCACTTTCTCAAATCTAAGTGACTTTTTTTTATTATTAAAAAAAAAAAAAACAACCAACCAACCCACCCACTGACTTCTACTAGTAATATATACATTCACTCAGAAGTCTCTGTACTACTACACTCCAGTCTCCATTTAAGATGAGTAACTCACCCTCACATGGAGCCACATGCTTGAATCTCCTCTTTGAGCATACACATCTCAATCCTCACCAAAAGGCAACTCCTTTATCCTCCTCTTTGCCAGTGTTACAACAGATGCAGCAGTGGGTATAGACAGGTCCCTTCACTAAATATGCACTATCTTCCCCTTTAAGTCACCCTTAGATACTGCTGACACAACTGCACTCTACTACAATCCCATTTTACAAAACTTAACACCCCCACCCAATGCTTCTAAATCTTAGTAGATAGTTGGACTTTATGATCTTGAAGGTCTTTTCCACCCTTAACGATTCTGATTGTCAACACGCTAACCAGTTTCCATACCTTAACTCGTAGCTCCTTCATAGGAGGAGGCAGTAGAAGACCTCTAATCTGAGTTACTATGGGACCTTCAACCCCAGGAACAATAATGGTGTCTCCTTCTTTCAGGCGTCCATTAATCAAAATAACATCTATAGTAGTGCCCATGCCTGGCAGTGCTTTAACCTGGGGATGAAAGGGGAGGGGGGTGGTTAGGGTTACTCACAGTTTAAGCACTTCAGACACACCTGTTTGTTTTTTTTTTTTGGTTTTTAACCATGAAGAAAGGGGAAGGGAAGGGAGAAATTTCTAGATGAAACTGAAAGAACAGCTGTCAAATTACCTCCATTACTTGAGCTCTCAGCTCCTGACACTCAGCCAGCCTCTTGGTCAGCATAGTTTGCGTTAGCTCAACAAGAAGAGCTATCAGGCTTCCCATGCCATCCCCTGTGTGAGCAGAGGTAGGTACAAGAGAAACAAAAGTGCGGGGATCCTTATTCTCGTAAAACAAGGCAGCGTTCAAACCCTGGAATCGGGATTAATAGTTACACAGGGAAAAACATACAAAACAGACACACAGAAAAAGTTACTGACAGTATGCTATAGAATGTAAACTTCAACCCACATGTGGAAGCAGTATGGAATATCTATGTGAAGCTAGTTACCACATCTAGCTTCCACTGAATGTCACTATCAGAAGTTCCCAAAACTGATGTGATTCAGCCTTGCCAGCATCCAAAGGAGTAAGAGACAGATGGGATCTTCTCTGGCAATTCCCAAAGAGCAGAACAGGGACAGACAACTTCGTCTGCTATTCATGACCCCATTGACCACACACAGCAACTAGCCACTATTTTTCTCCAAATCAGCACTCCAAGGATGGAGCAGTCAAAAGAGATTAATTTCACAACAATGAAGTTTGGTTTCTGGGAAGTAAACACCAACGTATCAGAAGAGACACAACCGTTTTCTTGATATTCCAAGTTCTTTTGTGGAAAGAAAAAAAAAACAAACCCACAACAAAACCCACAAACCTGCATCACCCACTCACCCCATTATCACTTTTGTTAACCCAGGAACATGGTATATCTCAGCCTACCTGTTTTGCAAATTCCACTATGATAGCTTTTGCACGTTCTTCAAATTCATCTTTCGTATTCTTTTTCTGCTTCTTTAAGGTGATAGCTACATCGGTATCTGGACTTTTTTTCCAGTCATATAACCTATCAATCTTGAAAATACAGTTCTAAGTCATCTTATGCACCTTACTAAAGGACATCGTTATGCTTGTGTCACATCATCTGTGAGAAATACTTTACCAGCCAACATAACTAAACAGGTACTTACTCCAGTAATCAAATTGTCATTATTTGCTTTAACTGCTACAATTGTCTCTGTTTATGTATTTACCCAATGTCAGATAGCGTTTCATGTTAGCAGTGCTACTTCAGGTTTTAAAAATTCAAACTACAATAACCTAGGTCCAGATGGGAAAAATTTGTGTACAGTAATCACACCAAGTTGAAAGTAAAGCATCGGACGAAAGAGACCCCACATATAGTTTCACATACACAAAAAAAACCCAAACCAAACATGAAGGTGTGGGGGGTTTTGTCCTGAAGAGAGGCTGTACTAGTTTTACAAGCCTTCTAAAACTTACTGGTGAATCTGTACTCTTTCCCATGTTGCTACAGAGGAGGAATCGCCATGAGGTTGTTCAAAAGACAACTGCCTACTCCAGAAATACTTCCCAACGGAAGTTTTCAAAGCAGGACAGACTTAGTCCAAGAAATTGTTACATTTGCTGTACAAATCAAAACTACATCTTTAGAAACTGGATTATAATCTGGTTAAGTGCCTGAAAGGCAAGAAATTTGTCTCAGGCTCACCGTTGGCATTAACACCTCTCCATCCAGTCGCTCTTATGAAAAGGAACTAGTTTCAGCAATCAGTTAATGGCCTCCTCAGTCCCAACAACCTTCAGTCCTAACGTTCATTTCAGTTTCTTAAATGCAATTTTTACACTGCATGTGAACACCCTTCTGTAAATTCTCTGTCATTATCCAAAATCATTGGGCACAAGTGATTTCCTTATTATAATTCATACAAGGCACTCTAAAGATACAGCATAATTTCTTATGCACAGGATTTCTAAAAACAAGGCCGAAAGTAACTGGCTTTACTATCTAGTGTAGCAGAGCTTGAAATACTTCCCACCAGTGACCAGCACTACAGTTCCATGAGCTTAAAAAAGCCACCTTGTCTTCAACTCAAACTGGTAAGTATCAGTGGCTAAAATACTTTTCAACATGAAATTTGTCTTCCAATTTTATCAGAAAACACACACAAATCCATATAAATGGGTGCAAGAAAAAAAACCAACACACAAAACAACAAATGAGCAAACAAACCAACCAACCCACCCACCCAAAATACCCTTGTGTGTGTGTTTCTCAGGGAAGTACAACTTCAAGTGTCAACCATATACCCAAGATACTCAAGGTAAAGACACTTCTCAGGAAGAAGTCTGAGAAGAACTATTAAGATTGCTCTACAAAGCTCCTGTAAAGCCACTGGGGTATCAAGAGCATGAAAAATGCAATGGAAAGGATCTAAGAACCACTGCTTCAAACATAACACCAACAAACTCCAGTTCATGGAAGAAAACAGAAAATTGTCAGATGCCAAATACACAATTTAAGAGTAGAAAAACACACTACTAGAGTAAAAAGTTACCTTACCTTGTTGAGAGCTACTATAAAGGGGCACTTCTTTGATTTCAGCAGATTTATTGATTCAATTGTCTGTGGCTCCAAACCATGCATAATGTCAACTACAAGTATAGCAATATCACAAAGTGAGCTTCCTCTATTTCTTAGATTGCTGTGGCATTAAAAGAGGAAAAAAAAATGCAAAAAATAATCATAAAGTAATGTAGAAACAGAACACAATATCAAACTTCACTGACCAACAAAAAGCTTAAGCCAAGTGCGTCTCAATTTGACATTTGCAGAGGTTTATGTTTAAAAATGCTACATCAGAGTCTTAATCCTTCTGTTTGGGGATTTGACCCAAGCACTACCTCATTAAGTACAGCTGTCCATGCCATGTCTTGAACTCAGAAGCTGAGTTTAGTGGCTGGCCTGCATGGCACTGGTGTTCCTAGACAGCATATGAATGAACTCTGTTAAGACTCAGCTGACTTGTGCAATTGGTAACTTCCAGTCTTATGAACTCAGTTACCTTCCCTGGGCCACTATGAACTGGAGGCCTGGATAGAAGTTCTATTTTTTTTTCATTTCAGAGTACTTAGGTCACCCAAAATCCTCACCTTTTCCTCTCCAGCAAGTTTCCTGCTTCCGTCCTTCCTCTTACACTAACTATTGAGAAAAAAGTTATTCACATGCTTTTTTTAGATACTCATAGCTCAAATAGCATGAACACAAGAAATTAATCACATATAAAAAAAAGCCAGCAATTAACCAGGTATAAAAATCACCTGCAAACTAAGCAAATCCACTTATTCCTCTACTTTAGGGGTTTGGTTTTTTCTCGTTTGTGTTTTTTCTAGTTTTTTTTTGTTTGGTTAGTTTTGGTTTTGTTTGGTTGTGTTTGGTTGTTTCCCTTTTTTACAGTGAGAAAAACACAAAGGACTAGGCAAAGACCTAGCACTTTGTTAAAAATAGACCCAGATGCTTTAGCCATCACTTCCCAGAAGTACTATATTGTGAGAAAACATTACCTGAAAGACTCATGTCCTGGAGTGTCGATTATCAGCATGCCTGGAATTTTTATGTTCTCTCTGTCAAACTTAACATTTCAAGATATTAGTCATCTAGTAAAGAGTGCACGAGAAGGAAATATAAAACCTTAGAGCTGGCAGCCTTACTGACAGCCTTCACTTCAAAAATCCAGATATATATTTTAAGAAAGGCCAGTACCCTCCATAAACCAATAAGTCAAGTGGCCATAAGCTCAGCTAAAATTTTAAGATAAGACATCCTATAGAGGGGAAGAAAAAAACAAACAAACAAACAAACATACAGCCACCACACACACAAAACCCCAAAACAACACACAACACACACCACCACAAGTTCAGGCTAGTGAGTGAGATTTACCATCCTTGCCTTGAACATTTCCTCCCTCTCCACAGACTTTACATTTTCAATAAATTGAGTAAACTCTTGGAAAAGGCCATCACTACCAAGGTTTCTCAGTCAGCTGCGGCAAGCAAAATAGGATAGAGTATCCAAAAAAGCAATACAGAACAGTAACTGTTTCCGTAATGCAATCAAATTTATCACCCAGGAATTGGCCCAATTTCAGCACACACAGTAAAAAAGATTAAGTTTAACAGAAAAAAAAGTCTCAATTGACAATCAAAATATTGACAATTAAGTAGTCCATGTACAGATGTGTACTGCCCAGAACAGAGTAAGCAGTATTTGTGTATTTTTCTGAAGCAGCAATGCATTAACTAAACCAAACGCACCAACTACAATAAAAATGAACAGCATCCCCTTTGGTGAGAGGAGGAGGACAAGAATTAAAAAACAAATCAACCTCAGCATTAGAGATGGCAGGGAAAGTACACCTGCCCGCATTAGAAAAATTTCACAATGCCTTAACTAGTTTCTTTTTGTTTGGTTTTTTAAGCAGTCTTTGAAGTGCTCTAACTTACATTTTTCACCATCTTCGTTTGCTCATTAATAGCTTCAAGAGGAACATTAGTTGCACCAATCTGCTGAGTGATACCACCAGCTTCACTGTCCTGTACGTGAGTATGGCGGAGCTAAAGGCAAAAAAAATGTCCAGAAACACTTACATATAACAGACTAAAGTCAGCTCTGAGTACACTTTTAATTGAAAATTAAAAGAATTTAAAAAACCCACATATGTAAAAAAGATGCACAGGCAGTGCCTTCACATTCCACATCTTACCTTATCCAAAATTTTGGTCTTGCCTGTGTCTACATGGCCCAGGACACAGATAACTGGTGCTCTCAGCTTTTCAGTGTTCATATTTTTGCTGTTTTCAGCTCGTCGCTTCTATGTAAGAGACACATAAAACTGATAAGTATAAACTAGAAACCACAGCTCACCTCTTGACTTGATTACATACATACAAGAGAGTTAACTGTGGGGCCTAAGTTTTCAAGGTGAAGTCTGTCATTCCTCTTTTGGAAAATGAAAAATTTGCAACTACTAGTGAACTTTTAGTTTGTATGGTTTTGGTTACAGTCTAGCAGACAAAGTTATTCTATCCACCAACAGGTAGTTTTGTTGATGGTTTGTTCTGAAGAAGAATGGTAGGTAAGGAAGCCAAGGACAATTAGCAGCCACAAAAAGGTTAAACAGCTTAGAAATACATCTTTTAAAACTCTGAAACATCTACCTGTAAAGAGTGAAGGATAATAGCCCCTTTCTCCTGGATAGGGAAAGGTGGAAGGGAACAATATCCAAGCACACATGCTTTGGTGATCACATTGTCTAAAACCAAATACTTCCCCTCCGGGCAAAATCCATCACTTTTTCTTAACCGTATTTCTGGACCTGCCTAGATACTAGTCTTGACACAGCCATCATTTTGACAAATATGTCTAGAAGGCTTTTCAATGAACTGAAGATTAAGTTGTTTCTTATGCAACATCAATAAAGCTGTATCTAAATACCTCGATTCTCCGTTTAGCTTTGTCATAGGCACGCTCTTCCTTAGTGCGGTCATCATCCGAGTCGTACTCGGAATCAGAGCTGATTTCCTTGCTGGGCTTTTTTTCCACAGATTGTTTTCCAATAGCCTGGGAGTCTGCCTCTCTCTCATCTGAAGTCTTTTCATCCTCATCTTCACTCCCTTCACTATCTTCAGATTCTTCACTCTCTTCTTCCTCTTCCTCCTCCTCTTCTTCATCCTCTTCTTCCTCATCCACTTCATTTTGTTCTTTGACTTCAATGTGGACAGGCTTGCTCTCTGTCAAAAAAAAAACCCCAAAAAACTAAAGTAAGAATCGTCTATGAAACTCACACTTGTTGGGGAGAGGACAAGAAATGAGAGACTAATATATAAAAGTGAGGACTGAAAGTAGATTCTGTTCAAGAAGTGCTAGTCAAAATCATTTTTCAACTTTCAATATAAAAAGTGTTTCATGTCCAGAGATGCTGACTTGTGTTTAGGACCTGGGCAAGAAGAGCGAGTTTTAGGGTAGGGGGGAAGCAATGATACTGTTGGCACACTCATGCTTGACGTCATTTGCAATATGCAGATGAAGTGACATTCTTTAAAGCTGTGTGCACTCTATAAAGGAATGAATGCACTACCATCTTGAAACAGAAAGAAAAAATACTTGAAATTCAACAAAATATGCATTCTAGGTATTAGTGATCAGGAATACAGATTTAAGCAGAAGCAATAATCAGAACAAATGGTCGCTTCTACACCTTTAAAAAACTAATAATTCTCTTAAGGTTCTGCTAGACTGTTCAGAGAGGATTAATGTTTTTCAGGGATTCTTAGTGAACAAGAAGAGCCACGGAAAATGGCAATTTTCTTTCTTGGAAAGTTTCCCATTTACCATACTTGCAAAACCATAAGACACAGGCTAATGATCACCTGAAAGCCATGCATTCTCTTCCTTACAGAGCTGCTAGGGGGCTCGCTGCTTTCAAGAGATTAGTTACATTTCTTTGCTATGTGGAAAGTTTGTCAGCTTAGTAATACACTCAACCTAAATCCCTGGAAGGCTCTTTTTCTGGATCACATCAACAAATCCTTCAAATACAAGCAGCAATAAGTGGGATGTGACAGTCTCCCCTGGACAGCAGGGACAGACTAAAACAGACTTTTGAGAAGGTGAGCAGCTCCTTAGTACTCAAAAGTATCATGGCACAGCACCACAAGAACACACACCTGTGCCGAAATAAAATCCAAACTGCTGCACACATATGTATATGAAGTATTACACTTGAATGTATTGCACGTGCTAGAAGTATCGGGCTGAGCAAGTCAAAAGACTTGATGAATAGTTTTTGAACTGAAGAAACAATGGAGACACCTCATGGAAGTGCTAAAAATCAAATCCTGTAATCAACTCTGCAGCAATACGGCTTTCTCCACCACTGGAGGAAAACACCCACGATGTTTTCCCTGCATTCTTGTGCAGCTCTCACTTCCTCATAAGCACTGCTGTTGGCTGCAGACAGAATAGGGGCTTTAGTGCAAATGCCCAGGAACGTGAATGTTCTGGCTATTCCTCCCTTTCTTCTGCACTTGCCTCTTAAAGAAGCAGATAAGAGATGGTACCTAGAACTTTATAATGCAGATACACTAACCTTCACACCATCTTAGTCCCACCCTTCTTTCAGAACTTGTCTCAAAGGTACAGTCCTAGATGTTGCCAGATTTCTGTAGTAATAGTGTTATGACTTTGAAATGGTTGCTAGAAAAATACAGTACTACGTAAAAGACTTCCTAAACTCCTGACAGCGGCTGAAGCACACATTAAGAGGAAAGCATTTTTACTCCCATAAAAATGAACAAAAAAGAAAATCTAGATGATATATTTTAGATGATAACTGCACATATTAGGACAAAGGAGCATGGCCTGAAGTTGTGCCAGGGGAGGGTTAGGCTGGATATTAGGAAGCACTTCCTCATAAAGCGGGTGATTAGACACTGGAATGGACTGCCCAGGGAGGTGGTGAAGTTGCCGTCCTTGGAGGTGCTTAAGGAAACTGGATGTGGCATTAATTACCACGGGCTAGCCAATGTGGCAGTGTTAGGTCATAGGCTGATCTCAGAGGCCTTTTCCAGCTTCAATGATTCTGTGATTGTTATTTCCACTGGGTCTTCTTGAGCAGTATTTGTGCAGTTTCTGAAAGCTCTGCCTTTGAGAATGGGATCTTCTATCTATTTATCACACGCCTCACAATTTATCTAGTGGAGCAGGGGGAGAATCTAAATACAACACTGTTTTCTACAGAAACAAAAAACTGAGCTCAAAGAAAAATCTTCATCAGAAAAAGCATCGGCTTGGTATTCACATGCCCACCTTTCTCTCCATCTTCATCACTAACCATAGCTTCCCAGTCATCCAAACCCGCATCTTCAGTGTCGTCTTCTTCCTCCTTTTCTTCTGAAACTAAGAAATCCAAAATTAAAGGAAAAGAAACAAACAGCCCAGCAACATATGACACTTTTTTACATCCCTTCCTTTGACTTACTGATAACTGCAACTTACAAGATTCTTGCTACCTTAATGGCACCAAATTATCTCCACGTTCCCTAAACAGAACATGCTGCATACTTGAGAAATAATCCTCAATTCTCTCCACAAAACCTTTTAGTGACAGCATCTTTGCCTCACAAAACACATTTTTGGCAGACATAACTAAGCTATGCATCTAATTTCTCTCTGCTTATCAAACCAGTGCCTGCATAATGCATGTCACACAATCCTCTACTACCAGCACGTTCCTTGAAAGGAACTGCCAGCTAGCCATGTATAACAAAGTGACAGAGAATCAGGAAAACAAGTCGGGTTACAGTATTCATTTTAATTAGGAGAAAAATAAATTCTCTATATAAAGAGCTATTTTAGGACTCCCAGTGCCTTAACAATTATACCATGGATTCCAAAAGCATTAAAGTTATGAATTCCATCAGGAATTCAGTCAGATCTATGAAGAGACTGCAGCTGTTACTAACAAATGGAAAACACAAACTTTTAACCCCCTCTAAAAGAGGCATTAAACAATATATACATAGCAGCACATGGAGTGACCGGAAATTTTATATCTTTGAAATAAAGAAAAGTTCCAGACTGCTAGAATATTGGCCCAACATTTGTTCCCAGTTAGTGAGCCCTTCTCCTTTATGGCAACAAAAGTGCTCCTTCAAGATCGAAGTCGAACTAGAATTAAAATACACTTTTATCTCCATTTTCAAAAAACTAGATTTTTTTTCAGTATTTGTCTGACAAAAAACAAAAGTGTCTCCTTGTTGAGGAAGAAGTCCAGAACAATAGGATTTTGCCAAACTGAGTACTGTGCATGGGCAAAAATGAGGACAACAAGCCCCTGCTAGGCATGTAAGATTCACAAGCTTACCCATATCTACTGCTTTCAGCACTTGTGAAAGCAAAACATTTGGAATCAAGAATACAAACACTGTAAATACTGCAGTATCAACAGTAGAAGCAGCATATTTCCTCCCTATCTGCACTTCCTGACGAAACAGCTTTTTAGAAAGCAAACAAAAAGTCAGGGGAGCTGATAAGGCACTGAATATGCTTAGTTCATATAGTTGCCTAAGCCAATTGAACACTGCAGCTCACCCAGAATAAGAGACCTTCAGTCTCTTCCTTCAAAGCTTCCTGACTTTTTATTCTGTAAAGTTCCATCATTCCTCCTCAAGAAGAAACAAAACAAAACAGCAACTACCTCAAGAAAGGAAGGCCACTCAGTCCCCACCTAACAAGGCACGATAACTACCATGCAGTACAACCACAGAGTCTTACGTGGTTTAAGTTTATTAGCAACATTACTAACCTGGCTCTCCTGGAAGAGGAGTCTCCTCTTTTACTGGTGTTTCCAGTTCTACAGCATCTTCAGCTGGGGAAGTTACTTCCACACTTTCTGAAATTGTGAGAAAGCAGACCAGTTGCTACACTCCTCTGAAGTGCAAACCAACTTACTAAGACCTACAGCTTCACATTTAGTTGCATTTTTAATCTGTGCTGTTACAAGTAAACAATGTCTGAATTTATGCAATACCAAATTGAATTCACACTTATGGAGCTAAACCAAAGTTCCCACATGTGGTTTATCTGAAAAACATTTGCCTTTCTAATCACTTAAATAGATTAAGTGATGGGTCAGTCGTTGGCTAAAAGGATTACCATTGCATTTGAATGCTAAAAAAGCCCTTCACTTCCTTTAAAAGCCAAGAGAAAATGAAGTAGTAGTAATGAACTACTAACTACTTATTCTACTGTTCCATATTAAAAATAGATGTGTGTGTATATATAATTCTAATAAGCACCATTCTCATCCTCTACACGCACTCTGTAAGTGGTAAGTAGCCATATAATTCATGTCAAATAAAAACAAAACAAAAAACAAACCCCACTCTATTAAGGAGGCTTTGTGTGTTTGGGTTTTTTTTTGTTTGTTTGCTTTGGTTTGGCTCTGTGTGCTTGTTTGTTTTGGCTTTTTTTCTTCCATTTTTTGTTGTTGTGTTTGGTTTGTTTGGTTGGTGGGGTTTTTTGTTTCTTTTGTTGGTGAGTTTTGTTTTTTGTTTTGCTTTTAAACAAAGGAATAGTCTTGAGAAGAGGCACAGTAATACCCAACAGGAAAGCCACAAAGCTCAAAAGTAAAAATTCTGACACATTTAATCTGTCTCTTATTAGTGCAATAAATTCTATGTTTTCAAAAGTCTCTGAACCACCTACAGCCTGGAAACTGAAAACTGGTTTTCTATACAAAAAAAAAAAAAACAAACAAATGGTCTTTAACTTAAAAGTAATAAAACTAGGATCAACCCATTTTCATCCTGGGACATCAACTTAGAGTTAATTACAAGCATCATTACTTACACTACATTGTATTTAACCTGCACGTGTACACAAAGCATTCAACCTCTCATTCATAAAAGGCCTTTATATTCTGTACATCTACAATATTTAGAAACTCTCAAAAAAATAGCCAGGTGAGGAAAAAACCTGAAAAACAGGAGATTAAGTGAGTGGTCTCCAAAACAACTTTGGGATCCTAACACATCAGCACTTGCACAGGGCAGGGGTGTCAAAAGAATCTCAGAGACACCTCGAAGGACAATTAGTTTATGATTAGCTGATTTATTCCACAAACACTTCAGAAACTGTGATTAATCTATTAAGTATCCCTATAAGCAAACCACACCTTCTTTATTTTCTGTGTGCTGCTGCTTCTTTTTCTTTTTGTCTTCATATATTGGCCTCTTCTTTGGCACAGAGTCTTTGGATGGCACTTCAACACCTTAAAAAAAAATGTTAGGAAAGAAATCCAGGTGATTAATTGCTACGCATAAGCTTTGGTTTAAATGAGAACATTTTTCAGAATTGCCAGGTGGAGAATTGGAAAAAGTGCAAAGTCAGTTCAATGCATATTTTCATCCTTTGAAAAAAAAAATCTGGTTTTCAAAAAGCTGCAAAACTTGAGCAAAGTACAGCTCTTCAGATACTCTGAATGCTCTCAAAAATGAGTTACATTACTAAGAAGTGGGGTTGGTGGTGGAGCATCCAAACAGTCTGATTCTAAGACTCCGGGTTTGAAGTTATCACATACTTAACATAGGATTTCATGAACACACGTAACTCCAGTTTAAGACACAGATGTCAAATGAAAATCTGCTATGCTAAAACTCACTTAAAACCAGTCTGTCAGTCATCCTAGTTCAGACAATCTTGAGAATAAGAGGTATAGCTCTTCTTAAAAGCTTAAGGTTGTTCAGTAGATCACATTTGCCATTTTGTTCAGTGTTATTTTTGCTTGGGGTTTGTTTTGTCCATGTTGTTAAAAAAAAAAATTAGGTATTACAATAATGCCATGTTCAATTAATTCATCAGCTTCATCTTCACCTGACAAAACAACAGCACTCTAACGTTGGAAAGAATTCCATTAAGAACAGAGGTTTGGTGCAAAGACAGATTAATAATTAAATTACTGCCACACCTTCTGAAACACCCAAAATTCCTTCCAGTACCATGTGATTTACAGTATAGGTTGACAAAAATGCAATTATGGCAGCACACAAGTAGAAGGATTCTAATAACTACAGCAAACCCCAAAATGGCCTTTGTGGATGTTTAAGAACTTCAAACATTTTACTAGCAACAGAGATTCCTACTCTCACACATCCATCTACTGAAGTGTCAGTTAGTGTTCTCTGCAAATACAAAAAGGACACTCTGGAATTTTTTTCTTTCCTTAGGCACAAACAAGTTACCAGGAACAAACTGGGACACAAGCTTACAACACATTAGATACATTTACTTAATTGCAATGAACACACATTATATAGATGGAAAAGTAGAAAAGCTCCTATATACCCTTTCCTGAAGCAAATGCAAGAGAATATACCATTCCTGTGGACTAGCTGAGTTAAGACAAAACAATGCACTTGCTTAAACCAGCACGTGAATTAATCCAAAAGGATCCAGATCACTGATCTTACAAGATCTTCAGCACAGCCCACCTGCTTCTCCCAGCCTTGGGGCTAAACAATGGAAAGAAATGGTTTTGCCTAAGTTCCATAACTAACATCTTTAAACTGCTGCAAGTGAAATGTGGTAAAAAGGTGGATATTTAAAGAGTAAGATGAGCATATACAGTCATTTAAACCTATGTAAAAACCGGGGAGGGGGGTGTACGACGGGATGGCACACATGCTGCCTGCCTTGACATCAGAACAGCTTCACATGAAATTACTCAATATTCACCCCACAAGCTCCAGATCATAAAAAAAACCCCAACCCAACCACAGAATAATAAGAGGCATGAATTAGTAATAATAGTAGTAGTATTTTAAGCTTTACTGCTTACCCTGAGCTTGGAGTACTTTAAGAGTAGCCTCCGCTCTGGCTCTGGCTTCTCGTTGAGCTTTTGTTAAAAGTTTTCCCTCCTTCTTCAAACGCTCCTTCCTCTCTTTTTCCTTCTGTTTCTTTCTTTCTTTTCTCTCTTGCTCTAATCGTTCCTAGAAAAAGGTTTAAAAATCAATGTAAAAGCATGCTTTACACAAAAGCTGGCCACAGCTTTGGTTGATGAGAAACGTATTAAGGATGAGAAACATACTAAGGACTAAACCACCAGCCGCACCAGCAAGGATACCCTCTCCCTTAAGCTATCATCCAAGACAGACACACGGTACCTCCTCTTTGCGCTTGGCTTCTAGTTCCTCCAGTCGTCTTATGCGTTCTTCCTCCTCTCTTTTTGCCCTTTCCTCCTCTTCTTTCATTTTAGCCAAGGCTTCTTGCATAGCTTTAACTGTGGCTTTACTGGGACCCTTTTTCTTCTCTTTCTCTTTTTCTTCTTTCTCACCTTTCTTTTTTTTCTTGTCTTTTTTCTTTTTGTCCCCCTCATTGTCATCAGCTACAGAAAGAAGATGCACACATTCAAAGATCACAGGAATATAAAAGATAATCTAAATACAATTAATGTTTCAAATATGATAAGTAATACCACATGAAGAACATTTTGACCAGATGCTACATAAGCACTTACTAATGGAAAAAGAACACTTGGAGGTACTCATCTGTAACACTGTCTCACATGAAAAAATCAGGGCCTAAAGTCTTAAAGTAACACAATAACTGGGAAGGAAATAAAGTGAGTTTGCAACAGAGAACTGTAAGCATATAGTGTAAGGAGAACTTGCCACCTGGCCTCTGTTTTCCCATGTACCTGAACAAACTACAGGCCAGAAATAACAGCCAAATGAGCCAATACAAAGAGGCAGACAAGGCTACCTACCAAATGTCTAGCATTCCCCGTTCCAAATAAAGAAACAAATCACCCTCCTTGCCTTGCCAACTCTCTGGCCTTCTTATAAAAGCTACGGTGTTTTAATTAGTTTTAGAAACTACATTACAAACCCTCTGCTCCTGCAGGAGTCTCTCCTTTTTCCCCAGAGCCAGGGGCTGCAGTAACTTCAGGAGCAGCCTTCTCTTCAGCTTTTTTTGAAGCTTCCTTCGGCTTTGATGGTTCTTTACCACCTTCTAATTCTTCCTTCTCTTTCTGCTTTCTCAGTTTGGCTTTTTCTTCCTCGCGTTTTTTCCTTTCACGTTCTTTTTTTTCTGCCTTCTTCTGAGCCACTGTTTTTACTTTAAATGAAGGTTCTTCATCATCATCCCCACTTTCAGCAGCAGGAGTGGACTTTGATCTTTGGTTTTTCTTCTGTCCTTTTCTAGACTGGGAGACCTCATCAGATTCATCACCACTCTCTCCTGTGGACACTGCCCCTGCACGCTCTTTGCTTTTCTTAACGTTAGTTTCATCATCTTCTGACAGATCATGTCTTTTATTTGACTTCTGAGTTTTCCCTTTGCTTTTCCTAAGCTGTTTCTCATGATCATCATCATCACTGCCAGAAAGCATGTCTTGTTTTGCTTTCTGAGTTTTTTTAGATTTTTTATCTTTATCTTCCACTTCTTCACTGTCATAGTCATTTTCCAGATTGGCTTTTTTACTCTTCCCTTTCCTTTTTTTATCTTGTTTTGATAAGTTTTCTTCAGTGTCATTTTCAGCCTGGCAATTAAATAATTCAATAATCAGCCATGAAAAATTACTTGCTGTTGTGAGCTAAGAAGTAGCATTCAGAGAGGTTAAGAAAAACTTCTCTTACTGAAGATAAAATTCGAAAACCATAACTCTTCCTGCTGAGTGTACTACACCTCAGCTCACAATTAAAATTTATTCTGATTGGCTCCTAATAATTATCAGCATAAAGAGATGGCTTGGGTAAACAGCTTCCACAACTGACTTTACCATGAAATTATGACCAAGTATAATTAAAAATACATGCTAGCGGCATGTTTCACATAGCATCTCCAACCACACTGCAACACTTGAACTTTTCTTCGTCACACGTACCTCCTATTTCAACCATTTCCTATTGAATAGCCCACATCCCTCCCACTCAGTATTCACCTTTCCTGTAGAAGGTTCCCTGTCAACTTTCCCTCCTTGAGCCTCTATTGACAGTTCTTCCAGTTCCTTCAGGATATCATCTTCACTAAAATAAGAAAGAAGTTATGGTACTTTTGTATACTGGGGTTTTGTATAATGGAATAAAATGTATAATATATATAATATATTAATATACAATTTTGTATAATGGAATAAAATAAGAGCTAGGAAAAAAAACCCAACTTACTCAAAGTCCTGTTTCTTCTTCTCTTTTTTCTTTTTGCCTTTAGATTTCTGAGGCTCTTGTTCCTTTGCAGCTCCTGCACCTTCTATCTCAGCAGCAAGGGCATCAATATCAATATCATCTTTTGCACTAAAATGCAAAGGGAAAACATGGTTATCAAGAGTTCAAATGTTAAGTTTACATAAGTAGAGGGCATCTGCATAAAACAAAGAAAAGCTTAAAAAAGTAAAATCAGTCACAACAAATAAGCAATGCAGGGGCAAACCCCACATTTATCAAACCATTATGCACTATTACCTTATTCCAACCAGTAGGACAGAAAGAAAAAACCTTCACACATCTGCTGGAAGGGGTGTGGAACAGTAAAGTGTGTTCAGTTCTTGCAACACTTACTTCAAAAGTTTAGATGTGAGATGTGATAAAACTTCTTGGAAGAATGAAATTCAACTGTTTTACTTTGCTCTTCCAAAAGATAAAATTGCTCATCCCTTTAAATCACAGTAGGTGTCACTGATAGAAAAGCAGCTCTCACAATGAAAGGATGAAGTGAAGCACAAATTGGAGAAATCTTGCTCCTTAATACAATTTTCTGGTACCTACATTGCACTTCCCTGCTCCTTTAAACACCTTTCAGCAAATGAAAAAGTACTACTGTATTTTTAGAGAGAAAATAAGTGGAAGTTCTTCACAGCTTTCAATTTATTAGTTGCCTATACTTTGTCATCAGACCGTAAAGCTGTACTGTTATCTTTCAAGAAAAGAAGTCACACAGAGGAACACAGTTCAGCCCTAAGCCAGACTCTAAAGCAGATCATACAAAACACCAATGCAGTTGGCAAGCAATCATTTCTATCACTTGCCTTAGTAGTGCCTCTCACGGGCCTAAAGAAAGCCAGAACTTTCACTAGGCATCTGAAATACGCTTCCTCCCACACAGTTGCAAGCTATTGAGTCAGAAAAGCGGAAAATCCTTGTGACTGACAGATGCACTGTCTGTCGAAAACGTATCACGTTTCTCTTGCTAATACAGCAAGGAATACAAATTTAACTGCAGTTAAAAAAAACACCAGAAACAACTCACCGAAACAGCAGAACAAAACAAACCCCGGTGCTATGACACAGCATCTGCTGAAAAAGTACTAAAATAGCACATACCTTAAATCAAGAAGCAAGCACAGTTCTTTTGCTGATGCAATGGTCTGCAACAGCCTGAACCTAGACATTCCCTGTGAAGCCAGTCTGAGGTCAAAGGTCACCCTTACATAAGCTTTGATTTACAGACATTCACCCTTGTGTTAATCCTAGTTTCCACGTACCAGGGTTTGCTTTAGTCCTTTAAGGGCATGCTTTGCCATTTTGCTTATAAATTGTATTTTTCAAGTCTGAAGTTTCGCCTTTCTGTTTGCAATCTAGGCTAGTACAGGTATTCATTAGTGCACATCTCATCAGGACAGAAGTTGTTGTGCTTCAAATCGAGATTTAAACTTCTGAAAACTCTTAAATTCTTAAAACTCTTAAAGAAGATAAAAACCAGAGTTTCCCAACAAAGTATTTCAGAGCAGTTACAAGTTACAAGTTACAAGCAAGTACTGTCACAGTTTATATATTCATCACTAGGGATTTTCATAGTGAAGCTGCCATGCTCGGAACAGATAATACATCCAATATAATCTCCGTAACAGGCAAATCTAGGCATAGAAACTTGAAAGCCTTGCTGGGCATTGCCCTGGAAAACAGGGCCAAATGCAGGGAAGACAGGACTACAACTGTCAAAAAAAGCATCAAGAGACTTTTAGCATTTTTCTTTGCTTGGTGAACCTCTGCGGCTTAAATAAGTAAGTCCCATTCCTTACCAAACAAGCTCCTCCAGCTTTCGCTGCAGGTTCCAGCTGTCCTTGCAAGCCAACTGACACCAACAGCTTTTCACAGATACTCTGACAACAGACAAGCAAGACCACCAGCTAAAATCTATGCTCTCCTCATGCTCTTTCCTAAAGCCACACAGAATTATGACTGAGGACACTTAGAGTACCTACAATACATATCCCCAAACACAGGGGAAGCCTTCATTACATACAGGCACCGTGTCTACATGTGACAGAGATGGCATCCTGACTAAGCAGCAGGAAGATAAAGAGCAAAGGAAACTATTAATCCACACCTTAAAGAGTGGAGCAATGGGATTAATTAGCAGTATACAAAGGAACTGACTTGCCCTCATTTATATCAATTTGGCTCTAGTGAAGTAAACGGAACTACAGAAATCAAAGGGAAGAGTTCAGCTTAAAGTGAGAACTACTGGAAATTCAACATCCAGCTCTGCAAACAAAGTCATCAGGGTAACTCTTGCTGAAACTAAAACTCAAAAGATTAGAAGTACTTTTTGATCCAATGCACTCACACCAATACAATTACTCAAGCTTGCCTTCATCTTACAGCGGAGATAAATTACATCAAATTACACAAAAAATATTATAGTTAGGATTGGATTTAAGCTGTCTCTGTAAAGATGAAGTTCAAATGCCAGAAAAAAAGCTGTACAATTAAAACCAGACAAGAAAAACATTAACGTGCACGAGGCAGAAGAGTCACTAAGAAAGTTGCATCACTGCTGTAAACTCACTGCCCACATTCCTGCATAACAAGACGACTCATTTTTGCTGAGGCAACATTGGAGAAATTTCATCATTTACATGACACCAGCACCAGCTCTTCTAACCACCTTCAAAGCAACGTCATTGTCATTAAGTCTTCTTTTTGAAGCTCAAGGATTCCTTTTAAGCAAAAGACTGAAAAGAAGCTGAACCCATGGGTTTGGTTTTGCAACAGTAGTTTTAGACAGGTCTTTATCACTGCTCCTCTAGAGAACCTTATCCATCCTCTTTGTGGGTTGTAAGCCCGGTAATACGGATGCATTTCTAAATATGAGTTTAAAACTAGCTAATCTAATCCAACTTGCCCAAAACTAATGGTAAATGGCGTATTTGTAGTTGGTTTTACTTGTAGGTATTAAGAGAAATTGGCATTCCCTCCTCAAAAAAAAAAAAACAAAACCAACTCTTTTAGAGCAACTTGTTTAAAAGGCTACAGAACAACAGAACATAAAACACTTTGGAAGTAATTATTTAATTGTTCAGAGCCACGCACCACCAACTTGCTCTTTAAGAGGGTTATGAAATTAAAAACACGAGCATCCGCTGGCTCAGTGGGGCTATTCAAAACATCAAAACAAAGCTGTGACCTTTTTCTCATTCTTACCTATCAAATAATATGAACTACTCTAGTAAGAAGTTTGTGGTGAAGCAGACCTTTTTTTCCAAGCTGAAAGCATTTATATTACATATGCCCAAGACAGTTTGAAATTCAGGAAAGAATGAACTGCACTCCTTCCCCAGCCCAAGAAGTGAAGGAGTGTCCAATAGAGCACCAGCTATGCAAACCACCACTTCAACTGACAGCACATGGAAACAAATAATAAATTTAAAAATCACAGCCCCAGAAAAAGGCCACCCTCCTCCTGCCTTTATCTCAAACCCCAGGGCAGGGGAGGGGAGCACTGACTTCCTTCCCCATTCCCAGACACACTTGCCCTTCATCAGCTCAAGGCAATCCTATCCCCACAAGTCCTCCAGAAAGCACTTTTTTGGCGGCAGATCAAACCACACACCTGGGCTGTACTGTGGGCACACAAGCCCCGGCTCCAATGCAGCGCAGGCAGTTACAGCAGGCAGCTGGGGACAGTAGGAGTAAGACCACAAGGTTTGAAATGTCTGACAGCTCAACTGAATGAACTGTGATGTGAAACTATGCCTTAGCTATTTTCCTTAGGAAGATGAAGCAAGCTGGTGAAGCTACCAAATCACATGAGACAGCGAGGAAGTAAATCTGACTTAAAGGGTAATTGCTTTTTATCCAGTCTCCCAAGACAATGATTATGTTTTTAATGTTGAAGAGTCATGCCTTGTCTTTCAAGTCTGACTGAGGAAAAAGGAGAGTCGAGTAAGTGAGCTAAGCAAAACCTTCTGAAATAGACATGGAAAAATAGAACTTTTAACTCCAACAGATCCTAGAAAAGGAGAAAGCCTCCTTTATACAATCCAGATTAAATAATAATAATTAAAAAACAAACACACCAAAACAAAACAAACAAAAAACAACTTGCCACAGACTGCAATTCCCATTTAAACAATACCATAGCAAAACTTCCAAGATAAAAACCTTCCGTTGTGGCTAGCAGCTGGAAACATAGAACTCGAAATCAGTTCTTCAAGGTTCAGTTTAAGTGTTTACATCCCAAGAGAACAAGATGATTAAATGTATGGAATATGAAACACTAAGTAAAGAACTGATGTTAGGTCTTCCCTGACTTCTGGGGTTTGCATGTTTAGAAAAGGTGCAAAGATGACAGAAATTACTTCTAGTAGTTAAGTCCAGTTTTTCACAATTTCCATATCCTATGTATCTCTCATTGTATAAAAATCAAAATGTATAACAACAATACCATTTAGAACACTTCATTAAATACTTTAGATTGTTTATAATCCTGAAGAGCAAAGAATGCCCACCTGCATTCATTACAACCAGTACTTCATCTTACAGCATGTGCCTAAAGAAACTTATTTCAGTGTTAAGATAGCAGATTCATGTTTAAAATCTGCACTAGAGTACTGTAAAAGAAAAAAAAAAAATGGGAAGAGTAAGTTATCAGTTCTGTAAACAACAGGTTCAGCAAAACACACATCTCTAAGAAACTAAATGCTTTCAGACCAGAACACACAGCAGAGTTCACTGCACTTTTTTAGCAAGCCAAACTTAATGACCGAATTAATTATGTGCACACAATTTCTCTCTAATTTGGGTACAGAAGAATTATTTATTTCCTCTGATAGTCTGCAGGACTATTTCTGTGGACAAAGTTGGAGGGAGAAAGAAAATTAATATTATGCAGGCATTAAAAGCTACTAAACTGGAGATTTTGTCCAGAACTGTAACCTTCATTCCTAGGTAGCTTTCAGAACACATGTACGCAGATGCATCTGAGCTCAGAGTCAGAAAAATATGACAGTACTGAGGCAATTAAACCCAGCAAATGTATGTAGAGCTGTTAGCTTGTCTGGTTTGATATTAGGAGAGTCGGTAACAGCAGCAAAGTTTAACAGCATAAACCTCTCTATTCTGAGGAAGGGTTTCAAATTCCTGGTGGTTTGCAAGGTACAATTTCCGTACTTGCCATCAAGTTGTTACACATACGGCTTAGAGGCCTTCACGAAGCTGACAAACAGATGAAGAGAATCAAGAGTTCCACAAGAAAAGCTGCTTCTAACAACCTACTTGCTGTATTGAAGTGCATTTTGGTTTATGTTGCTGTTACCACAAATATTTGAAGATCTTTACTGTCTTTTAAAAATTATGCTTTGCTTAAAAAAAAAAATAAACCAAACCCCACACAAAACCAACAACAGATGTATAAAAAGTTCTTATAAATATGAAATGCCTGCATTACAAAAACTATAGGCTTGGGGGGGAACCTAAGTATACATTTGCATAGAATAGGCCAGTAAATTTCTGCAATGGAGAAATTACTTTGCATTTTACTCCCTCTTTCAGTATGAAATCCTGGCATCTTGCAGATGGTATTTGCCAAACAGGGATTTCAAGGGTTTCAGATCTTCTCCTTGACCAAGCTTCAGAAAGCCATCCTGTGGAAACAGTTCTGAGAAGCAGATAAGGACAGTTACTGTAAATTTTCTGGTGCACAGAATGTTTCTGAACTAGGGGTGTTTGTAGGCTTTCTAGCATTTACAGAACTTTTCTACACAACATTAAGACTTTACCTAACACTAATAAAAACCAGCCCGATTAAACAACTAGCCGACAATGCCAGCAATTTAATTTGCAGAATGGAATGCAATATATATCATTAGCAACAGCACTCCAAGTCTTACTTCAGCAGCAGTGTTCACTCTTGGCTGCAGAACCACAGCCAGCACCTGTAAGGTCTAAAGCAATACCCATGAATGATCAGAGTGGTATGCCTAGGTCACAGTTCACAATATTAAAGGGTACAAGAATAAACACACCTAAAGACTACCTAATGGAAGCTAAGGAAAACTAATGACAGAAGATGATGACTTAAAGCTGGGAGAAGAAGAGAAACACATGAAAAGCTAACGTTACCATGGGAAAAGAGCTGTATTCCAGGTAGAAAATCATTTGTAATGTACAGCATAGAACATACTTACTTGGAAGTCTACAGCAGCAGTTTGAGGCTTGAATTCAAAGCACAGTTCTATAGTTTACAACAGCCTTTCCTCTCACACATTGAAAAAAATAAAATAAAATCTTAAATTCACAAACACAGCAGGGTAGAACCTTGACATATGTTCTGCCATTATAACTCTATCCAAGAACAGAAGCATACCACCACACACCCAGGAGGAGCTAGACCACACATCAGAACACCTACACTTCCATTAGGAAGGCTTGAAAATTCAGATACCTCATTTTTATTGAAAGATTTGATGTGAAGTTTCATTTGAAAAATGAGCGATCAACACAACCATAAAAATTCCAAAAAGCAACTGAAGCAACTTCCATATGGATTAAGAGCTATGTACAACCCAAGACACTCTACACCTTTAAAAAGCAGCTCTTAACAGCATCCACGTATGTGACCATTCCAGAGAAATATGCTCATTGATAAGACACACAGCAATCAAGCAGCAGGAGTCAATAACAGAGTCTCTGAGGAGTGTAACAGAGGTGCTGGCAAAGCAGAAACAGGTTTGTAGGCCTATCTGTTCAGGCAGAAATCTGTAATTCATAACAACCAAAAGTCCCGCATTCCCATTTGACCCTAATTCCTGCCCTACTCACCACAGCCATCATCTCACTCAGGATCTTGCCCCTACGTAATATTCAGTTCCCGTGACAAAAATTCATCCTCACCTTCATTTACCAATACACTTCCTGAACATGTATCAATACTCATTAGTATGACCTTGACCCATTTTCAACTGGGATTGCTAATTTTCCTCCTCGCAGGTGGTGCAGTGCTGCATTCTGGATTTAGTGGGAGAACAGCACTGATAACACGCTGCTGTGTCACTTCTTGCTAAGTAGCACTTATCCTGAGTTAAGGATTTTTCAGTTTTCCATGCTCTGACAGACAGCAGGTAATCAAGAAGCTAGGAGAAACAGGGCTCAGACAGCCGACCTGAACTACTTAAAGGGATAGTCCACACCATAGACCATCATGCTCAGTATGTGCACCGGAGGGACTTGGCCAGGAGGTGCAGACCACTGCTGGGGCATCAGTCAGCGAGCGGTGAGCAATTGCTTTGTGCATCATTTGTCTTCTCTTGTGTTTAATTTCTCCCTGCTTTTTATATTCCTTTCAGTTACAATTATTTGTTTTAGTTCTTAAACTGTTCTATCTTAACCCACAAGCTTTACCACCCCCACCCCCACAATTCTCCTCCCCATCCCACTGGGAGCTGGGAGGAGCGACTGAGCAGCTGCACGGTTCTTAGGGGCTGGCTGGGGTTAAGCCACAGCAGACCTCCACCTCACTCAGCAGAAAAAAAGAGAGGAGAAAACTGCACAACAGAAGTCAAACCTATGGGGGTGAGAGGAGAATAGCAAGAATAAAGATGACTTGTACCTTCTATAACTTGTCTCTGTATGTCAGAAGACAAGCAGAAAGTCTCCCTCCTGTCACATCAATTCTCAAACCAATATGCACAACCCAGACATACCATGTGCATCTTCCCATGTGCTTCCTCTGCGCTGCAAGCTATGCCCATGAGTTGCCACATGCTTTTGGGAGGCAAGGGAATGAATCTGTAACATAATTGTTGGGGAAGGAGATAAAATGAAGAAGGGAACAAATAATAGGTAGCATAGCACGGAACTGAAGTTGCAGAAGGCAAAACCAATTGCAAGATTTTGATTCCATGGTGTGATTTCCTCTCTCACTTCACTGGAATGAAGAGAAACTGATTGGGAATTTTGATGCCCAACTTCAAGCTACAGATGCAAATATCTTGATGCAGCCTCTCTCTTGAGATAATCTGACATTCATAAGGGTGTCACCTAGAAACAACACCACTAGATGATGAGAGTACCTCTGCAAATATTCCAAAGCGTCACTGGCCTTCCAGGTCCATCCTCACTCCCATCCTCTCAAACATTATAAAATCATCCAGTCTAACCATCCTGTCCTTCTTCTCAAACACACAAATTCTTCTTCCACATGATCCCTCCCATTGCCATACAACCCTGCAACACGGAACTGCCACTGCTGGTAGCAGTCCATAAGCTCCGTACTGCATTCGCAAGGCCTTAGGACTAAAGCCTACCAGGCTTACTTTGGCTGAACTTCTTTTGACCTGACTACAACTGTCGCTTGATTTAGCTGCAACAGCAGTTTCTCTGACCAGGTGCCTATGCCTAATGGTTCTCCTTTTGTTTACCCAGGCATGCTGCAGCCATAGTTTCGTACAGACAGCATTAACAAGCAGCTACTCTGGATAGAATGAGATATTTACAACTGTACAACAATGATGCAGTGTAGAGAAATACAGGCCTGGTGTGGTAACAGAGGCCTGGAGAAGCAGATATACGGGATGCAGCTAAGAGGAGCACAGACATGGGGTAAAGCAAGATGGCTTCCACAGGACTCGGCACTGGACACCCCACAACTCGCCAACGGCTGGTGAAGAGAAATATGGACCTGGACAAAACTGGGTTTAGGGGCAACAAGCAAGAAATAAATTGTATCTACTATATAGTGCCTTTTATGTATGTGGATGTAACACTGGGCTGCAAACCAATGGTGAACAGAGTCACACAAGCATGCTAGCAGGCATATAAAAATGATCTCAAGTGGAACCTAGAGTGAGGAAGATGAATCCATCAACACAAACAATCATACTGCTCCTCATGAAGGACACCTGATGCTGACAACTCACTCCAACAGCTCACCACCACCAGGATGAAACCACTGACTTTAGGACTCAGCAGCAGGGAGATGGTGAACGTAACTACATTAACTGCATTATTGCCTTTTCTTCTTTTCTAACAATTAGATCTTAATAATCATCAGCCTCTTAAGACTTTAACTATTCCAACAATTAATTCTTGTCCTCTCTTTTAAGGTATGCTTCCATCTTGCATTTTTTTAGCCATAAATAAGATTTTGTGCATAGCACCCAAGAGAGGCCCATGCTCAGTAATTTACAGACACACAGAAATACATGTGGAGGTACAAAGAGCACAAGGTATCCAGTAGGCACCAAGACTCTCCTAGCGTCCCCTGCACACCAGTCACTGTCACTGGAAGGACCCCAAGCATGGGTGCTTCAGTACCTGAAGTCTTCTGCATGATTCTGGCATCTACCAAACCAGACACAAAGAAGAGCACTAGGCCTTCTTTCCTTTAGAGCACAAAAGGCCAGCCTTTCTCTCTGCTTTCTCAAATCATGCTTGACTCATGGCCTCACCAGAGCTACTCCCAAGATAGACCTGTGAAATACATCCTGAGAAACAAACTGATAACAACAGTCATATACATGGTATGGGAAAAGTCAGAGGAGCAAAATACCTCATTATCAAAATATTCATTACCCAGAAAGGACCAGAGAAACTAAAAGTTGACAACCTAACCTGTGAAAGGACAAGAAGTCAAAATCATTAACATCAACATATTGATGCAATACAAATATTGGTAGCAAATGCTTAGAGAGGAAATAATATTTTGTGAAAGAGCTGTCACAGGGATACTCTCATAAGAGAAACAATGACTCAAGAAGGAAATACAAAATGAGAAGTCTAGGTAAGGAAAAAACATTGTAGTTTTTAGTTCAGACATAGTTTAAAATGTCAGTTTTCACCTAACTCCTTGACAGTATTGTCAGTATTAAAAACTAAAACCACTCTCCAAATTGACTGTATCTTTTGATTTGTTATTGTATAGTGACAAGTAATAATATGTTCTCTCCTGCTAGCATATAGATACACGATGTTATTCAGTCCACAGTCCATATGGTTAATATAGTTGCCATTAGAAGATTGTCTTACACACAAAAAAGTCACAGAGGGGGAAGTATCCAAGATGACACGCATGTGACTGTAGAAGTGATCCTCTTATCCTCCCTTCACTAAAATATATAACATCTGAAGTTACTCAAGACACACAAATCACTAAGTTCTAGCACGATGTATACCATCGTTTCCTATTAAAAAAAAACAAACACAAAACAAAAAACACCAGCAAAACCATTTCAGACCCTGCAGCGGACCCAGGCGGCGATTATTAGCTGCCAATCGAGCCCTGCCCTCACAACCAGG
>VWZY01003452.1:36752-47184 GCA_013399075.1 Chloroceryle aenea
GGGGACCGGCTGGGGTTGATTTTCTGTTTTTCCTGTTCGCCTGGAGAACAAGCCTCCCTTTGCCCCAGCTGAGCGGGGTTCCTTTCCACTCCTGAAGACCTTGTGGCCTCTGACCTGCGCTGGCAAGGCATTTTCTTCCTCTAGAAAAACGAGAAGGATAGAAAACGCTGTCGGAGAGACTTCGTAGTTTGCAGCTTCAGGGAGAGGGACTCCAGACGAGGTGCTGCGGGACAGGGCAGGTGTGGCTGTGACCCGATGGGAGGGCGGCAGCCGTCTCAGCGCGGCTGATGTTGCACTGCGCAGGGAGTGCTGCCGCGATGTTTTTATTTGTCTCATCGCTACTAAAAGTGCTTTCTTACCTCTACTCAAGGTGCTTGCAAAGTCAGTGAGCTCTGGTATTTTGGCAATTTTGAAACGCAGCCAAAAGCAACACTGGAACCCAAATTCAGCCCCTCAGATCCGTGGCCTGCAGGGTAAGAATCTGATTAGGGTGACTGTGCACTGCCTCCCTTTCAAAATTATCGCCCATTACAGCAATAGTTTTTTTTGTAGTGTAAGTTTATGTTGGAGAACAATCAGTTATTTTGCCCGAGCTCTTCATGCACCCTAGCCTTAGTATTTTGTGCCTTTTGAAGTGTTTTGGCAGAGAGGTCTTTACAGAAGATTATTTTAGCTGTGTTTCTTCAGACAGCAATTAGGTAGTGGTTGTTGGGGTTTTTCAAATCTTTCACTGGCTGCCAGAGGGTGGTGTTGGCAATAGCAGTTTTCTTACACTAATTGAAGAAGCATATTGGCCTAAAGCATTTGCTGTTGAGTACCTTGTCTTTTTTATAGCTGAGGAGTTTTAATTCATATTAAAATATGTTAATATGCATCAGGTGCTTAAAGTAATTCATTTAAACTACTGGTGGAAACTTTATACACTGAGCATTGCTTAGACTTAGTCTGAGAAATCTTACATCTCCTCCCAGCCGTTTGGAGCTTTGCAATTACATCTTCTAGTTTCAGAGTATTTACTAAAGGGACATGGATCTGACACAGGAGTCATGTTCCTTTGGAACTGGTAAATTTTATTTCTTTACTGACAAAGAATTTCAGGTTCCTGTGCCCTTTCAACAGCTGCCTTTGCAATTGAGAGAATAGGACTTGACTGGTATCTGCCATTTGTGTTAATTGTAAAAGTCTTCTTCAGAGGGGGCTGCAGAATAGAAAAGAACTATCTTCTGTTATCCTCACATAGCATAGCATTTTCTTTTCTCTACAGGGTGAGCTGCAAGTCAGAGAGAGGTCAGGCTCTTAATTGTTTGTATAAATGTTAATTCCATGTATCGTTATTTTCACAGCTCTGAAGTTAAAGATGGCTGCTGATACCTCTGTTGAAATACTTCAGAAAGTTCTGGAGAATGAAATACTTCAGACTACCAAGGTTGTGGAAGAGCATCTGGATGCTGAAATACAGAAGCTGGACCAAATGGATGAAGATGAATTGGAATGCCTTAAACAAAGGAGGCTCGAGGCACTAAAAAAGGCCCAGCAGCAGAAACAAGTAATTCCCATAGTAATACAGATGCTTGATGTGTGCAGTGTAATGTTTTGTTTTTGTTTTTAAATCTTAGTGAAACAGTATATGTGAATTAAGTGTTTTGGGGTTGCTTGGTTGTTTTTCATCTTCCTCACCTTTTTGTAGTTATTAATTTTAAATTATCCAGGAAACCAAGTGTCTGTCTGTGTGTGCATGCTTTGTGTTTTTTAACAGGAGAAGAGAAGAGCCTCTGTGATTGTTTACCATAAAGACAGGATAAAGAGTCTTGTGTCTGAGTGCATCCGTGTTCACTGAACATAGCTGTTTGGAAGCGCAAGCCTTATAGGCAACCTAACTTTGAGCCTTTAGGCTCCTTAAGCTTCTGAATTCTGGAGATTGTTACTTAATGGTGTGTAAGTGATGCGTGCTTTTCTCTTGAGGTATTTTGTACAAGAATGTTACAGGGCGTTTCCTTGTCCCTAGATTGTAACTCTTTATCCTGCTCCTTCTTACCCAATTAAATGATGTTTTTGTATGACTGCTTATTTCTTATTGCAGGAGAAAACTTCTGCTTTGGTCCCTGGTCTTCATGTTAAACTGTAGTCTTTGTGCTCTCCAAACATGGTGAGAGCAAGGTTCTCACCAAATAATTGGTAACATATAGTGTGAGACCTGAAGGGAACCCATAGGTTTCATATCTTGCTCCATCCAAGCAAACCTAACAAAGAAGTAGAGTGGATTGAGGAGGAGGTGCGAGGGCTCAAAAGAAATGCTCTGGTTGTGGTGGAACCCATAAAAGCTAATGCTGTGCTCTGAAACAGAAATGCAATAAAATGTCACCGTGTGGCTGGGGTGCTGGCGAAGGGACAATGTTAGCAGCTTTGATTCTCTAAACCCAGAGAAACTGGCACATTATTTGTCTTTAGAAGTTTAGTTTAGTTTATATTTGATTCTAGTGTTTTCCTTTTTCAAAAGTCATAGCACTTGGATGTTCTTTCCTGTGAATGTGTGGTTGTTCTCATGCCAAGACTTGTTTGTGTCAGTTGATCTTAAGTCACTGTCCTGATGCATTTTCAGATGCGGATTTGAAGTAGGATGCTCCTTCATGGAAGGAGTGCTGCCATCCTGCAGTAGGGCTGTGCAGAGGGGAATTCATGAATGCCCACTGTTGCTGATGGCTTCGGCATGTGCTCACACTTCTGTGCATTTTTAATGTGTATGATGTTCAGGAAATTCTTTGTTCTATCCTAACTTTGCTTATGGGATATTTTTAGTTTGCTTAGAACCTTTTTTTTTTTTTTNAGACAAAAATACAAGATCAGTAACAGTGACTTAACTATATTTCTTTTCACCTGCTGGAAACTAAAGGATTTTGTCAAGTTCTGTCACACCACACTACTTCTAATCATTTAGCTTAGTCTGTACTTCATATTAATACACTACAATTAACTTTCAGTATTGTAGAAACTGGTTGGGTTTTTTTAAATGCATTTGTTGAAAACCATGATAATCATAAAAGATTAGCTTTTTCTAAACTGTATTTTCACACTTAATGAGGCAGGTTTTGAAGTTGCCTGTAAATTTTAGCTTGTGAAATTCAGTTTCTCCGTACATTGTATGACTGGTACACATGTGTTTTCTGAATGATTTTCTGGAAGCCTGGCTTATGTTAACATGTCTTCAGTGTGTATTTCATAGATAACATCATCTGTTGCAGGTGAGGTAGTAGGCTTTGTTCTCCCTGATATTTTCATAGAGGGGAAAAATTAGAAGATACCTATTTAAATACATGTAATGTCTCAAATCAGTTTTAAGCAAGAGTTCTTTGAGTGTACAAAAAAAAAATTAGATAAAGTAGCCAAACCTGTCAATTAGCAGTTTAATAATACTGAGATTTTTCTGTCATTGATGTTCTCTTTGAACTAGTCTATCCTTACTAAGAGGCTGAACTGCAGAAATTTGTGCAGCTATGTATGAGATGTGTATTTCTAAATAAGTAAGGAAGCCTCACTGCTCAGACACCTATCTGTAGTTGAGAAAGAGGCAACCCAAAGTATTGTCTTGCCTAGTGGCATTTGTGCATTTTCAAAACAAAACTAAAGAGGGCACATAATTTGTTTCTCTTTCAATTACTGTATTAACTGGATTTCCACTGCAGTTCCCTTCTCGTCTTTCTTTAAAGCTGTAGATTTTGCATGACAGGTCCAGGACTGAAAAAAACAGACTAATAATTACCTTTTACTTTTTCCAAAAGGAGTGGCTTTCAAAAGGACATGGAGAATACAGAGAAATCCCAAGTGAGAGAGACTTTTTCCAAGAAGTCAAAGAAAGTAAGAACGTGGTTTGCCACTTCTATAGAGATACGACCTTCAGGTATAGTAAATAAGCTATGCTCAAGAAACTTTTTGTTCATAGTTGTCTATAAAACCAGACATGTCCTTTTGTTATTTCCAATCCCACAATTAAGTAGACATTTTCATAAGTGTAATTTTCCAAACTTCAGTTTCTTCTCAAGACATCTGATTTTTGAAATTTTGTTTTCCATTACAGTTACTCAGAACATGATTTAACAACAGTTACTCTGTTATATAGTCAATTAGGATATAAACACATAACGTCTTTGCCAATATTTGAGAGAGTGCTGTGTTTCGTTTTTGATTTAGCTTGAGGTAGTCACATCTGTAAATGTGAGGAACAGCATTTCAAAAAGATCACTTTGGTTATTCCAAACAGATATTCTGGACAGTTCTGGAAAATGAAAGTATAAACAAAAACTTCTCTAGGTACCCTGAGAATTTAACCTTTTAGTTTTAAAGGATCTGTGGATACCAGTTGCAGCTGCTTTGCCTTTGTGTCTGTGCCTTGTTGATTATGTCACTTTTTTAAGTTGTGAGAGACCTAGATCTGAGAATATGTACTCAGTAACCTAAAATAAAATCTTCTACTTTCTTGGAACAGTTTCAGAAGTTCTGGGTTGCGGGCTGTCCCTTAGTGGACATGTCTCAATGTTTTCTGTTAAAATGCAGTTGCAAGGAGTAGTTTGTTGAAGGAGGAGCCCATTGTCCTTTTTGTGGTTGTTTGTTTGTTTGTTTGTTTTTTCTCTCCAAGGTATTATGTTCTCTAGCTTATGGACTATAAACCGAGACAGCTTCATTGTGAGAAATTGAAAGAAGTCAAAGCTGGATTATGTAGTGAGATACCAGCGTCCTATATTTTCTAAGCTATATGCTTAAGATTCAGAAATACCTGAAGCGATTGTATTTGACTGGCTTTTACTCAAAGAAGCTGAAGAACTGTCTCTGCAAATAAAGTAGCTTAGAACAGGTTTAGCTTCTTTTGATTCTTCTTTCTTGAACCAACAAAATCTGTAGACTCAGGCAGGAGAAAGAACTTTGAGAAAAAAGAAGAGAAAAAAAAAGAGGGGGGGGTGTTTGTAAAATGTGTCATGCTGATAACCCCCTTGAAGGTAGTGTGTCCAGTTTACCAACCACAACAGCAAGTTGATTTCATCCTTGCTCACTCCAGCTTTTTGATCTGCTCGGCAGTCCTTTTGAGTTAAAGGACAGCCACATCACAGAGTTTATGCAGCTAAGCCAAACTTCTTAAAGATGATTGAGAAAGTGGAGACTGCAGGTGACAAGTCCACAAATCTAACAAGTATTTTGAGCAGTTCACATTACTGTCCATCAGGGAAAAAAAGTATTCTCACCCCATTTCATTGCAACAGAAAAAATGAAATATTTTTGCTTATAGCATTACTAAAGCAGTCTGTGCAAGTCACTTTTCTTGGTGGTTTTGTGTTTTGGGGTTTTTTTTTTTGTTTGGTTGGGTTTTTGAGTGTATGGTGTGTGTTTGTTTTGGTGAAGTGAGTTACTGCATCTCAGTTTTGGAAGCAGTAACTGAAGAAACTCAAAGCACTGTAACATGTTGAGTACTTTTCTGAAGACATGAAGTCCATGATAGAGAAATATTTCTAGCTGACAGGCTGTGAAGCTAGAGCAGGAACAACAGAAGTCAGAGGGGAAATTTCATCAATAAATGCAGACCTCAAGAAGAGAGAGAGGCTTTCATGTGTGTTTGGAGTAATTAGGAAGAAAGTGGAGAAATGGATGGTGTAATTTTGCAATAAAGATGCTCCAGGCTGTTATTCTATTAGTCATTAAATCCAGCAACCTTTGAAACAGAGTTTCTGTTGAAACTAAATTCTTAATTATAAAGGTCATATCTGAGGAATAAACATGCTAGAACTATCTCTTTACTGTTCCTTTTAAACTGTCTCTAAATCACATTTTTCAGCTTACTGATTCTAACACTTCGTGCTCTTTTTTTTTTCCACAGGTGCCAAATAATGGACAAACATTTGACTGTATTGGCAAAAAAGCACGTTGAGACAAAATTCTTGAAAATAAATGCTGAAAAATCTCCTTTCTTGTGCGAGAGACTGCGCATCAAAGTAATTCCCACTCTAGCACTAGTAAAAGATGGAAAAACACAAGGCTATGTTGTGGGCTTTACTGATCTTGGCAACACTGATGACTTCACTACAGAGACCTTAGAATGGAGATTAGGCTGTGCAGACATAATTAATTACAGGTAATGAATTGGTTTTTGATTGGTTTATTATCAGATACAGTGCAAGGAGGACGTGTTTGTGTAAAATATTGTAACTTGTACGCTTAAAACACATGAGAGTTTAATCCAGTTATTTAATCTGGGTACTTTGTCAAGGGAGAGAAGAGTCTTTTTATCAAATTATTGAGACATTATAATGTACATTACATTGTCCTTTTTGTACAGTAATAAAAATAGACAGTTCTTGCCACGAGTTGTATAGAGTAGCTACGCTGCTTTGATATTGCCTCTGAGACACACATATAATCTCATCCTTTCTAAATCAGCTACAGGTGCTTACATGTCACAGTTGCATTGCAGTAACATTTGAGTATTTTCAATGCACTTCCGAGAAAACTTAGCAAGTCATCTTTAAAATGTCTGTTAGTCATAGAATTCTAGAATGGCTTGAATTGGAAGGGACCATCCCGCTCCAATCCCCCTGCCATGGGCAGGGACACCCCCCACTAGACCAGGCTGCTCAGAGAGTCATCCAGCTTGGTCTTAATCATTTACAAGGACTTCCTGCTTTGCTTTTGTCACAGTTTAGGGTCAGGGCGGCCCCTTAGACTAATAACAGCCACTCTCTGTTAACCCCCCTTGCTCCCCAGGGGCGAAGAGAAAGGGAATAAGGGAGAGAGACTGAGACATTAGAAAAGGGAACTAGAACAGCTTGAATNACTTTCTGGTGTGGCTAAAACATAATCATTATCTTTTTAGGTTAATTTTGATCTTTGGTTTTGAATGTCTTTTTTTGGTTTTTTTTTATTTTAAACTTCATTATCTGAATTTATTTAATGTCTTAAGTAAATTTTGGCAAGAAGTGTTGTATTTTAAAGGCAAAGAAGCTACTGTTCGGTGTAGCTTAGTAGCTGGTGAACTTCAGATGAAATGACTTAAATGGAAAATTTGTAATTCCAAACAAGTGGTAATACCCACTTTCCTGTTCAGCAACAAGCAGATACTCAGAGGAGTCAAAGACAGATGGATATGTATACAGCCTTTTCTGGGAGAAAATTTTCAGGGGAGCTGTGCCAAGCTGCATTGAACTTGCTAAATGTTAGTGCTTGGGCTTACGGCATAATTTTACTTCCCAGTTGACTCTAGTACCATGTATACCACTCAGCTCCTCGGGGAGTGGGAGAGTTGATTTGTTGTTTGTTTCTTTTGCCAGATTCTGATTTACAAAGTGAGCCCCAATATCTGCACATCCCAGGAGATCTGTGCTGGGAGACACTCAGTTATGTACAAGTCTTGCATTTCCACACTGTTCTGAATGTGATGGCCTGCTCTCTAGAGTTCTGGAAAAGGAGATAGTTTTCCTAAGAGCCTAGAAACAGTTGTGTTCCTTAAATGTGTGGATAGCAGATGGTGAAAAGATAAACTGTATTTAGGGGAAAATCTGTTTGAGTCACATTGTTTGACCAAAATCAATATTCAGGTGGCATATTGACTTATTACTGACATGTAATTAGCTAGCAATCAGTGGACTGTACATTTAGGAACAATATCAGCAAAATGTTTTTTACAAAATGTTAGTACCTACACATTTCTAAACGCCCTTCTATAGCTAATTCCAGAAGGTTCTGATTGCTCACTCACTGATGCTTTCATGCAGGCTTCTCACAGGTCATGCAAGTGAAAGAAGGCACACACCCATTTCTGAGCAAGGGGAGGGGATTCCCCTCTTTCCACACCCCCTCGCTGTAGGAGATGTGGGTGCTCCAGCTTTGTGAGCACCTACTCTTCCAAACGACCCATGAGCCCACGTGCTGGTGAGAAGAGGTCCTACAGGTCATATGAGCACAGAGATGTGGGTGACTCCACAGTCTGCTAGCTGGAGTACGGTGTCTGATAGAGAAGGTGCTCTATCTGGTCTAGGCAGAGATAATACAAAGTGACTTGTGGCAGTACAAAGCCCATTTTTGACTTGGCTCTTTCTATTCCAGAGTCCCTTGTAGAAAACTTTAGCTTCTTTTGTGTTTCTGGGTCCTCATTTGCCTTGAAAAGCCTCTCTGTAATTCCTTAGTTACGGTATTATCCGTCAGATGGTTGTCTTTAGGATGATCAGGCTGCAGCAAAGACCCTTTCAGACAGTTTTTAACTCCAGAGCTCAGCTCACAGGTGCTCTTTACACTCACACTCCTGCCTGAAATGCAGTTATCCCAGCCATTCTGTCCAGGCTCTGCTGTGCTAGCAGCACCACAACGCTACTTGGGGTGGCTTTAAGGAGTAGGGGTTGTGTTCTCTTATAATATTTTTCTGGAGGATCAGGTAATTAGGGGTGCTGCTTACTGTCTGCATGAATATAGCTTTAATCAACGTGTTGCTTTCTTTTCCTCTAGTGGAAATTTGATGGACCCCCCTTTTCAAAGTCAAAAGAAATTTGGAACAAGCTTTACAAAGTTGGATAAGAAGACCATCAGAGGAAAGAAATATGATTCAGATTCTGATGATGACTAGAAGAACAGCTTAGTGTATTTGTAAATCATCTTTTGTTTATGCTTGGTACATTTCTAAGGATGTTTTTATAAAAGTTATTGCTATTCATGACATCTGCACATAATGCTAATTTTTCTATACAGTTTTATACAACTGAGTCATAGCAGAAAAAAGCTTAATTTATTTTTTTTCCTTTTTAGGAAGCCGTTTGTAATTAAAAATCCTGAGTCATTCTAACTAAATAACATGGCAAATGATGAACTTTGTCTTAAGGATAAGTTCATGGAGTATTTTGAACTAACTGTTAGAAACAACCCTACCAAGTCAGACCAAAGGTCCCTCTGGCCCAGCATGCAGTCTCGATGGCCAAAAGCAGATGCACAAGGAAGAGTAGAAACAGGGTGAGCAGAGGGCAGTGATTCTCCAGAATATACTCTAAGCAAGCTGTAGCTTAGGGAACTCTGTATCTGAGAGCATTTGCTGGTTATAATAGAAGAAAAATCCCTTTAAATCCTCATCAGCCTGTCAGCCACACCATATGGCATGGAGTCCACAGTTTAATTCTCTTGTGAGAACAACTTCTTTCTCTTAATTTCCTTGAATCTGACAGTTCCTTTTTTTTTTTTCTAATTTTCTTTATTAAAGGAGATGATAAACACCCTCTTAAATTTTTTTCCCTCTTGGTTCCTCTTCCACTTGCCTTTATTATTATTATTACTTACATTATTGGTAAAGCACCACAGAATTATTAGTAAAGGAAGTGTGCATTTTAATGATTGATTGTCTTACGGTGCCATATGACATTGAATAACTTAACTACATTGTACTCTTAAGTTGTAAAAACAGTATTAACCTCTGTAAATTCTGAAATAGGTGGTCAAGAGAACCTTGCCCATTTATGTACGTTGCATGTTGAAGCTGTCGCAGCAGGTAATAGCACATAGCAACAAGCATAGTGAAAACAGCCTTGTTCATGGGTTTGTATAATTCTGCAGGTTTGAGTGTGTGGATTTTATAGCAGACCATAGAATGAAGGGTTTGGGTTGATCTTTAAAGGTCTGCAGTGACAGAGCAGGGATGTGCTCAACTGACTCAGGTTGCTGAGTGTCCCATCAAGCCTCATCTTGAATGTCATCAGAGATGGGCTCTCCACCACCTCCCTGGGCAGCTTGTTCCAGTTGCAGTAAAGAACTTCTTTCTACTGTCCAGTCTAAATCTACCCTGCTCTAGTTTTAAGCTACTGCCCCTTGGCTGTTGCTATATGCCCTTGCAAACAGCCCATCCCCAGCTTTCCTGTAGGACCCCTTCAGCTACTGGAAGGCTGCTCTAAGGTCTCCCTGGAGCCTTCTGTTCTCCAGGCTGAGCAGACCCAGCCCCCTCAGCCTGTCCTCACAGGAGGGGTGCTCCAGCCCCCTGATCATTTTTGTGTCTCTTCTGGACCTGCTCCATCAGGTCCATGTCCTTCTTATGTTGAGGGCTCCCGAGCTGGATAAAGTACTCCAAGCGAGGTCTCACAAGAGCAGAGCTCGGGGCCAGAATCACCTCTCTCAATGTGGCCATGCTTCTTTGATGCAGCCCAGGATGCCATTGGCTTTGTGGGCTGTAAATGCACATTGTTGGCTCATGTCCAGTTTCTTGTCCACCAGCACCCCGAAGTTCTTTTGTGCAGGCTTGCTCTTTTATCAAATCATTGCTCAGCCTGTGTCAATAACAAGGATTATCCCTACCCAGGTGCAGGACCTGGTGCTTGGTCTTTCTGAACCTCATGAGGCTCACCTGGACCAACTTCTCCAGCTTGTCCAAGTCCCTCTGGATGACATCCTGCCCCTTGGGTATATTAATCGCACCATTCACCTT